>OZ026833.1:8693715-9081798 GCA_964023205.1 Lutraria lutraria
GGTGACTCATATTTAAACTTGTCCTTAATATCATTAAGACAAACAATCTGACAAGGTTTGGCCAAGATCCAATTAAAACCATGACATTTAGAGCTTTTACAAGATTTTTACCAAAGATTTGACCTGGTGACCCAGTTTTTGACCCCGGCTGACCCATGTTCAACCTTGACCCACATATCATTGAGGCAAACATTCTGACAAGGTTTGGTGAAGATCCAATTAAAACTGTGACATCTACAGTGTTAACAAAGTTTTCCTAAGATTTGACCTGGTGACCTAGTTATTGACCCCAGATGACCCATATTTATACTTGACCGTTATATTATTAAAACAAACGATTTGACAAAGTTTGGTGAAGATCCAATAATAACTGTGAAATCTACAGTGTTAACATTGTTTTTCATAAGATTTGACCTAGCGACCTAGTTTTTGACCCTAGATGACCCATGTTCGAACTCGTCCAAGATATTATGAAGACAAACATTCTGACAAGGTTTCATGATCATCCAATCAAAACAGTGACTTCTAGAGTGTTCACAAGGTTTTCCAGCAATTTGCCCTAGTGACCTAGTTTTTCACCGGAAATGAACCATTATCAAACTTGACCTACATATTATTAAAATAAACATTCTGACAAAGTTTCATGAAGATCCAGTCAATACAGTGATTTCTAAAGTGTTCACAAGGTTTTCCCTTATTTGGCCCTGGTGACCTAGTTTTTTACCCAAAATGGCCCAATATCGAACTCCTCCGAGATTTTGTTGATATTAACGTTCTGACCCAGTTTTGCTAAAATTGAGCTAAAAATGTGGCCCCTAGTGTGGTCACAACATAAAGTTTGACGACGCATGACGCACACCGCACGATGCCGGACGGAGAGTGATCCTAATAGCTCACTTTGTCACTTTGTGACATGTGAGCTAAAAATATCAGTTTGAAATTAAATATTTTTTGTTCATTGTTTCATCTTGATTTAGTATAAAAACACTAATCCAAATGTAGTCAAACCTTAGAACAATTTAAGGACATATCTGACAGTTTCCAGTTTTTGAACATATACATATAGGCAGGACAGAATTTTTTTAAAGTTTGCATGATCATAGCATATGATAATAGAAATATTTTAAGTGAAAATAAAATAGGGTCACAGTGCTAGTTTTTGAGTTATCTGCCCTTGAATGTGATTTTTTGGCTTATTTTAGGTCATTTCAAGGGCAGTCTCAAACAATAGTGTTTGTGATACACAGATGCCCCAGTTAACATGACCTTTGACCTCGATATCAATAGGGGTCATCTACATGTGATGACCAACCACCCAAGCAAATTAGACCAAATCTTTCTCTAGTTATAGGTCGGTCAAGGATTGGTTACGGACAAACCGACCGACAGACAGACCTTCCGACTGACAGAGATGTGCAAAGCAATATACCCCCTTTTCTTAAAGAGGTTTAACCTTATAACTGTAAAAAGAAATAAACGTACCTCAAATATTGGCAGTGTATCAGAGTTCCATTGCGCAATACGCTGCACACTAAGATCAACAACAGTCACTGTGATATCAGGACATTTATATGCTATAACACTACAAGATGGTCCACCAACATACCCAGCTCCTATACAGCAGATCCGCTTTATTTCCATGATTAACTGAAACGAAAAAAATATGTTCAATAAGGGTCATCCCACATTTGGAACACCTTTTTTTATGATTAACTGAAAAAAAAAATATGTTCAATAAGGGTCATCCCACATTTGGAACACCTTGGCATTCCATATCTTCACCTACAACCTGTGACAGATGCATTTGGTAATAATAGAATCTATCATTGCGTTGGGTTGTGGATAAGGCAATCTCACACGAGGCTTAGAGATAAGTACAAAGAACGAGGCTTCCTTATCCACGACTCATAAGTAATGGTAGATTTATTTTCTCACTGCTTAATCGGCATTATTTTAGACGATTTAACTTCAATTTTCAATACATTTACACGATTTTGCAGGAAATTATATCTCGCAACGTTGAACAAAATGATGTCATTTTATGACTTTTTACACGATCTCTGGTAAATCACTTGTCAACGTTCCAACGTTGCTCCCGTTGTAGATAACCCCATACGAGATAAGATTTTCCAGCACCGCTATTTTTAGTAACTTTTATGGATTTTTCTATCCAGTTAGTGAGAATAAACAAAAACAGCAGATATTTTATCTGCCTGATGAGTGATGAAGGCATGGCATTTAAATAATGGCAAACTTGCAGATATATAATTATATTCAGGGATAAAAGTTTGGGAAAATTTGAAAAACCTGAAAATTAGGTGAGAAAATCGCAAAAACATAAGCAAAATTACTGATGTCAGTTCTGTCAATCTAATTGGATCATTGGATTAACGTTATTTGGAAAAATTGTCCTTTCCAAACTTTAAACAAGAGGGCCAAGATGGCCCTATATCGCTCACATGACAATCACTGTTCACTCATTAAAACATTGTTTTGAACCGGTGACCTAGTTTTTGACCCCAGAAGACCTATGTTCGAATTTGTCTTACATATCATTAAGACAAACAGTCTGACTATGTTTGGTGAAGATACGATCAAAATTTGACATCTACAGTGTTAATAAGGTTTTCCTAAGATTTGACCTTGTGACCTGGTTTTTGACCCTAGGTGACCCATATTTGACAATCTGACAAGGTTTGGCCAAGATCCAATCAAAACCATGACATTTAGAGCTTTTACAAGATTTTTACCTAAGATTTGACCTTGTGACCCAGTTTTTGAACCCGGATGACCCATGTTCATCCTTGACCCACATATCATTGAGGCAAATATTTTGACAAGGTTTGGTGAAGATCCAATTAAAACTGTGACATCTACAGTGTTAACAAAGTTTTCCTAAGATTTGACCTGGTGACCTAGTTATTGACCCCAGATGACCCATATTTATACTTGACCGTTATATCATTAAAACAAACGATTTGACAAAGTTTGGTGAAGATCCAATAATAACTGTGAAATCTACAGTGTTAACATGGTTTTTCATAAGATTTGACCTAGCGACCTAGTTTTTGACCCAAGATGACCCATGTTCGAACTCGTCCAAGATATTATGAAGACAAACATTCTGACAAGGTTTCAAGATCATCCAATCAAAACAGTGACTTCTAGAGTGTTCACAAGGTTTTCCAGCAATTTGCCCTAGTGACCTAATTTTACTACAGAAATTACCCATTTTCAAACTTGACCTACATATTATTAAAATAAACATTCTGACAAAGTTTCATGAAGATAAATTCAAAACAGTGATTTCTAAAGTGTTCACAAGGTTTTCCCTTATTTGGCCCTGGTGACCTAGTTTTTTACCCCAAATGGCCCAATATCGAACTCGTCAGAGATTTTGTTGATATTAACGTTCTGACCCAGTTTTGCTAAAATTGAGCCAAAAATGTGGTCACAACATAAAGTTTGACGACGCCGGACGGCGGACGGGGAGTGATCCTAATAGCTCACTTTGTCACTTTGTGACATGTGAGCTAAAAACCTGCTAACTTATACAGCTGTATATCGATTAAACCAAGCTGAATGACATTTAGCCCTTTCAAGTGTTTCTTTCAGAGCACGTTTTTGCGTTTTGGGTGCAATTCTTTCGACTTTGGCGCAACGAAATTTGATCATACAGTGCGTTTTCCATGATGCAGGATTTATTCGTCGTCAATCTTACTGATCACTTCTAGTCATTTTTTACTGATACGATTGTCAATACACAATTGTGAAGTGATGTTCAGGTGCACTTGGTATGTTTCCAGTAATATGAGGTTCCCTTGTCAATGTGTACTACTACAAGTTGATTCATTGATTGTTTCTGTATGGTATTAGTGTGTTAATGGAAATTGTTATTAATTAAGCTAAGTGTTGTTGTATACTCTTCATGTATCAAAGTTTTAGCTTCTCTAAAAATGCTGAACCAACTGGCAAGGGCATACAGGGGACCGACCCACTTCATGTCATAATTAAGTTACGGATAAAGAATTATGCTTAACTATTACTTAAAAGGGTCATATGAGAACCCTAAGGATCTATCGCAGTAGCTTTCTGGAGATGTACTGTTGTCATTTCATCACTACCTGTATTAGATCTTATTTCAATTTTGTAACGATTTGTAATGAGACCCTACTATAACTACCATGCATATTACTGACCCCTTATATTTTTGTGAACTGCTAGAAAAGTGCAAATTATTTGAAACAGTAGCTGTATGGTTTGGTTTACTCAAGTACAGGATATCCTATAATAAAGTTCGGAAATAAAATTGTGATTTAATGATCTTATCAGTCATATCTTTCATTGACCTTGCCGATGTATATGCATGCTTTGTTTGCACCTATCAAAACCAATTCAAACTTGATGGCCTCAAGCTGTGATTCATTATGCAAATTGAAGTCCATCAAATTAATCGTGAGTGCTTCCTTTCTGCATTGTCAGTGGTATTGAATAAAATTTGTGCCATATACAGTATGGTCCGGGTCATATTTTCCGAAATTGCTATATACATTTTGTTGGATAATAACAACATTTTGATGATATTTATGAAATATTTACTTCAATATTATGTTGCATTATGCATTATGACTAATAAAGTATCAAGGACTTATTATTTTTCAAGAACGGTTATTACACTTATATTTCCTTGAATTATACAAACTTCGGACAATTTCGGATAACAGCAACACATGGTGCAAGCATACATCATCTAATGGGTATTTCATGCAAACCAGTTTTAACTGTGGTATCAGCTATCTATAGCTAGCTAATACTCTTAATATTTAATCATGTGGCACACATTCATGGTGAAATCTCTTTTCTGTATTTTTTCATATCTCAAATCAGAATATCAAATATCGTTTTTTAAGTTAATTTTTGTTACCTGAGTATTTGAATTTATACCAATAATTACATCAGCCTAGAACTGAAATAGGAGTCAGACTATGATCTTAACTGTATACCGGTATTGTTCAAACGTTTACAACTCCAAATAAGTGTTTAGTGAATGCTGCTGTTTTACATCCCACATTGCAATGTGATACTAGGCTAATGAAAAATAAACCAACAAAAGGCCAATCATTCATTAAATCAAGAAAATTTAAGTATTCCAACAATATTGATCTTTTTTTATTTTGATTTTTTAAGAAGAATCCACAAATCCTACATATTTGGGGATGCTAGTGGACACCAAGCGCCTATTTTTTTTTTGCCTAATTAGAAATAAGTAAATAAAACCATCAGAAAAAGACTTAAACTTTTAATGTAGGAACTGTGTAGACAAACATACAAACTTTAAACAAGAATATTAATTCAAAATTGAAATAATGAATACAAACTTAGGTCTTAAACATTTTGAGGTCAAGTACTTGATTTTAATGTCAATTTAAGTCAAACAAAATATGATTATCTATAGGTCAAAAATAAATGATCATATTTTTGGTTACTTGACCAAATCAATAAACTGAAAGTACTCTGTGGAAACTGAACTTACATAGACTGATGTATTGAAACATTGAATGGGAATTAGTTTAACAAATTCATACATACCGTATACATTATTATACATGTATAAAAATGCAAACAAAATTAAGATTTTTCCTTTGACATATTTGCATTGTTTGATGAGTTTAATTTAAAAGTAGTGTCTATACAGGTATAAAATCTTGGAATATATAATTATAGTGCCTATGATCGCACTAATGATTTTTCACTTTACAAAGTACAAAATTTTTCACATAAGAACTTGATATAAATCTACATTTAAACTCTTAAACCATTTTTCCATAGCTTAATTTTCAAGAAATTAATGTTTACCGGATAAGAAGTGTAACAGGCAAGTACAGTGAAATTTGTGGATCACAGCACAAAAAAAAACTACACACATAAGAAAAATCACTATCCAAAGTCAAAATTACATAAATTAGTTAATATCAATAAAGGTATACTTTAAGAAATGTTCATACAATCCTTCCTTTATGTGGAACAACCACTTGTCACAAACAGAACTTATTTCCAAACTAAATACAATGTACCACTACTTTCCTAATAAAACACCCCTCACTATACATAGCTAATGTTATTTTGTTATATGTCAACCGACTATAAATAAAAAATTCTATCTTGTATCTCACCTGACTAATGTCCCTTCCGGGACTTATTTCCCTCTCCTGACTTATTTTCCTCCCCTGACTTATTTCCCTCCCAAGGGTGTTTATTAGGGTACATACGGCACAGCTGATACTTGAGATTCATGAAAAAATTTAGCTTCAATGCCTGACATGAACCAGCAGCAATATACATGGACTGTATGAGTCAGGAAATTGTCAGCATTTATATGTTCAGCCCATTAAACAGATGTTACATAAATGTCTTACTTTTGAAATGTTTTAATTATAAATTGCTTTGATATTCTACGAAGTTTTATTCTAAACATTCAAGCTGATACACAATCTTAATAACACAGTACACACTTGATTAATACTAACACCTGTGAACCTGATTGGGTAATTTATACAATATTAGTGCCGACATTTTCATTAATTACTGTATAATAATGTTTTGTTTGTTTGTTGATCTCAGTTTTATGCCCCTTTTCAACAGTCAGAGTCCAATGAGGTGGACTGAGTAATCACCCAACCATCATTCCTGGAAAGAACCAGTACTACTGCTCCATCCACCATAAGCAACTGCCAATTTTCTCACATAAAGAGCCATGGATGGTAATTACTGCATGGGCTTGAACCCACGACCCTCTTATCAGTGAGAGGTAACAGTGATTTGAAGTCAGCAACTTAAACCACTTGACCGTGGATTTGGGTCGCCTTATAGTAAATTTGAAGTATCATAAGTACAACATTACAAACAGTCTACCGTGGAATCATAAATTTTCATTGGGGATTTAATTTAATGGATTTCGTGGGTTGACTCATCCACGAAATCTAATCCCCACAAATTTAAATGCAGAGATAAGGCAGTTTTTCAAAAATCAAAATCCACAAATTTTTGTCCCCACGAAAAACCCATTTTAGTAAAAACCACGAAAATTGAGCCCAACAAAAATAAATGAAAATACAGTATTAACATGCCATACAGTGAATTCTGAACCCACCGTCAATAACAGACCATGCATCATGTGATAAACAACAGTTACTATGTTGTTAACACAAATTTTGTAATCTGACAACAGACCAAATAAACTACTAAATGAATTAAGATAAAATTTTAGCTAAACTGGTACTTTTTGTTTATTGGTTTTATTGCTATATTAATAGTATTTGCCATCGGGTAACATTCTCTAGGCATCCTCTTGTAAAAGGACAGATTTGCTGAATATCAAAAATATAAAGTGGAAAAAACTAGTATTAAACAACAGTCATTAATTTATGCTTAGTGTTAAAGAAAAAACCTTCAGAATACACAAGTTCATTATCATAATAACTTTTCATCTGAAATTATCTTTTACAATATTTGATACATGATTCAGACTGCATAATATTTTTTGGCTTTTAAATTGCATCAACTGCCAGTACAACATGAAAACTTTACCAGTTTGTAATGATACAGGAAGGCCTAGGCATATATATGCCAGGATAATAAACACTGTCCTTCCTGTCTGGACAGCTTCCTCTCAGGTATTGTTTTCTCGTCCTGACTGGACTTTTACCTCACAGAGTTGTGTGGGATTGCATACGCACTAGTCAAAATTAAAAAGAAAGAGATTGATCTTTTTATGAATTATTACTGGTTTACTTTTATCAGTTAATGTACAATGCATAACGTTTGTTGCCTTATAGGGTAAATCTAAATTGAAACAAGGTAAAATCTAAACGGTGCAAACTGTAAAGCTTGTCATACTATAGATAAAACATAAATCTTCGGCACCTACAACTGGACTAAATTAAACCCAATATGGAAACGATATGACATTGTGTCAATTTAAGAAAAATTATCGAAACAAGTAATCACTCTAGTCTTAGCCATTGTGTTAACTCCTGCTGGGTCCCATTTTTAGTAGGTCGATCTTCGGGTATCTTATTAATACAGTTAATACATACCTCACTTGATACGATAGTAGTTATGAAGTTATTTAGTAAAATGATCTAGTTCCTTCCCTTGAAATTAAAAAAGGTGGAAACTTAAATTCTTCAGACAAGTGTTTTAATTTTGGCACTTAAGAAAACAGGACATGGTTTTATTTTGGCGGTCAATACAGAACTGCCAAATATAAACCCGTCAATTCATGAACATCTTAAAAACGCCAAATTTTGCACCCACAGAAATAAAGACATAATTATACAGTAATTGTTCTCGAAAAAAATTAGTAGACACATATGAACATTTGATTATTGGCAAGAAAAAAGTTATTAAGACCATGCAAATAAATTCAAGGGTCAGAAGACAAAATAGGGGCTTGTCATTTATGGGAACCCAGGAACTTTTCATACCAAAAAATGTATCACAATCCGGCTGCATTTGCATCCCACAAACTAAAATAACTTAAGTATCATACACTAAATTCATAATGTAAGTTAAATTAAAGTCATATGAAATCTAGAGCAAATAATAATCCAGTATCATAAATTCCCACAGTGATGTAACCTACAAATGTATATACTGTATTCAATTTAAAAGCATTTACATCTAACTATTAAAATAATGATGCAATAATGCACCATGAAATGAGATTTGTATCTGACAAAAAGCCACATGGTGTTAACAATAATATATTGTTAAACCACAATATTAAAACCAGCTCAGTGGTTACAGTGTTGGTCAAATGATCAAAAGGTTGTCGAGTTTGAACCCTGGGCAAGGCTCACACTGTCAGCGACAAATTTGACTCAAGATTTACATCCTATTTTTTCCGAAGTTTTTTAAAACTTTGCATGAATGTAGCATATGAAATCAGAAACATTTTAATTAAGTGAAAAAAAGTGGGGGGCACTGATCTCGTTTTTGAATAATCTGCCTACGGTATAATTTAGTCTATGTGAAAAATGTAGCGAACTGTAGCAAAAGTCTTTAAGTGTATGGCTTATAAAAGTGTAAAATTTTGTTTTATACCAGAAGTAATTAATGTGAAAAACAGCAATTTTGTGTGTACATATGTCAGCAACAATTTTTACTTGTTCTAGTAGTGAGTATTAGCTAAGTACATGTAAGAAGATTTTACAATATCAAATGTAATTTATAGATCTGTGATTATAAGTATCAGGATGTTTTTTATTTCGAACTAGTAAAATCACTACAGTCAAACCTGAGTTAGGGGCCACTCCAAATAAAGGTCACCCTGTCGAATAAAGGCCATTCCTTCAAATGAAGTCATTGATTATTCAGGTCAATATGACCTCTGAATAAAGACCACCTGTCAATAAAGACCACATTATGTATCTGTCACGGATGGCCTTTGTTCACAGGTTTGACTGTTTATACAAATGTATAACAAAAATATCCCTTTATTCACAGTATTGTTTAATGAACTGCCACACACATAAAATGTATCACACAATTAAATTGTTTTGGCCTATAAACTACACGTCAGCAAGTTTTAAATTAGGCTCACTCAAACCCAACAGGAAGCCATTTACACTCCAGACAAATTGGAAACCATAGTGATTCATTTAACAAACACAGCAAAGTTATAAGAACAACAATATACAACCACTGTTGTAAATTTGTACACTTAAACAGTGAGGTAAGCTAGCAGTACAGACAGACTGGTAAAAACTACAAGAAAAACTCACTCAGTGAATGTCTTATAAATCCCTTCAATATTAAGAGTACATTTTGTGTATATCATTACATGTATAATTATAAGCTACTTATTTTTGGACAGTTTTTTTAAAATATCCTCTATATAACAGGTTGATAATGAAATAGTATTAATGCTTAGACCAGATTAGTCAAAACAGGGCCCTAACGCACCTGTAAATATTTCGCCCACCCAGGGGGGAGGGGCGGGCATACATGGGACTTCAGACAGATGACCATTTCTGACAGGCGCGAACTTGATAAACTTAATGACCTTGTGTCCCGGGAAATAGACTTTGGCCGGGTTTTATATCCATGTCGCATTTGATAGACCAAGTAGGCTCTAGGGTGGGGATTTAGACATCAAAATTTAGAAATGTCAAATTCCCTTGGGTCGGCCCGCTGCTACTATCAATACTATCAGTAATACATATGTACTATAGAAAAGTCAATTTTAAGCTTAAATTAACAACAGCTGCTGTTACATTTACAATGTATGGTATTTCAGGGATAAGAGTCGTTTAAATAAAAAGACTATCAGGGTTTTTTCAGTGTTTTGGGAACATGACCCATCGTAACCGTTGGGATTGGGTTTTTTCCACGGTGTTTTGTTAAATATTGGGAAAATATGGGTGACTCCAATTTTGCAATATTTAAATGTATATATATATATATAATATATACACACACAATCACTGTCCATAAAGGGAACTTTCTATCATTAGATGTCTATTGCAGTGAAAGATCTCTTGTTTTCAGAGATATTAGTTTCTTTTTTATTTATTTTTTATTTTTGTAAGTTTCAGTTGGGAATTTTTTTTGTATTTAAACTTCAAAGACATTAACACTAAAAATATATATCGTAGTCTTGCTCATTTAACAGACTTACAACTTTTTTGACAAAAATCCACAAAACACGGTAGGACAATTCAACATAAATACGGGATTATACCATAGGTAAACAATATACATGTACTTAACAGTATGGATCTGGTTGACTTTCATATCAAAACACCGTGTCTGAACACAAATAGTGCTAACTTCAATACATAAAAATGTTTTCTTGCTTTCTGAGAAGCAGCCATTTTGCACATGTGTGATTTACACGGGAAACAGTAAAATATCACTGGACACTCAGTTGTTTTGATTGCCCATGCGACATTTTGACAGCAAAATGATGCAAAGTAATTCTGTTGTGTGATTGGTTAAAATAATGCATGACAGCTGTAGCCAATCAGCAAGCAGTGATCTATTCAGTGCAGCCAGACGAATGGTTTCCGTCATCGTATGCGGCTAATATACGCCAGACTACGAAGCGGGGATCTAGTGCATTTGTTACCGTCATCGTTCGTAACGAGGTTCGAATGCTGGTACACATTATCCGTGACGTAATAAAAAGCTATATTTATTATCACCACCATATGTACTCGTCAAAAAGACTACATAGATGCCGTATGTCGAAGCATTATTCAATGTGCGACAAATTTTAAAAAGAACAGACATGATAATGGGTACTTTACCATAAACATTTTGGATTTTTTGTCATGGCTCTGAGGGAATTTTTTTTTTAGGGGAAAAATATAGCTTATTTTCCAAGGGGAAGACACCAACTATCGGCGTCACTTTCTTAGTAAAAAAAACCCCTGGACATGTATAATTATGTGCGAGTAGTACATGGTCAACTATCACACTGTATAGAGCCTATCGCATATTTTGACACCAAAGTTCTGCATATGAGGTCAGGTTTCCCTTCTATTAAAGGGCAACGCAATGTTAACTTTTCAAGCACTTAGTCGTGTAGAAATATTAAAGTTATGATGATTCCTGCAATTTTTTTTTTAAATCCACCATTTAACAAAAATATTGGTGATTTAATATTGTTATTTAGTGATTGAGCGAATCTCCTAGGGCACCGCCATTTTGAAAGAATAGTCACATGCCGTGACGTCTTATATTACAAAGTGTAAAAGCCAGTACACCCGTTCTGCGAGCACTATTATAAAAGATACGGCCTTAAATTAAAGATATTGTATGGTATATTGTATTATAAATGACAATATTCTTTTACACTTATCCAAATTAATGGTTACTAGCCGTTCGGTACAAACAATTTAACATTGCTAATTGTTTTAAATTTATACAAAAAGGATGTGATTGGTGGTGTGACAAACTTCAGTTAATTTCGAAAATTATCAATTTTTTTATGTCATACCGACGTAATAATTATTGATTGTTTAAATGGGCATGAACGCATTATATATTATGATGTTTGAACAAATAATTATGGTACAGTTATTTTGTCTGTATAATAAAGAAGAAAAGATGAAAATACGATTGTTAGTGATATTTCATAATGGAAAATTAATAATAAACAGAAACATTTCATGAGATCAAAATAAAACTAAGTACGAGTTTTATATGTAATTCTTAAATCGTTTTACTGATAATGTAAAATATATGATAATGATTTAATAATTCTTTCAAATCATGGACAACTGCATGACACCCAATTTGCTACTATTACTCCAATTTCACATGAAACTTCAATTAACAATCAGATGAGCGGTAAATTACACATCACCCTGTCTCAGCAAGTTTTATGACACCGAAATATGCACTGGACAATGATATGTGGAGACAGCTGACTTCAAAAAGAAACACCGACAGACATGTGTAATATGGCAAAACCATGTGTGGTCGCGTGATCAACTGATTAGCGACTTTTCATTGGTTGATCAATTAGAACATTATTTTTCAACAGAAGTGTAAGATGTCTATGATGCAATATTATGTCTGGTTTTGTTGTCTTGTGACGTAATTTTCATCAGTGTGGGAGATATTGATTTTTAAAGTGAGCGTATTGAGGTGGAAAATAAATGTGTAGTGATTATGGATTGACAGTCTGAAAGGTAATTTAAGCAAACGTTTAAGAAGTAACTACACATGATTTTGCTTATGATTATTAAGCATTTACGTATATCATATTCTACTTTTCCGAAAATAATGGCCAATTTCCAGATTTTCCATGCTTTCCCGCAAATCACACCACTGATGCTATATATATTACCCCACAATTAAATGTGCAATACTGTTTAACTCCCAACTCAACAAACAATATAACTGAGCGTTCGCACACCACTTTGTATAGATGTGATAATTATAATAATCTTCAGTGATATTTTAATCTGTAAATTAACTTTTACATGTTTGTATATAGATAGATTTACGATGGAAATGGTGTAAGAAAATACAACCAATTATAATGTTTGTCGTACTTCGTAGTGTTTGATCTTATTCTTATAAATGAAATATTACTTTAATCAGGGATGTTATACTACATCCCTGCTATAATTAAGTTTTCACGTCAGTATTTTTCACGCAATTCATAAATATAAAAATAATTTTAATATTAGTTTATGTCACTATAGAAAGTGTCGAATGGAAAATTAAGCTTTGATTCTATTGAAGAATTTTGTGGCTGTGAAAATTGTGTTTTGGTGGATAACGTGGAAAAATATGTTGGCTGTGATTCTAAAATACAAATTCGTGATTTCCTAAGCTTATTCCTCACAATTAAAGGCGATATCTAAAATAATCAACCATTCTCTTTCGCTACCGCTTATCCGCCATATTCATGTTTATGAAATACGACGTCACACACACATGTTAATCGATTGTAAATGGGTAAAATGGCGGCGCCCTGTACTCTTTCAGATAGCAAGTTTCTACGATATTTTCGTAAAATATCTTCAATGTGCGTATTTTAACGCTCAAATGATTTATTTTTTTCAGAATAATAATGAATAATTATTTAAATGAGATTAATTCATAATTAGGGTTGCGTTGCCCTTTAAGACCACCCCGCTATTGATACCTCTTTGTCTAAGAACCACAGATGGTCTTATTAGCGGGGTTCTACTGTACTCTAGAAAGCCTTTAGAAGTAAATGACTTATTCAAGAAGCAAACATTTTCAATCAATAAATAAAAAACTACAAATTATACAATATCAATTGCAGTATGTGTTTCACAGCTGGTGTACATGAAGGCCAAACCTTTACATAATGTCATTATTTACCTGCTATTACAATACAAAATTAGTACATTTATAAATTATAAACCTAAATCAAGAAGGTAAACTCAGTTCAGTCTAGTAGACTAATTTAGCATTTTTTCACCTTCTATAAAAGCCTATACTATAGATTTAAAGACCTCATCCCAATACATTGAACATTTCTTTTAAAAATCATACAGTTTTTCCAAAAATCTAAAACAGTTATAATCTTATTTCCCAAATCAGCTATTTTAGCGATAATTCTTCCCAAAGTCAACAAGCTATGGCTTCTTCCCAATGAAGAGAGAAAAAACACTGTAAAATAGAAGTTATCTAATCACTGTAGCCTACCTATCCGAATTATTTCTATCCGATATAGAGTGTATTCCCAGAATCCACACGCACCGCATGTACATTACAATCAGGTCATTTAAGTTCACCTTCAGGTAGAACAATATTATAAATAATTCTAATAAAATTACCTGTTAAATTCCCGTCTCATTCAAAACAATAAAAATTATATGTTCGAATCGTTGTACGAATCAGGATATTTCAGTCGCTAACTTATGAATAGTTACCTCCCTTCGTTGATGTCATGCTGGTTCCCGTTGATAGTGAGTTGGTTCCCGATCAACCAAATCGTAACCGGTTTGACTGAAAAGCGGAAACAACTTGTTTCCACGGAAACAACTTTTATTTCAAATGTTTATATCGATATTTAATATATATTATCTTAATAACTAAAATACGATTGTTAATGTCCCATACGCATACAGAGACATAGATAACAGTTATCAATGTCTCTGAAGCATATAAATTTGACGGTCGAAATAGTTTCTGTTTGTTCCACCCCAGATAGCAGACACCAGTTGGGCCACCGACGCCGGTATCCGTGAGCGGCAAATCTTGATTGGCCCAACGTTGGGCCACTAATCAAAATCCATTGCCTAAAATCAGACGTTGTGCCAACAGTGGCCCAACAAAGAAGAAACTGGGCATGGATGTCAATGTTTTACCACCGTTGGTCCAACGAACAATAAAACCCGTGTTAAATGAATTGTTCGGCCATCATAGATATTTAGTGTCAATATACTTCGGTGTTGGACCAACGTCGTGAAATCTTACAGAAATAACAAAGTTGTTGTAGTTGTAGAACGTGCCGAAGAACGTCATCGCATTATAAATGATCATTTATCCAGCATACCTGCAAATCATCCGTGCATTTGACATCATTATAACCTTTAGATTTAATCATGCACACATTTTAATCATTTTGTGCTTTTTTTATTCATCTTTTTTATTGTATCCTGGTCTGCATTATATATATATGTTAATTATGATAATATTAATTTTGTTCACATACAAACACACAGAATAAATCGAAATTAAATTAAAGATGCAGACATGCAGATCAATATAAAAACTAAATCAACTTTATCATATAAATCTATATAATAGATTCTAACACTGTGCTTAACTGTGTACATGTATAATCGAGATATACATAACCTTGTATAAAAAGCTGAGAGAAAGAAGTATGAACCGAGTTTGACCCTTAGTTCTTGTAGAATCTGAGATGTTAACTATGGGTTTGGCTCTTCATATACGACCTTTTCTCCTCCAGCATTCGAAAAGAAAACAGCGCATCTCATCGTTTACAAAAGTATACTTATCACATTAAAAGTGCAGTAGATCTACATTTAAAGCTGTACCAGAAAAAAATGTAAGTGTATATATTTATATAAGTAAATACAATGTATAAATGTGTACGTTTTATTTTTTAACTTGTTAAGCCTCATATTCATAAACCAAAATTCCGGAAAATGACGAGAATGAACCAGATCCGAGAGTTGTATCTAATGGATGATTCAGTCTAACCCAGACTTCGTCACTTGGCTGAAGTTCGACCACTACGGTAACTGAACCCTGGTCGATGTATCCAGTGTCGCTTTTTGCGTAGGTCTTGGCTAGAAGTTTTCCGTCCTTTACAATTTCTGTTGCAATGGCTAGATGTGCGGCTTCACCAGCGGATGCTGCAGTGACTGAGAACAAATATAAGCCATGGGTAGGAGCAATGAATGTGCCATGATTTGGATGATATGCCGATCCAGTATTTGTTAGAACAGTATCAAAGACAAGTATTTGATGGTTACCCAAGTGTGTTTCTGTGTAGCTGTTGACTGCATGAAAGCCGATCGGTTGACCAGAAAGCAAGAATCTACCTGGACGGACAAGTGCTGCAAATTAATTATACAATATATTCAGCATGTAGCACGAACCTTTCTTGATATAGTAATTAATAAGCCATCACGAACTATCTAAATTATTTATGATTATTTAACCAGATGACGTTAATTGAAGTAATGTATTATATACATGTAATTCATTCTGTATTCAAGTGCATTTGTTAAAGTTTTCTGTCTAAGGCAAATGTACTCTCGCGATCAACAACTAACGTCCCTTCACCAACAGCATGATTTTTCCCACCGCTCGATCTTACTTTTAATTTAAACTATTTAGAGCAACAACCTCTCAACAACAACATAATCTTGCTACTCCCAAGGGCTGTTGCTTTTGAGAGATTGCGCTGTAGTTTACAGTCAATCAAAGACGATAAAAAAGGGTTACTGTTTGCGAGGATTTCGTCGTTTTGAGCAGTTACTGGTGAAGTGGATTGCGACCAGGTGTCCGTATCTCCTGTGTCATTGGCTGACTTCTCTGTTTGCAGGTCGACATCCAGAGGTAGCAGTGTCTTGACCACATTTTCAAGAGTTTTTATCCTTCGTTCCTTTTCATTAAGTGCCTTTTTAACTTGTTCTAGTTCTTCCCTTACTGAATGAAGTGATGCATCTGTTGAATCCTTATCTGTTTCAACAGTTTCAGATGGTGAGCATTCTGAAAGACAGATGAAGCTGAGTTAGGAATAGAGTCAAACATATTTATTTTCATTTTACATTACATGATAACTTAATGTATTCAAATCGATGTAATTTTGAGTATCAGTAACAAAGTCATATTTAGTCTGGATTACCTGCTCCCTGACACTAATAATCGAAGGAATTGTGGACATGGAACCAGACTAAGTCATATTTTGATTAAACTGGTTCCCGTTGACTTGTGTGTACAACCTTTGGTGCACTGCATCATGGAACGGGAACCAGTTTATATTTTGATGTGATTTAATCTAAGGGAATTAACTCTTGGTGATTGATTGTTGTTCTTTGTTTGAGTTGTCTCCCCTGATGTAAATGGTGCTCGATTTGATGAAAATCAATGAACGATAAAGGAATTAACGCAACCTTCTAAATATTTGCCTTGGTATAACCAGTTATTCACTTTTACCAGCCAGGGCGGATATCTCAAAACGATTACCTTATCTTAAGTTCAGGTGTACTTTACGAGAACGTTTATGTTCCATAAGCATATATATTTATCGGTCGTAATAGTTTCTACTTGTCCTATAACCGTTCTTTAATATAATTAAGATTTAAGATACATGGAGAGTGAGCTATCTATTGAGTGTGAGAAACCATTTATCACATAGATGGTAGATCAAATGTTGTACTTGTATACATATGTTGCTATAATTTATAGATGTTTGTATAAAATGTCATCATTTTGTACATGTAATGTTTGTAACATAATGTAAGTTTTGTAAAAATGCACAACTATATTATTCTATGTTGCCTTCTAGCCACGAAACTGTAAACTTAAGCATCGTTTATTTGTTTCTATATTTGCAGAATAATATTATATTGTATGCATTTGATACGATTTGATACATTTATAAATATTATTATACCTCAATTTCATTTACAATGTAAATCTTCCATATGCCACCATGACATATAAGTACTGTCAGAGCCAGCGGAAAACAATATTGTCTCAAAGATACTGTCGCCCGCTACCATAGGTACGGACTGTTCGAAAAGTATACTGTACCATTCACACATGCGCAGTATCTATTTGCGCATTTCCGATGTAAACAGACGACGAAATCATCAATAATGATTTGAAGTTTTTTTCGGTATAATAAAATACAAATGTATAAAATATTATATGTCTGAAGGGTGACAGTGAATGGTCAACTTTCGAAATACTGTCAACATCGGCTTCGCCTCGGTTAACAGTATTTCCTCAATTTGACAATTTTACTGTCACCCTGTCAGACATGTAATATCTATATACTGTTTGTACTTTATGTGCGATTGTGATAATATAAAAAGTCGCCTCAACCCATTTCTACTACAGTTACTTCATCCGACGAGGACAATTATCAACTCATAATCCTATTATATATCTATATAATGACGGGTATCGAAATTAAAACGAAGAACATATTTCCAACATCAGTTTAAATTGGTTTGTCGATGCTGTGGCACTGATAGTAGCCATCCTGCACAGGTGGGAGAGGGCGTCTCTATGAAGGGGCTGTAAAGGACGATTTCTAGATAAGTCGCCAAAAATATGGGCTGTAACTCCTCTAGAGTATACTGCGTCCTTTGATTTTTTCCCATTGAGTCCCGCGTCTCTCCATATTTTAAGGAACGATTCCCGCGTCCCATTTAAGAACAAATGTTAGTCCTGCGTACCGTTTCGCCACTGCGTCCGGCGTCCTCGAATACCGCATACCAAGAGAGGGTATTACTGCCAGAAAAAGATAAATGTGTTCTTACTTTAGTTTCTATTTCTGATTCTGTCTCTCACATTTTGTTTGAAGTTCTATGAGCGATGATGGGGCTTAAATGCGTACGTATACACCACTTTGTTATAGTTCATGTTGAACATTTAAATAATTGCGTAATTTAAGATTTATTGGAAAAATCGACTATATTCACACTTACTTGAATGTTCCAAAGCCTCGACTCTCGCCACAAGGTCTTCTAAAATGTTATCATTAACTATAGCCCCTTCTGTGTATCGTACAGTAAGTAACAGCACTAGTACATGTTTTAATGTCGCCATTTTGTACACCAAGAGTGAAAAGAAACAGCTGTAATTCTGGTATACTTATCAACTTTAACATCCGTTCACCTTTTATCTATAATACTATATTATAAAATTCATGGCGCTATTAAATTATCTAGGGCAGACAATTTTTTTTGTCTATAAGCTACAAATGAGATACGAAATGGCATTTGAAATATTAATCTTAGATAAAATGACATTTAAAATTAATAAATAAATAGAAACAGAATACTTAATCCTAAATTGGTTAACTGAGTAATGCGTTTCTAACATATTTGAAAGAAATAGGTGACCGATTATAAAAGCTGAGAAGTGTAGATCTGTGCATATATACGAGTCGTATATAGAATACATGTGAACTTTCCTTATCATTCGGAATATAAGGTTTAAGTTACACATTGTTATTATGTATACTACCAGGTTGAAGGATGACTTCTTGTCTCGTTTTCAAGATAAAATTCGACGTCGATTTTTAGGACAATATAATGCTATATCACTGAAGTGTACCAAATGATGTACATATTTTAACAGTCGATGGAATTTGATGACTTTGGATGACTTTTGATGACTTCAATGTCAAAAATCATCCTATCAAAGCAACCACTTAGTTTCGGGTCAATTTTATAATATTCTGCAGATTACATAACAATACCACTTCCTTATATCATTCTTGTTTGTAACGGCGGACTTATAATGGTCACTATGGTGACACTAATATCATATCGGACAACCAACTATTCGATCATATTTGGTATGTAGTTTGCCTTATCAATTATCTAGAATGAAAGAGAAATATTACGGAACCCTGTAAGAGCCATGTGAAATGTTGTCCGTCGCCAACATTGCGAGACGACATCGCGACAATGCGATACAACGCATGACAATAGAATACAATGTACTACGGACGGCAATGGGATATGACATTCATCAAAATGTCGCAATGTTGCTTTGTATTGTTGTACCTCAAGTTGCCAATTTTGGCATGATATGTCGCAATGTTGTATGAAATTGACATCGCAATACAGTGCGTCGTGTCGCAATGTCGTATCGCAATGGAACGGAATACCTTTAGGGCCATCGCATATGTGTGGGTTGGTTTGAAACGCGATATTCGACAGTACGATAATGAAAACACGAAATCACGACAGTACGATAACGATAAAACGATGTTACGATAACGATAATACGACAGTACGATAACGATAATACTACAGTACGACATTACGATAATGATAATATGACAATTCAACATTACGATAATGATAGTACGATATAGTATCGCGTTTTCACTGTCGTACTGTCGCGTTATCGTACTGTCGCATTGTCGTACTGTCGTATTATCGTTATCGTATTGTCGTATTATCGTTATCGTATTGTCGTATTATCGTTTTGAACTTGTTCAACATCCCACACGCCTCGCCTTAAACTGATACATTGTAAAATCAATGTCTCTTAAGCTGACGATAACTGGAAGGTCACACGTAATAAATAAAATGTCTTAATCGGTGGTGCGTCTTTTATATTTAGGATATACTTAAGTCTTGTATAGAATAGGGTTCTTGATACACAGTAATATTCTGTGACATCATGTTGACGTTGTGTGAACTGCTTCGTGCAGCTCGGGTTTTTTAATTGTATTTATTCGTAGAAATAAATAATATTCGTCTTATCAGAATTAAATTGGATGTATACAATAACAGTATATCATAGAACTTAAATAATTAATTTCATAAACATATTACAGACGAGAAGCGCAAAGTCCTAGAGTTTTATGAATGTCCCTCATACTAATATTGAAACGACTATAATACTAGAAGTTTTGTGTGTGTATTTTACGGGTGAAATTCCGTAACTTTTGGTGCACGGCAAATTGAGTGCAGGAATTCAAAGAAAGTACACTCTATACAACTGTGACGAGTAGCCCATGGTACCTTTTATATAATATTGTGGAAAGTGTTGCATGATGGAGCACTCGTTTATTCATTTATGTTTAGTATAGTGTTTTCTATATATACAAATAATGTACAAATGATGTACATGAAATTCTGTTCTTTTTGAGCGTGTGAATGCGTACCGGAAGGCGATAATGCGACAGTACGATAACACGTCAGTACAATGACGATAATACGACAGTACGATGACGATAATACGTCCTATGTCCTATGTGTGGTTTGTCTGAAACGCGATACCCGACAGTACGATAATGAAAACACGAAATCACGACAGTACGATAACGATAATACGACAGTACGATAACGATAACGCGGCAGTACGACAGTGAAAACGCGATACTGTATCGTGTTATCATTATCGTAATGTCGTACTGTAGTATTATAGTTATCGTACTGTTATTTTATCGTTATCGTACTGTCGTATTATCGTTATCGTACTGTCGTTATTTCGTGTTTTCATTATCGTACTGTCGGATATCGCTTTTCAGACAAACCCACACATAGGCGATGGCCCTAACGGTATTCCGTGCAATGGTACGATGTCGTATCGCAATGTAGTGCGTCGTGTTGCGATGTCGTATCGCAATGGTACGATGTCGTATCGCATTTCCATGCGTTGTGTCCTCCCTTTTATGGACACTTGGCAATACCATACGACGCGCAACAATGCAATTCGTAGTGAACACTGGCGGTACCACGCTACATCACGACATTTTGACGAATGTCATTTCACACTGTTGCGCATCGTATCCAATTTTTACATCGCATTGTTGCACGTATCACATTGCCGTGTTATGATCCTTACTAAATGGAAATGGTGGCTGTTTTATATTTTTGTGATTAGTTAAATATGAGCCATCGACACGTCAGTTATAGAACCCTCGAGCAAATCAAAGTCAGAACAGGTAAGCACATTTTATAGAATATCCGTTTTTAATGAACATGCTTGTTTTTTTCAAAAGAGGAAGAATGCTATCCCACTAAGATAATTTTCCTCGTCATTTTGCATGCAATTTCGACAAGAAATACTCAAAAAAACCTTTACAATTTATCAACTCATGTTTCTTTCGAGAGGAGACACGTCTGGAGTAATTTCTCTTCCGTGAAGTGGATGCTGGCCCACCTAATCGAGCATGCAACAATTTCCAATCCTCCCTTTGCATGAACACAGATAAATTACCTATAGGAGGTCGGGTTTTTCAAATGTGATCGAGCCATCGACAAGGTGCTTGCGCCATCGGCAATGTGATAGAGCCAACACCATCACCCAACGAGTTAAATATATTATTGTGGAATTATCTCGCTATTATACCGATTAATATTCATGCATAGACTTCATTACTAATACTTATATATACATGTATATATATATTCATAATCTACTGCATATGGTGATCTATAGAGGTAAACTGATTGAGTGATGGGTTCATACTATTAACGCTTTAATTGTGTTACAATAATGCAATTTGCCAATTGTTTCAAACAAAATGGTATGTATTTACCATGAGCATTCATGCTTTTACATTCGTAATTCGTAAGAATATTACTGCGTTGTCAGCGGTGACATTTTGGCAGTTCTTCTTGTAAGTTCAGAATATAAAAGAAGCTACGTGTAAAATAAACTCATCGAATGTTTTTCAGACATTTATTATCGCCCACATGAGAACAATTACCACTATTAAAATATAGTTTTCCCAAACATGTTATATAAACATAGAATTCTAAATTTCTTAAGCTTCAAACTCATGCTAGAATATTAATATGCTATAAATTATTCTGATAGTGTTCCATTACAATTAATGTCACATATCTTCGTTGTGGAGCCAAAAACTCTCGTAAGTGTGACATCATAGATTTTACAGCAATATGAGTTTTGGCATTGTAGTGTCTCAAGTATTGGTATATATAAAAATGTTCTGGCCGTCAAAATACATGTATCGTAGTATATTATCTAGTCCGTCAGTTTTGTTCAAATTACGTGATTGTATATAGTTTCTGAAATTTACGATGTACATATAAGAATGTATGCATGCATATAATTATTCAATAAAAAAAAATTATGATGATTTCAGAATATATTCCCAATAACATCTACAACAACAACATAACAACAACTACAAACTCCCGTTTCATAGACATATTGTAGTTAACATAGCAATTTTGTGAGCTATTAAAATTATCCAAATTTCTAAAAATTGTTTGTGTGCACACAATTTGTCTGTAATTACCATTAGAAAGAAGTGAAAAATGCTATGATAGCTAAGTTTATGTCTGTGATATTGGTCCCAGAAATAAATGTTGTAGTCCCAAACATTAAACTGAATACTAGTATGGTTGCCCTGCGCAGGTTGGTGGATTCCTTCTCAATTGTCTGAGAGCCTTGGTCAATTTCCCTCTGTGACATATTGAACAGGCGTTTATCCACAGTTTTCCATGTTCAACTATGCCTACAAAAGACCGTAGGTACATGTTTGAACCAATAAGAGCAAATTGTACATTTGACGTGCGCTTGGTAGCTACAGTACTACAAATAGTTCAGTTGTGAAAGCGAAGTACCAAGTACACATGTAACTTAAAGTATATATATATACTATATACTAAGAAAGTAAAATGTTATTTTAAGTTATTTACAAAGATTAAAATTAATGTCATACTTTCAAATCACTTGCAATGGATTGTATACAGTGGGTTTGTTTCAGTATAATTATAATTTAATATGGTTTAGTTTTTAAATCTAAAAATTGGTGAAACTTAATATGACCAGCCATCTAATCCCGATACCTTAAATTAAGACAAATATATCAATATTATGGTTGCACAAACAGAAAAAATCAGGGTCGGTAGGTTGGAAACTTTTTTTACTAATTTATAATAACATTTGATACATTGTTCAGAGATATAGTTTATATGATATGGAAAAATGTCAAGAAACAAATCAATAACTCCGAAAAAAAAAGACTTGGAACAGCTGATAAATATATGATCGATCGGGTAACTAGTGGTGAAAACCACAAACTTCTTTTTGTGTTACGATTAATAGCCATCTTGCTGTACGGACCAGGTTCGGATTAACAATGTGTTCGCGTGTTTATGGCTGTACTAACAAATCATAGCGACCAATTCTTTCCACAACGAGCCATTCGGCTTTTTTTTGTTTTGGTTAACACTAGGAGTGGGCCGATGCATCGAACTATCGATGCATTGCGATCCCGAGTTTCCTGATAATATAGATCGATGGTAAACGTCTCGATCCATAATTACCGCTGATAGTTAGCTCAACTATCAATAGTTACGATACTTTCCTTCTTATAAAGTTTATTATTAATTCAAAACAACTTCAGTTGCATCTCGTTAAACATAATTGTAAATAACCCCAAGCGTCAAACTGCCATAAAGGACTAATTACGCAATCGTTTAAACTAACCAGAAGCATGAATACGCTCTCCAGTTGAACGCGATACTAACTTTAATATACCCGATAAAAGTTGTTAGTTTTATTCAGTGACCTGAACTTTATTTTTCATTTCCACAAACATTTTAATATGTATTTTTTCTTACACTGTGCAAATTTGCATTTACAAGTTAATCTCCGTGGTTTTCAGTACTATATATATATGTTTCAATAGTAACGCAATAGAGTCCAGCAATAGCAATAGTATTGCAATAGACTAATCAGGACCAATAGTCAGCCCTTATCAACATAAACACTCAGAACAATGTCATTGTCTGAATGAAAACAAAATACGTATTAAGTATAAGACAGTCTGCAATGGTGGACCATGTGGTAAAAAAGGATGAGAAATTTATGGTAGATCGCACACAACCAAAGAAAAAAGTGCACTACATACACATTTCTCAGAACATTATAAGTGTAAAAGTTTTAAAAAAGAGATAAGCAAGTTACAATTTTACTTTGAAAATCCAATTTCTATACAAACTGTAGCTTACCTGAAATCAGATATTTACTTCGTTTTTGCAACGTAGTCACACCACAATTTTCAGATGAGCTTTTGGTATATACATAATTGAACGATACATGTGGAAACTGAAAACATATGAAACAATTAAATTTATTGGCAGAGGAAGACCTATTCTAACATTGGCTAAAATATAATTAATTGGCGTACATAGGAATGGGGAGATATATCTTCAAACCAGCATTTACTTCACCAGAAATAATCGAATTATTGTTTGCACAAGCAAAATAACGCCAATACATTGCATTACATTACAATGTCCATCTGCCTCAATTCGATTAGATTTTGCAATAAGATAATTTCATCAATAGATACACAAATGTGTACGTTTTTATTTGTGCTCATTTACCTGTTTGCATGGATGTCGTACGCGTTAATTTGTCGTACATTTATTTAAAATGCCGCATGATTTCTGACCATCGAAATCGCGTATCTTCGCATATCCTGAAATTGTTCATAGATCCGAACGGATGTATTCAATCGTTGTTTTTAAGAACATATAGGGGGGGGGGGGATGATCACTTATTTAACTCCTATTGGTCTGTTGGTTGGCTCATTGGTGTGCCCATATTTCGTGTGCGGACCTTAACTGGGACATCTCTATGATCAAGGTCACAATTGGAGGTCAAATAGCGTCTGTCCATATTTCGTGTCTGGGCAATATAAACAAATGAAAAATAACCCGACACAATTTAACTCACCAACATCAGACGGTGTGAATGCGCGCGACAACCAGCTTCCGTGGGCAAGGTCAAGCTTAGAGCCAAATAGTGTCTGTCCAATTTCGAGTCCATCCCATTACATGGACATCTCTTTGAGATAAAATAACTTTGCACAACCACTCACCAACCTCAGATGGTATGTCGCGCGCAAAAACAACTCCCTAGGTGCCAGGTCACACATGGCGGTCAAATAGTCAGTATGTCCTTATTCGTGCCCGGGTCATAACTTGACCACCTCTTTAACAGTTACAAAAATAGCTTGGTGCAATTAATAACAAACATTAGACTGTGTGTCCAGCTCAGCAGTAAGCTCCCTATGGCAAAGGCCACACTAACCTTTTTTGTTTAATATTTAATTAGGCTGTCCATATTTGGGTCCGGGCCATAACCGATCACTCTTGGACAATTGTAAAAAAACATTCCCTGGTTTAAAGTCAAGGTCATGTTACGAACTGCTAACTTACAGTGTAAACTGCAGCTGAAAATTTAAGGGGAGACATACTTTTTCTTTCCGAAAACATCTAGTTATTAGTTATTTATCAACCATAGGCTAATTGTCACAACCTTACATCACTCATTTCTTTGAGATCGTTTCGTAGTCTTACGAGGATTCGGGTCAAATTATTACTTTTCTTGTACGATTTCCCTAGAACGAATTAGGCTGGAAGCTGGGTGCTAGTTATACGCTAAAATACTTACTAACTGTATAAACCATTCGATTAAGTACTATATATTTTTATTTATTGTAAAGATGGAGCTCATTCACCGGATTTTAGAGTTATAGGTCATTTAATCTCATATACATTATAATTATATCAGGAGAACGAGGACTTACTCGTTGCCAATTTGTTTTTCATTTACGTAAGTTTGCGATTTTTTGGGGGATTTTGTTATAATAATTCTCTGTGAAACATTTCGTTATTAGTTGATGTGCGCCTTGTAAGATTACATTAGTGCATTTTACTGAAGTATTATAAAGTTATATACTGACCTTCCATACTCTCGTTCTAACTTTGTAGTAGGCAGTAGATGCATCATAAGAAGCTATTATCCTTTCGCTTCGAACCCGAACACTAATAACTACACATAAAGAAAGAAAATAATATATATGAGAATCGTTTCTAAGAAAGCACAAATACAAAAGAATCAACTTTCAAAACATCATTTGTTCACGGCGCACCAAAAGACAGGTCAATTTTCTATTTGAAACAATGGAGGAATACTCCAGACATTTACCTTAATAGCCACCGCCACACCGTAACGAAACATGGCGGCTTTCTCACATGGGAAGGGATTGTGAGATTTAGTAAAATATTATCATCCCTCGATCAAAGGGCCCCGCCTCCCCCAAAACCACCCCTCCCACAAATCCAGAGACTATCGCCATGAAACGGTCTTTAGCCAGGCTATATAGTGGATTCATACTTGATATGTCGATTCAACCTCACACAGACGAATATGTTATTCGATCGTCATTTTTGTCCAGTTTGGTACATGAAAAATTGCTTATGATTAAAAATATCATTAGATTCGTACACATTTTTTTCATTAACTTCCAAATTTGTAAGTTTACAGTTTGTCCTAATTTCTCGTCCAATGAAATGTCCGCATTGCATTTGAAATTTGAAAAATAATCGCATAAAATATGCGTAAGACCTGATATGGAGAAAATACGTCAATTATCTTTATGTATGTGCAAAAATTAAGACAAACTGTAAATAAGTTATCGTTCATATTTTGAATTTTATGCGACATATCACTGTGCTCCGCTCCGCTTCGCGTCGCTTGTGATATGTCCCTTAAAATTCAAAATATGAACGATAACTAATACTTATTTCATTACTCTCAGTTCATACAAGTATTTACATATACACAGAATCTGATACAAATGTACTGGATTAGTAACATAATTAACATAATTAACATATAAAATGTATGTACATGTATTAGTTGTAATTCATACACCATGTTCTAGATTTCTTTATCTTTTGTACATCAATGCGTACATGGATAAAATTGTTCTCTGGTAATATGGAATCATATCATTGTGAATGGACACATGTCTGAATGGTTCTCTCTTCCGAGAGGCTATCTTCAAGGCGATGCACGGTCACCCTGTCCATTCATTCTTTGCACAGAGATACTTTAAATTCAAATAAGAAAAAATGAAGGCATAATTCTTGGAAATGAATCTGAAATATCCCAGTATCTCAGGCTAAGGAAGAAGGCTGATAAGTACAAATAGCAAGTTTAGTAATTATATATACAGTCCTACATGTCCTTTTATAAATCATTTTTTTAAAGTTTGGAACAGCCAATATTAAGACAAAACTTCATCAAGACATCAATCCGATGGAAAATGTTTCGTTTGTTTGTTTAATTATTTATTTATTCGTTCGTTCATTTGTTTGTACAGTTATGTACTAGTATTATAAATTTACATGTTAGTGTTCTTATGTTCTTTTGTTGAAACCGTTTGTTAATGGAATTGATATAACTATTTCCTATATAAATTTGTAAATTTCTACAATTCGTTAGGACGTTTGGAATGCGAATTCGATATATTATGGAATTTAAAGTACATGTATTTGAATGCATTTAATAAGTTTATCTGCGTACTTCTATCTAGAAATAATCAGAGACGGGCACTCAAGAAGTAAATGATATTCATCCCCAATTTCTGAACTGCATAAAGTACATATTCTTAAATTTCTTGTTATAAATGTGATTCAAACTACCAGGTATCTTACAGTTTCATGTTCTGAATTTAATAACGTACTTTATGGAAAGCAGCTCGGCGTATTTTTAGGTAGTCATCAAATTCAAACGTTGATTTGATTAGTCTATAAAGTAGGCATTTTTTGGAGGTATTTATTGATGAGTGCCAATCGTTTATTTATACAATGCAAGTCATTTAGTTTTCTCGACACGGAGCTAGTGATCTATTTTGGGGGTTTTCATTTAACCATATATTATTCGATCCACATTTGATAAGAATATTTCATATATTTCTTCCTTAGAATTTTCTTTGTCCGTTGATGTTTAATCTTTTATAAATATTGAAATTATGCGACAAAAATCGCTGGATAATATTGGGTAAGTAAGGGAAGCAAGTTGTTTTGCCTAGACAGAAAAAAATCTGGCTTTGTTCCTGTTTTTCCGTATACAATACAGTTTGACGTACTCAGTTTAAGACCTAGTATAAATCTATAAGAATCTTAATTGTACCTTTATTATTAGTATGTCCCCAGATTGCACAGCCATATAATATAAATAAAAGGGTTTATCATCTTATTTATTAATAAAAAAGGATCGATTTGTAAGTCTATGTGGAGTTTTAAAGATTAAACTTTTTACGGGTGAAAACATAACTTAGGTCGCTTGCTGTGCTTCACTGGTTTTTGTTGTTCAGTATGAGTCATTTAGTCGTATATATCAACACTATCTAAATTCTCATTTTTTAACTTAAATTCATACTGTTGATTATTAGGATGATTAAAGACAATTGTTGACAGAAAGATCATATCGAAGACAATAATGTTCGTACATTTTTAAAGCGTTTTGTAATTCATCTGCGGTGCGGAGTTTGCGACTATTACTGCTTCGTCTGAATATAACAGAACAAATAGTTGTAACCGTACCGTTTTGGTCATAAAATGTTTTGTTTAATATGCAATTTCACACATAATTTTCTATAGTTTACATAATTTATATCACTTTTAGGAAAGGAATTCGAATTTCATTACAAGATGTTAAAATTACTTAATAATATATTATGTCTGTCTTAGTATTTTTATTCGCATAGCATTACAACTAACTCAGGGATATTAACTCACTAAATTTATGACAATAGAAACAACTATCGATCAATATGATGCTTAGTAAATTACGTACAAGGATTACATAGATAATATTATGCTGCTTATAGAAACACTACATAATAATAAAGATCTTACCAAAATCAGCATTGCAGAATCTTTCTTCAAGGGTCTTAGGTGGACATTTGCATACTGTCGCTGTCGCTGTCTCCCAAAGCATCACCAGTACGAGAAGACTGATCAAAGTGTGTCCCATTGTGTTCCCTTTGCTGTCCGTCTTAGTAATAGTGTATGGGGCTGGCTCACTGCTTAAATACTGTCATTCGATACAAAAAGGCATGTATGTTTTTGGTTTCTTGTTGCATCTGATACCTTCGCGACATATGGATTGATCTTATCTATGTCATATGCTTTTCTTCCGTCTTTGATACTGATATACGACTAGAGTGTTACAACAACTGTTTGGTACCTACGCGACAAATGAATTGATCAAATCTGTAGGATATGTTTTGCTTCCGTCTTTGATACTGATATAAGACCGAAGTGTTACAACAGCTTTTCTATTCTTTAAATAAATTATGAACACAACAGTTTATATTGCACTTGTTTTTGTTATAATTGATAATTATGAACAAATCTCATATGATTTATTACTTTCATATTTCAAGCACATATGCTTTGCAGTTTAATGAACTATTAGGATAATGACCGTGGTATTCTGCATAAAGATGAAAAAAATACCTAGAACAAAAATACAAAAATACCACCTTCTCCGAAATACCACATTTCCCAAATCCCTAAATGAAACCTTAGCCAACTCCTCTATGGGACAATACAAACATAAGACAAAATACAATCCCCGGAGGGTACCGTCTTGGAACGGCATGTAGCAAGCTACAATGGATAAACTAGTATTGAGGGCACGACCTCAAACTTACCTACGCGGAAATATATACATTAATTAACAGATGGATACAAATTACTTAAACAACTAAACAAAAATCGACAGCAAACATAAATTCGTTTTCGTTTATTTGACCGTTAGGGAATGTTCCATTCCACATGTCATATAATATTATACAGTGCATCGCTAAATACATGTACATTCGACAACCGGTATAACAAAAATTATCGTTACATTCGGTATAATTTACGGAAGTAATCGAATCTCACCGAAGCTTGATATAAATACAAGCATTGACCTTCGGCCTTGAGTAACAGTACTTCCTCAGGCTGACATTATTACTGTTACCCACAAAGCTATGTGTTATTATATAATTTTTAATATAAAGTTTGGGGTAATAAATATAATAACACATAGCTTTGTGGGTAACAGCCCTCGGAAAGTACTGTTACCCAAGGCCGAAGGCCGAAGGCCGAGGGTAACAGTACTTTCCGAGGGCTGACATTTTTACTGTTACCCACAACGTAAGCTATGTGTTATTTATTTTATTACCCCAAACTTTTTTCAAGAAAATATTTAAAAAAATTGCTATCACCTATGTGACAGTAAAAAATATTGTAAAAAATTTACTGTTACCCTGTGACAGTAAAAAAATACTGTTAGAAATTTACTATTACCCTGTGACAGTAAAAAATACTGTTAAAATTTTACTATCACCCAGTGACAGTAAAAAAATGTTCAGTCACGTGGTACCATGAATGTAACAGTAAAATTGTTACCTGTTTGCCTATGGGAAATCAACATTGCGAAAAAGTGAGGGGTAATAATTATAAATATAATATCCCAAGCATTGTTATTTTTCGATGCTTAATGAACTTAACATGTCTGGGATATACCTCTATCAATTATATCATTGACCGTCAGTATTCGCACTTTTGGAATTATAGCGCACTTGTTGATGGTCACGTGAGATTTTTGAATTGGAGTGTTTGGTCCCATAGACCGGTAGGTTTTGTGCCCAGTGTACTGTCCAGTGTACAATGCTGTCACGTTTTATCATTTATATGTACTCGTAAATGTATTCCGTGAGTCATTATTATTTGCGAGCCGGATTTGCCCATAGTATAATTAACTATTTCAAAAGTAACTAGAATATAAATAAATTATTATTATAAGTTTTTGTTTCGAATATGCGAATAAAATTCCCAGCTCTACATATAACCGATGTTATAAAACTTGACTGAAGTCAAGGCGTTTTTATAATTATTTCAATTAAGAAGATATAAGAGTCAAATATGCTTTTACAGTGGATTATAAAGTGTACAGTGTAGGTATGAGTTTACTATAAGCTTGAACAGAGTTCTAGTGGACATCCAGTGAGTGTAGGTGTCTTAACTTAATATAATTTACTGCTTAAAATGGACATCAAGTGAGTATAGGTGCCTTAACCTATCTGGCTTGGATAAAATCGCTAAAATAACGTAAACTGATATTTTAAGTTATTTACAAAGATTAAATATCATACTTTAATACCAAGCAACAAAAAATTCTAACCGACTGCTCAAAAATGGTGTTTTATTGCAATAAATACTGCACCCCTTTATTGACTTTACCTTATCAGCGTTAAACATCTCTAACTTAATGTGCATTGTATCGGTACGATATGATACTATTATTTCATTAATGACAAAATGTTGTTAGAAAATCTCTTACTAGACATCAAACCTGGGCGTGGTTTCAATTATTGCACCGTAAGCATTGATTGGCTATCAAAATTGAGTGGGATGCGTCGAATTCGTTGATTTCATGAGGCGATAATGATCCGACACTTAACTTGTTATATAATTGCTCAGCTTAAAAACACAGTAGGTGTCATTTTCAAATTAACATTGCCGTCTTATTTTATCTATGGAGTATTACGTAATAAACAGCGGGGTTCTTGGTACGGGGTTTCTTTAAAGTCAAATATCTAACGAACGGAGTACTTTATCAAAAATAGAGGCACGGTTCCCTGCTTTATACAATTATAGTAATTTTTAAGGCTACTTGTTTTAATATATTCCTATATACAGAGTAGTTATCGTTGTTGACAAATTTGTAAATTAAGTGCGATATTGGTTTATAGGAGACCAATAAAATGTAATATTTCTTTATAACCACTTGCAATGCACTATATACAGTGAGTTTAATTAAGTATATAATTATGGTTTAGTATTTAAATCTATATATTGGTGAAACTTGATCAAGCCAGATACCTTAAAATCAATATACATTGTACTTTAAAAGTGGACATCCAATGAAGGTAGGTACCATAATATAATATAGTTTAATGTTAATAATGGAATAAGAAGTTCATTTCGAGAGTCGCACTTTTTATTTCTTTTCAGTAGGCGGAGTTACGGAATTTAGCGGAACCTACCTCTACTGGTGTCCTCGCTCTGCTGGTGTCTCTTTAGCGATTACCTTCCGCTTTATATTGTATTGCAACAGAAAGTCATTGATCAATGTAAACGTCACGAAAGTAAAGCTTACGTGCTGTGTTGTATTCTTTGGCCCTGTTCATCAAAGATCTTACACCATTTCTTAAGTAAGAAGTGTCTTATCTCCCTTCTCAGCGTTAAAATATTTTCTTAGTTTATTACGAATTCTTAAGTTTAGGAACGATTTTTTCTTAACTTTACAAAGATAGGAAAACGCGGCTTCTGCCCGGTTTATCATTACGAGACAGCCTTTTATTTTAAGACTGTTGAGAGTGATGTACTAAATATTCATAAACAATGGAAAAGAAATTCATTTTTCTGTTCAGGAAGAGCATAAAGTATTTCCCCTATCCATCCGTTCGTCTGTGCGTCCGTCCGTTCAAAATTTGGTTTTCGAGCAATAACTCAAAAAAAACTTCACGGATTGGATTCATATTTTACATGAAGGTATATAATAATAAAATACATATCGAGTTCTATTTCTCATAAAATCCAAACATTTTCACAGGAGTTATGGCCCATTTTTGACTTAGCTCTGGGGGAAGCATTCGTGTCCTCCGGGCACATTTCTTGTTAAATTAGAACTAAAATTGTCAACTTTCAGTTGTATTTGCAGGGATTAGAGGCACTGTCAAATAATATTTGTTTGAATCATTCATTTTATTTCAAACACATTGGTTAACGATTATTAGACATACTATTAGCTTTCGACTTAGATGGCATTTTTATATTGTTTACTTTTCAACCAACGTTACGAACGGAACGGAACAGAACAGAACATATCTTTCATGATAAAAATTGAAAAATGAAGCTATTAGATATTAAAATGCATTTGAACTGTTCTTCTCCATTTCTCACAGTGAAATTTCATTTCTCAAACGATAATATAGTTTGACCAGACCAGCATTAATTATAAAAGGTATGTTGGGGTGTCTAACATACATAGGCATGCGAATGAAGTGATTTCATGTGCAAGTTTGAGCGACTCAAAAACCCATTTATCATGAGCCAATGTTCACGTTGTTTAAAAACATTTTTTTCCGGAAAATATATAAAATAGTTTACATTTTCTGAAAGCTGAGAGCTTCATCTTTGCTTATGATTTGGTACAAAAATGTATATACTTTACAAAAATCATTGAGAAATAAGATAAACACTCCATAGAATCAATAGTATTTTTCTTATTTACGTTGCTAGGGCCGGTGAATACACTTTATCCGTGTAGACTGTGTTGCAGTCTTTACACATTTGGATAAGAACAATTGATAAAACGATTTAAGAAATTCGTAACTTTTGTCGTAAGTGTCTTCGTAGGAAAGAATCTTACGTAAGATAAGTATATATTGATGAAACGAGGCCTTTGTATTTGTATATAGAACTATGGGATGGGATGGGGCTGCCTGTCGCCTCTTGTCAGCATACTCCTTCATTTTGGCCTTGCTCCCAGCATCACTGTGATACATGCGGGTATTGAGGGGAATAGGTTGGACTTGGGGATATTTTGTAAACCCACGTTCATCTTGCGACCAGTGAAAACCTAACCAATACGGATAGATCTGTGAAGGGTAACCCTACAGTGTATGAGAAGTTCTGCAGCTCGGCACGCCAGTCGAGATTATCAGAAATTGATGCACGCACAAACTTGTTCGGAGTACCCCAATTAATCGTTCTACAGTTACATTAGCTGCGGACTAAAGGGAAGTAATACGTATGTGTTTGATCAGCATGCTAGTAACTCGTGACCTTGAAACGGGGGACCGTCATCGGATTTCAAGATATTGAAACGAACTCTTGTTTGAGTTATCTGCCATTCAATGTGAATTTTGGCTGGTTTTAAGTATTATGATACATGGAAGATCTGATATATGCTGATCAGTACCAATATACTGATGACACCAGATTGTTACTCTTATATTTCATTTCATTTTATAGTTCTTACATAAATTATATCATATAATATTTTCTTAGCATTTCTGGCAGTGCAATCAGTCATGACAGATTATCTTAGATCTGCAGCTTGTTATTGATTATAATAATTATTGTCTGTTATAAAATTCCCTCGATATGTCTTGCCATCAACTCACATGATCACATTTGAAATTAGAGTTCGTCTCGTGTATGTCATGCTTTGCTTTAATGTACAATGTCATGGCCCTTGATTCATGTGTGTAATATTTAGCTCAAATGAGCAAGTTCTCTTTGTGGGCTTTTTTTATCACATATTTTATATTTATTTTATTAAGTTTAGATCTTTACAAAAATCGGTCAGAATGTTTGAATTGATAAAATATTGGAAAATGAAAACCTCGTGATTGGATCATTACCGTCGACGCCCGGATAATAACAATGACTGGCACATGCGTGTCGCCTCCATTTCCGTTTCCGCCTAGCATTTGTTTTACACTGCATACCACGACTTTCAAACTTTTTCATCGATGATTTATGTCTTTTCTACAGCTAAGTCAATTTATCGTTCATACTGCCATTTGCATTCGATTCAAATTAACACTGCTATATAAATGTTTTAATGCATTTTATCTCTTAAACACATGTGAGTTTTGATATTTCTGAAAATGATTGATGGCCCACACGTTGACTGACGCAGGAATTTCCCGCGTAACTACGTATCTGGCATTTTATTGGTCGATATGCGGTATTAAGGTCACCATGCAATAAATATGGAGGTCAGTGTGTCAAGCAATGCGATCAGTTGATGTATTATTTTATTGTTGTTGAGAATATTTTTATGTTTTTCCACATTAATAAGAAATGCTTATGAAGATTAAATGGTTGTATGATTGCAGACTTGTACTGTCGTGCATTTTAAGACTGATAAAGAGTTAGGTAAGCGGTAATATGGACGACCTGTATGTATGTGAAATAAATAGCGAATATAAAAAATAGGAATATGCCTGTCGCACCGATAGATACGTGCGTACACGTTGTACGAGATTATATCATTCAATGCGTACAAACTATTTTGTATCTCTGTTTTTCTAAATAATGCCACAATATTTTGTTGTTTGTATTTAGCGTGCAATTAGAAAAATGTTTTTCAATAGCTGGCCTATAGCACTTGCAAATCGTTTAGTCCGGGGCTTAACTGACTCAATGCTTCTTACATATAAATGATTTTAATATGACAAATAATATTTAAACAAAACACAAAGCATCCATTAACGACAAGTGAGTATTGTTCAGTACTGACTCGACAAACTGGTCCGGCTCTAATAGGGTTCATACTATGAACGTTATGTTTTTATTTTTAAAAAAATGGTATGTCTTTACCATGTGATCACGCTTTTACATGCATAGGAAATATATTAGAGCGTTGTCAGTGGTATTATTTTGGAGTTTTCTTTTGTATTTTTTTAATATAAAAGAAGGCTAAAGTAAGCTCATCACATGTTCTTTAGATATTTATTATCGTCGGAATGCGAACGATAACCATTCTTTGCGTATACTTCTTCCATCGAGTTTTTAATAAACACGGCGTTCTAAATTTCCATGGCTTTACACTCATTCTAAAATGTTAAGATAATACTTCAAATCGTAGTCTTCCATTACAATCAATGTCACATATCATCGATGTGGAGTCAAAAGCTCAAAAGTATGAATTCAGAGATTTTACAGCAAAATGAGTTTTTACATTGCCATGTCTCAAATATAGCGAAAAAATGCATAGACGATTGGTTTTACGAGTTCGTTTGTTCAGATCGATTTTCACCGTTCTGTGAACATCAGTCCAAACGAACTCCATGTCCGTGAAGTTGGCAGCCCAGCAGCCTAGCAGCCTAGCAGCGTGAAGTTGGCAGCCCAGCAGCCTAGCAGCCCAGCAGCGTGAAGTTGGCAGCCCAGCAGCCTAGCAGCCCAGCAGCGTGAAGTTAGCAGCCCAGCAGCCTAGCAGCCCAGCAGCGTGAAGTTAGCAGCCCAGCAGCCTAGCAGCCCAGCAGCTTAATATGTTTCTACAGATAAACTGCACAACAATTCATGCAAAAAATTAAAAACGCATGAAGTAATAACATTATGTTGCTGTCATGTTTATTAGAAGAAAAAAATACGATTTGTATCGATTTTGTGAATCTGGTAGTGTAGCGGCCGCATAGCGGACTATTATAGTCAAACATATAAAATGCACAAGAAATCCGGCTAAACACTTACGAATCTATGATATAATTCGATTTTATTCCTTTAACGTTCATTAGATGAGAACTTACACATTTTTTTCATTTTTTGTTTCTTTTTGTGAAGTTGGCAGCCCAGCAGCGTAACAGCGTAATATATATTTATACAGATAAACTTCACAACAAATCGAGCTTAATACTTAAGAATGCATAAAATAATGTCAGTATGTCGTTTAAACAATAATTAACTGAAAATATATGATTTTCATTTTTTTTTTTCAATGTGGAATTAGACGCTGCTAGCAACGTGAAGTTGGCAGCCCAGCAGCGTCACAGCGTAATCTATATTTCTACAGATAAACTTCACAACAAATCAAGAAAAATACTTCAGAATGCATAAAATAATGTCAGTCTGTTGTTTAAACATTAATTAACAGAAAATATATAATTTTCATATATTTTTTTTCAATGTGAAATTAGCCGCTGCTAGCAGCGTGAAGTTGGCAGCCCAGCAGCGTAACAGCGTAATCTATATTTCTACAGATAAACTTCACAACAAATCAAGAAAAATACTTCAGAATGCATAAGATAATGTCAGTCTGTTGTTTGAACGTTAATGAAATGAAAATATATGATTTTTCAAAAAAAATTGTGCGTGAAATTAGACGCTGCTGGGCTGCCAACTTCACGCTGCTAGCAGCGGCTAATTTCACATTGAAAAAAAAATATGAAAATTATATATTTTCTGTTAATTAATGTTTAAACAACAGACTGACATTATTTTATGCATTCTGAAGTATTTTTCTTGATTTGTTGTGAAGTTTATCTGTAGAAATATAGATTACGCTGTTACGCTGCTGGGCTGCCAACTTCACGCTGCTAGCAGCGGCTAATTTCACATTGAAAAAAAAAATGAAAATTATATATTTTCTGTTAATTAATGTTTAAACAACAGACTGACATTATTTTATGCATTCTGAAGTATTTTTCTTGATTTGTTGTGAAGTTTATCTGTAGAAATATATATTACGCTGTTACGCTGCTGGGCTGCCAACTTCACAAAAAGAAACAAAAAATGAAAAAAATGTGTAAGTTCTCATCTAATGAACGTTAAAGGAATAAAATCGAATTATATCATCGATTCGTAAGTGTTTAGCCGGATTTCTTGTGCATTTTATATGTTTGACTATAATAGTCCGCTATGCGGCCGCTACACTGCCAGATTCACAAAATCGATACAAATCGTATTTTTTTCTTCTAATAAACATGACAGCAACATAATATTATTACTTCATGCGTTTTTAAGTTTTTGCATGATTTGTTGTGCAGTTTAACTGTAGAAATATATTAAGCTGCTGGGCTGCTAGGCTGCTGGGCTGCTAACTTCACGCTGCTGGGCTGCTAGGCTGCTGGGCTGCTAACTTCACGCTGCTGGGCTGCTAGGCTGCTGGGCTGCCAACTTCACGCTGCTGGGCTGCTAGGCTGCTGGACTGCCAACTTCACGCTGCTAGGCTGCTAGGCTGCTGGGCTGCCAACTTCACGGACATACGAACTCCTGACTTCGAGCGCCTACAGAAAACTGTTCTACTCGTTAAAATTATATAGCCCGTCGGTTTTATTCAAACTGGATGTACTGTATAATATTTTATTACTGAAATTTTCGAAATCATGACAAACAAGAATGATGTATGCATATAATTCTTAAATAAAAAGAAATGATTTAAGAAGTTTTCAATAATATCTACAGTAAAAATGACATTGAAAACGACACCAAATTCCCGTTTTATAGACTTTCTTTAGTTAAAGTAGCTATTTCTTGCTAAAATTGTTGTGGATACACAATCTGTCTAAAATGTACCATTAGAAATAGTTGAAAATTGCTATGACAGCTAAGTTATGTCTGTATTTAGTCTTGTAAATCATTTCGTTCCAAACGTTTTTTTCTTCTCTTTTTCACTTTCTTAATTGTTAAAAAAGCTTCAGACACCACATATATTTAAATCGACTATGACCTGTATACACAACTCGACATTATACTCTAGATATTTTTCTAATTATGTCATTATGTATAAAGAATAATAACAGAAATATCTTATATGACATCGCATTTAAAACACAAAGTTTTTGTAAGGCCAATGGGGGATGTTTCTCCTACCATCAGAAAGCCAGATGGACGGTGAAAATAAATGGGGTTACCCATTTGGGATCCGTAGCGTAATAAAAGAAAACAATATGTCTATTATAGGTGTACATGTATATACTGTGGTGAACATTTTAAGTTTCTAATATCCCCTTTTTGCAGGTTGGTGGTTTCCGTCTTAGTTGTCGAAGATTCCTGTTTAATTTCCCTTTGTGATATATTGAACCACAGGAGTTGATCCACAGTTGCTCATTTTCCACTGTACCTAAAAACGACAGTTGGTTCATGTTTAAATCATTTTCAAATAAAGGATAAGAGCAAATTGTAAATTTTACGTGCATGTGGTAGCTGCTGTACTATAAATATTTCAATTGAGAGGGCAAAGTATCTTAAGGTAGAAAGAACAATATCATGATTCCACAAACATAGCAATTCAGAGTCGGTAGATCGGAAACATTGTTTACTTGTCTACATGTATATTTTTCAGAGATATAGTTTTACAGTATGGAAAAAAGTAACAAGAACAACTATAACAAAACGTTATAGGTAGACGAATTACAAGAAGCATATTGGTTTATGTTTATTGTATGAAGTAGCTTTTTTCATAAAGGATATTGACTGTATATTTTATTCAATCCTCCATTAAGGAGAGAATAAAATATTTATATGATATGAGTAATACACATTATAATGACAATCATGAGTATTTGACAAATGAATAAATTCATGTATATAGTTCACAAGCACATGGTAATATCATACCCTACATCAATCAAATAGAATCAACCCTAAATGTTAACGAATTCACCATAAATCTGAGCACTAGCATACAAGCACATTGAACTTCAAATAGCCACACAACAACTTATCTAGGCAATGCCTTCATGGTTTATTTACATGTCAACTATTAATAGATTCAGTCATCACCATTAGCCAATCAAATGACCAGGATTAGCCAAACTAGTAATAGACACTACACTACATACTCGCAAACAGCTATAATAAACTAATACTCATAAGTATAATTCGTCTAGAAAAACAAAATGACCGAGACCGAATAAAGGTGCAGGGTCAGCTGATTCAGAATAAAAGATGATCGATCGGGTTACAAATACTGGGAACCAGGAACTGTTTGTTTTATAAATGCCTAATCTTGATGTACGGACAAGGCTAGGATTAACAACCAATGGCTAATGTGTTCGTGTGATTACGGCTGTCCTTACAAATTATAGCTACTAACGTTTTCCACAGAGAGCCGTTCGGCTTATTTTTTGTTTTGATTAACACATACAATCAGAACTATGCCATTGGCTGAATGAAAAACAAAATTAGTGTTAAATAAGACGGTATGCAATGGTGGACAATGTTACAAAAAGGATGAGAATTTTACGGTAGATCGCATACGACAAAAGAAGAAATTTAAACTCCACTTTATTCACATTTCTCAGAACATTATAAGTGTAAAAGTTTCAAAAAAGAGATGAACAAGTTACAACTTTACTTTGAACATCGAATTTCCTACAAACTGTACCTTACCTGAAATCAGATATCTACTTCGTTTTTGCAAATCAGGCAGACCACAAGCTGCAGAGGATCTCCTAGTATACAAACGAAACAACGTTGTATTTGGATACTGAAAACACATGAAACATATATTACCAGGAGAAAGACAGATTCTAACATTGGCTAAAAGATAATTAATTGCCATACAAAGGAATAAGATGATTTTTGTTCAAACCAATTGTAGTTACAGCATTTACTTCACGCTAGTAAATCGAATTATTGTATGTAGAAGGAAAATATTGCCAATACTAGCGTTGAGAAAACATATCTCTAGTATACATTGTATTTACAAAAAGACCAATGGACTTATCAAAGAGTTCCTATAGAAAGAAAAGATGTAAATACTCTATGTTTTGATACTAACAATATTACTATAGTGAGACCAATTGAAAGGGCCAGCCATGAAATGTATGCTTTGTTTATATGTTTTCTTGGCGATGGACTTTTTTGGCTTCACTTGTTGACCTATGAGACACATCTTTTGTGCGCACAGTACCTCCCTTTTTTTCTCTTTTTTCCAAGCGCCTGACTGAGATGGGCTTATGGTTACCATTATCTAACTAGCTGGCGGCTAACCAACCGACCACATCAGTTCTAACCCAGTCTCCACTGGGGTTCGAACCCTCGAACTCCCGCTCGAAAGTCCGACAGCTTATCCACTCGGCCACGGTTGCAGTTATATGATATGTCTGATCGACTGCGGGCCAACTAATATTAAAAAAAGCCATATGCTTTACTTGTTATTGTTTTTCAAGAAGGATTAACATAAAACGTTGCGCAACTGAATCATGAAAACAATATTCAACAAAATCCTGTCATATGATACCTTATCAGAAAATATAAAAGCCTTGATGCTTCAAATAACTAATGTTCTCACACAATGACCATCTGCCTCAATTTGACTAGATTTTGCGATTAGATAATTTCATCAATAGATGCGCAAATGCGTATGTTTTATTGTGTTAATTTATCTTTTTGCAAGTTCCTAAGTATGTAAACATTTGTTAATTTGTCACGTACCCTTACTAGAAATGTCCCGTGCTTTTTTATTATTTAATATTTCTGACCATCGATATCGCGAATATTCGCGCCTTTTGAAAATGGTCGTAGATCCGAACGGATTTATTTATTCGTTCCGTTTAAGTAGTTTTAGGAACTATTCAAAATCATCTGCAAAAGGCCGACAGTCTTACATTAGTATGCGAACATCAGGCTCAGAGGTTGTAAAGCTTGAGAACAGTCTCCAAGCTCAAATCTCAATTACATTATCAAAGAACTGATCAATGAATAAATACATATTCAGATCAATTATGCAATAAGAATATGATATTAATGATACCATTATTATCTGATCATAAATTAATAGACAAAATATGAGATTTGAGCTTGGAGACCAATCTCAAGTGTATAACCTCGGACCCAGGTTATTTCTTTGAGTTCGCTTCTTTGTCTTAAGAAGATTCGGGTTAAATTTACACTTTTCTTGTACGATTCTCTAGAACGTATTAGGGCTAATTATGCGATGAAATACGAACAGTATAAATCTTAAACAACTAATATTATCCTTCCTTAAAAATCCATTTAATTCTTTATATTTTTCTCCATTGTAGAACGTGAGCTTGTTCACCGGACTGAAGAGTCATTTATCTTATACAGTACAACCTCTCCAGAGCGGCCCTCTGTAGAGCAACAACCTCTCTATAGCAACACCTTCAAAATTTTCCCTAAGCTGATATTTGCTGTAAAATTAACCTCCGCAGAGCAACAACCTCTAAACAACGGCCAATATTTGTAGCTCCCAAAGGGTGTTGCTCTACAGAGGTTGTACTGTATTTATTATATATCAGATAAGCAAGTACATATAATACTGACCTTCCAGACAGAATTACTAATGTTGTAGTAGCCATTAGAGAGATCATCTCGATGAATAATCAGCTCGCTTTGAACCCGCAACCTCATCACTATAAGGATATGAGAATGTTTTAGTGAATTATAATAAATTAATTAGTTATAATAAACTCAGAACTATTTCTAAGAAACCATATTTATAAGCATTTTTTGCTGCGCACCAAAAGCCAGGTCAATTTTCCAATTATTACGACGCGGAGAAATATTCTAGACATTTCTACATGTACTCGTAGCCACTCATATACACTAACGGAACAGGACGACCTTCTCACATATAAAGGGTTTATAAGATCGATCACAGGACCCGCCTCTCCCCCAAAGAGCCCATCAAATATATAGAGCCATACAAGCAGTATTCCAGAGACTACCGCCATGAAACGGTCCAAAGCAATTTTATAGATTCATTCATTTGTACTTATTTTGGTTGACAAAACCTCACACAGACGAATAAAAATTATGTCATTGTATATAAATTTCAAAGTCTTTGTTTGGTAGATGACAATATGCCTATGATTAAAAATATCATTAGAAGTTCACATTTTCTCATTAACTTCTCGATATGTTTAATTTGCAATTCAGTCGGACAAAATATGCTATATCTTACATAATTCATGTCACCTTTCGGAAAGAAAACGAATTACATAAGAAGCTAGTAAATGTACATGTACTTACTAGTAATATGTAATACCCATTGTGGTATTTTTATTTGCGTAGAATTACAGTTAACATTAAAAACATCTCTCGGTCCAAATGATACCTTACAAATAATGTGAAAGGATTATACATACAAAATGTAGTTATGTTGTTTAAAGAAAGATTACACAGAAATAAAAATCTTACCGAAATGAGACTCGCAGTATTTTTCTTCAAGGGTCTTAGGTGCGCACGTGCACGCTGTCGCTGTCCCCCAAACCATTACCAGCACGAGAAAGCTTATCAAAGTGTGTCCCATTATTTTTTGCTTAGCTGTCCGTTTTAATAATGATCCTACAGACTAGCAGACTGCTTAACTAACTACTGTCATTCGATAAAAAAAGGCATGTATGTATCTGATTTCCTGTTGCATCTGATATGTACGCGACATATGGATTGATCATATCTGTGCGATATGTTTTTCTTCTATCTTTGTTACGTATGTAACGCTAGAGTGTTACAACAACTGTTCTTTTCTTTGAACATACCAGTTCAAGTAAACTTCGTGTTTTGCAATCAATTGATTATGTAACCAAGTCTCGTGTGATTTTATACTTTCATTATTTGTGTGTTTTTGCAGTTGAATGACATGTAACGACAAAGTCAGTGGTATTGTGCATGAAGATGAAAAAATAATACCTAGAACAAACAAGAGGGCCATGATGGAACTATCATCGCTCAACAGAAAAATGATTAATACAATTTTTGCGAAATCAGTTGATCCCGGAGCGGGACAATGTCGAGTTGACCCCGGGTGGTCTGACTAAGCACGAGACATTTCTAATAAGTGTACGAGAAATTAACACTTACAGAAACTTTACATACGCTCTTACAGAATGATTAATGAGCAAAATATTCAATTATATGCAAAGCATACCTATTGATGAAATTATCAAATTGCAAAATCTAATCAAATTGAGGCAGATGGCCATTGTTGAGAGATCATTAGCTATTGGAAGTATCAAAGCTTTACATTTGGCATGGCGATAAGGTATCACGTGACATGATTATTGTAAAGATTTTGTTTTATTCACAACGCTTTATGTGTATGTTTTATTGGAAAACAATAATAAATAAAACATGCCTTTTTAAATATCAGTTGGTTCGCAGTCGATGACACATGTCATATAACTGCAATCGTGGCCGAATGGTAAAGGTGTCCGCCTTCGGATCGGGAGATCGAAGGTTGGAACCCCAGTGGAGACTGGATTAGAACTGATGCGGTCAGTTGGTGAGCCGCCAGCTAGTTATAATTTTATATTGGTTATCGTAGGCCCATTTCAGCCAAGCGCCCGGCAAGAAAAGAAGGGTTTCTGGAGGTACTGTGCAAACAAAAAATAGGTGTCTCATAAGCCAACCTGGCTGGCCCTTTCAATAGGAGTGACACTATATTACACAAAACCTTTCATAGTATGTTCTTGTACTTAGTATATGCAAATGCTATCACCATTTTGTATGATTGTACAATGTAATAAAAAATATATAACGTATGCACAAAAATCTGAGTCTTTTCTCTTAGTGATAAGCGTAAATCTGGAGGGGGGGGGGGGGGGGGGTTTACATAGAAAAGAGAAAGCTTGGTATAAAGATACATGTAGTTTTTAAAATGTTCTGTTTCGTGTGTCATTAGGTTAGTTTGGAAAATATATGCTGCTTTAAAATAGTTTTATGTGCAAGAGTTAAGTGACTACAACCGAGTGGTTTCTCCCATGTAAATAATTAAACTTCCGGGTCCTGAAATTCACATCGAAACTTCGTCAGGGTAAACATGGTGAGCTTTTGTGATTATTTGTATGTCTGAATCTATAATTTTAATTAATTCAATACCTAGTGTATTTTTACATGACTTTTTAGTTACTTTGTTTTTCGCCATTCTTTTTACTGATTAAATTCATGCATGTATACCCTTGTATTAGTATTTTCTCTTGTCTTGGAGATAAAGAAAATTTGCAAAATTTCGGGAATGCATATGATGAAAAATGGGAGTCTTGATTTAAAACATTTTTTTTCAATAAGGTCTTGTTTTTGGGTGATACTGCGTTATTTTGGGAAAGATGTGCTGCTTTTAGATAGTTGTGTTTGCTGTGATTTAAGCGACTCGAGTTTTATTGTAACATGTTCGCGCCTGAGTTGACTCTTCCACGTAAATAATTTACCTTCCGGGTAGCGGAAATCCAACCGTCATAATACCGTCAGAGTAAATATGGTGAGCTGTTGTGATTATTTTGTTTTGTTTAATTTATAGTTTTAGCTTACATACTACGTGTTAGTGGATCATTGACTTTTATTTATATTTATTGTGATCTTCAATGTAACTTTACATAGATTTTTAAACATAATAATAACTATGTTTAATATTTTCGTAGTTTCGATTTCATTACATTTTAAGAAGCTGTCCAGCTGGCTTTAGCAAAGTCCACCAGGCATATCCCTGGGGTCTTCTCCATTGATAAAATTGGAAAGTCACCAACTCACCGTTGCTATGGTCACGACATTAAGGCCCATCGAAAACGAGGTTCAATTTTAGGGAATGATTTACTTCCTCCTTGTGCGCTTTTGAAAAAAGAGTTATAAACATTAATTCATGATTGCTAATATATTGATACATTGAATATAAATCTTTGGATACTGTATTGTTTTATTTTATACATCGTATGCTTCATTTAAGCATTAAACGAATGCGTTATTACTTTGATCATTTGTTAAAACAAAGAGTTGAACAGAAAATGTAATTATTTTTTTAGCTTTTTCAAAGAAGTCATCGAAGAAATTTCCACTTTCGGTTTATTTGCTAAAAATAAAAATAGAAACTCTAAAATTACCCGAAAGTCTGTTGTTATTAGAAATGAAATTTTCGTCCGTAGACTTATACAGTCAAGACGAATTCAAACACATCTAGATTTACAACAGCATGAATGGATAATTATTAATTAATAGACCTTAATATTTCGGACCCGTTAATTTTGGATAATCGGAACTTCTATTTTACAATGATACATTTGTCATAAAAAATACATTATAAACCTTCGGAATAATGTTGATATATAATATATACATGTTTGACCCTCTTTTAGCATAAATGGCTGTGTTATTTGTTCTTACGACCCCGTATCGATAGATTGGGGGCATATTGTTTTTGGCCTGTCTGTCTGTTTGTTTGTTTCAGACTTTAACCTTGCCTATAAAATCAAAACGATTCCATCTACAATTATCAAACTTCGTATTATATTGGTTCCTCATGGTTCCTACAGAACCTGCGCATTTTCAGGTCAAAGTCACTCGTAGGGAGCATCGTGTTTTTACAACTCATCTTGTTGATAAGTAGTTCAAACATTGAGATGAATAGAAAATGAATATTTTCAAATAAGACCGGATTTGTAGATTAAACAGTAGAATACATTAGAAACAAATTGATTTATTATAGTAAAATGATTCTCATTTTCGTGTGACACAGCCATGAAATTTGCTGGCGCGGTGAGCCTCGGGCAGCTGAAGCAATTCAAATATTTTAATGCAGCAAAAGCCATTTCCTTTGTCACAATACGAAACAATGTTAACTGGACAGTTAATAGATTTTCACCCATTTACTGTAACTAAATTTATAAATAATTGTTACGTCATTAATAAAACCCGAAGTGGGTTATCCATATTCTTAGATACTAGTACATGGCTTTCTATCGCGATATCTTATACCTGAATTGTGTCGGTCATTCTAATAAAACTACAAATTTTAGTTCAACACAATCACACCTGTAAACAAAGGCCACCCTTGGTAAGGGCATACGGTGACCTTTATTGACCGGGTTTTTTTGTTCGGATGTCATATTGTTCTAAAAAATCGAAGTCTGTTTTAACACAATGACTTTAAAGGGGCATACCCTACAACTAACAAACATTCTGTGAAAGTGTAAAAATGTGTTAGATGTATATGTAAAACAATTATATATAATGGATAATTGCAAGAAGAACTTGGGTCATAAAATTACTAGTTTAGGTACTAGCCGCAAAAATCATAGCTATGAATAATAAATCACTTCCACCCAAAAATTGTACAACAAATTCCAAAGAGCTTCCGATCTTATATGGAAACTAATATGTTTTGTGATTTTATTTTTAATTGGATGAATTTTTGGCTGAAACTTTTTTCGTCGGCTTTTTTTCTTTACAAGCTTCTAATTTATCATCATTTTGCCTTGATTCTAGATGCACCAAGTTGTAGGGTATGCCCCTTTAAGTCACAAGTAGCCTTAATTCGGAGGTGGTCGCAAATACGTGTTCGACTGTACTTAAACCGGTTGGGTTATCTAATACATGCAGCTTGTATCACCAAGTTAGTTTGAAATGCGGTATGCATACTGGCAGTTTGCCCGACAAAATAACGTTTGATTTATATCTTATTCTTGTTTAAGTATGTACGCATTTATTGAGAACACGATGAATGAACAGTTAACATATGTCACATGAAAATTAATATACAATTCAATTGCAGCTGATTTTAAGTTCGAGTTCAAACTTTATTTATTATCGGAGTAGGAGATAAACATTTTAACATTACCTATGAATAGCTATTGATAGACACAACATATACATATATATATCATGCTTCAGTAATATCTATACATATTTCACGTGGGCCTGGCAGCCTAATGAATTATAAATAAACTCTTATGTAAACATATGTAGAATTGGTTTAACGAGAATTCACTCGATACTAGGGCCATAATGTCAAAGCTTAAGGTAAATTATTATATGTAACATACATAAATATGCACAGTTCTTACAATATATTATAATACATATTTTTTTAACCTTCCCCGAGCGTGATAACGTTCGCCTTTTTGTACATGAATTACCCTTGTCTATTATATTTTCCTTACTATTTATCTTTAATCAGTATGATACTTCCTTTGATTGTACAATCATATCTATGCAAGTCACTGTTCGTCAATCTTACATTATCCAAACTTGTATCTTTGTGGGCTTTTTAGCCTTTTTAAAATAAATGTTTCTCGCTTTCTATTAGGCTGAAAAAAAAACTGGTTTTCGCTAACATCCACAATACTAATATGGTGTGTAGGAGAGAGGAACTTTTTTTTAATATATTTTTTCAGTTCGAAAATATAGTTCGTATATATGCAATAATGACCTAGACAGAAAAAAATGTCTTAGGCCTGAGAGTACCTTAAGTATGTAGGTTTGATAAAAGCTTTATCTCGCTAATTATGCAATGCAATATAATGGAGCATGCTCGACTGGCAAAGAACCCAGAGACGATCTATGAAAATTATTCAACAATAAAATATACAAAGTATTTTTCTATCAACAGTTTTGAATGTATTATGAATTACAATCAACAGTTAAACTGTGTCAGCTATAAAACTATGATACACGTATGTTACAATTGGACTTGATAGAAAAATATGTTCTGTAATTTTCTTGAAAAGTATTGCACATTTTTCCTCGAGCGTAATGTACGAAAGAAATTGTTTCACTTAATTGTAAAATTAAAATCCCAATATATTTACAATTTAATATATATATAATTGTCTATCCACAAACTTCAGCTGGTAACATAAAATATTATCAGCTCATTGGCCAAATCTGATAAGATATACAACTATGTGCATATACTAGTAAATATTTACTTTGACCGTATTGAATAATCTAATAAACTTCGTACATTTAAGAAAAATGTTTAATACTATTGTATTGGCTGATAAACAAGCGTTTATACTTGCGAAATTCTTTTATTTCCATCTTAAAGTGATATTGATAGTAAGTCTGTTTTGACAGGTACAGCTTTCATTACGGATTCAATTGTAAACTTAAAGCTTGCTCAGCTTTCAATGTAAGAAGTAATTAAGACGTTGTTCGGGAATTTATTTGTTAACATATTCGGATCCTAACTCCAAAAATTTTCATCTAACAAGATGTGTTTTAAAAACACTATGCCCGCTACGGGTAACCTTTGACCTGAAAATACACTGGTCATGTAGAGGTTGTCATGAGGAATCAATATTTGATGGTTGTAGGTAGAAGCCTTTTGATCTTATAGGCATGGTTAATGTTTGGTACAACCAAACAAATGACCATTAATCTTCTAAGATTGATCGAATCACAAAACCCGACAATATGGAAACCTGGTGACAATATTTCTGTCAAAGTTTGGTAAAAATCCCATGAGAAATGCTGGACGAGTTTTGCACAGAAGAGTATTTCTGTATTACAATATGCACATAATAAACAAAGGGCCATAAACTCTTAAAAAAATAATCAAATCTCAAAACCAAGAATACGAGTGCTGGTATTTTGGTGACACAAAGTCTATCACGGAATGTTTCGTTAAAATCCTTTGAGGAATGTCGTAAAAGGTATCTGAGGTGATATCAAATGTCAATGATAACAGGGCAGAACTATGTTTGTAATATAGATATTTGTGTGTAGCATTGAGCAGATATATCATAAAAAGTACTGTATTAGGATTCGAATACCTTAAGGCAGCGAAGAGACCGACATGGTCTTCGCTGTACACATTAACCATCAAAGACATACATACACGGTCAGAGAGCCAAACAGAAGTGGTGAAATATAGGAAAGGGTTATTAGAAGGTAATACCAACATAAACAAGAGGGCCATGATGTATCGCTCACCTGAGTATCGTAACACTAAGGGATAATTTAATCAAGGGAAGTTATTTGTCATGGTAAAAAGTTATCTACCCCAACTGTCAAGTAGTTGTTGAAATCAACTGACCCCCTGGGCAGGGCCAATATTGACCCTCGGGCCATGATTTGCAGGAACTTGGTAGAAGTCTACAAGACGATGCTACATACAAAATATCTTAGCTCTAGGCCTTGTGGTTTTGGACAAAAAGATTTTTTAAATTTTCCAATAGGCCTATATAAATCAAGTGAACCACGGGGCAGGGCCAATTTTAGCCCCGGGGCCATAATTTGAATAAACTCAGTAGGGATCCACTTGATAATGCTACATACCAAATATCTTAGCTCTAGGCCTCGTGGTTTTGATCAAGAAGATTTTTTAATTTTCCAATATAAAATAGAGTAAACCGGGGGGGGGGGGGGGGGGGCAATTTTGACCCCGGGGCAATAATTTGAACAAACTTGGTAGAGGCCCACTAGACAATGCTACATACTAAATATCTAAGCTCTATGTCCTCTGGTTTTTGAGGTTTTTTTTCAAAATAAATCCTTGTGAAGTTTGGTTGAAATTAACCAAGTGGTTTAGGAGGAGATGTTGTTTAAAGAAATTGTTGACGACGACGGACATAGCTCGATCCTAAAACAGATTTAGGCGGGAAAAATGTATATTTTCCGACCTATCCTAATGTTCTCCCGCGACACTAGACTTTTATTAGACTCGAGGAACGCTACAACCACTTTCCCACTTTTTTACCTTTCCGTACGCTTTCAAGAACAATAAAAGAACCCCTACCTACCTTCCAACCCTTTGTTAATGACCATGTAATCTACAGAAAGGTGTCTCGGACAGCATAGGTTGTTACGATTGAGAATAATTATGTATATATTTGTTTATATAAGGTTTATTCATTTACAGACGCTTCTCGTCGCAGCCATCGATTTTGGAACAACATATTCCGGTTGGGCGTTTTCATTCCGACATGAATTCGAAAACGATCCAACAAAGATTTCTTCTAAGAATTGGCAAGGTGGACAGTTGGTGTCTTTAAAAGGTAAAATGTCAATAAGCTTTACATTGCTCATGTATAGCTACTGTAGGATTTGCTTAAATTAATAATTCGTCTATATTTTGATTTTGGGGTCCTCGCATTTAAACAAGCATTCGTTTGTGTCGAGTTTTATGCGAACAGAGATTATTGTAGAAGAACATTCAAACATTTGAAAGACAAAAATGTGGCTGAGTTAAGCTGCTTTTGGATTTTTCTTTTTGGTATTATTTTTCGGTTAGATTTAAATATGTACGTATGCTTTCATATGAAGTTTTCGGTGGTAAACATACAAGCTTTGACCAGAATTAATAGCATTCTTTATGTTATAATTAATACTGTATAAACATGTTAACTCCCTAGAACATTATTAATTGACGACGTTGTAATTTAGCAATTATATATGAAATACACTTACATTTACTTCATCAAATCCGATTTAACATTCGAGGAAGCTGTCCAGCTAGCTAAGGGAATGTCCGTGGGTGTACCCAGGTGAATCCCTGTGTTCTTCATCCACTATATAGAGCTGGACAAATGTAATTTGCTGAAAGTGTGGCGTTGAAAAATATCGACACATCGCAAAAGGTACAATATCCAAAATGAATACAATCTCTATTCTTATGACAGGTCCGACGTGTATACTGATAAAACCAGATGGTAAGACGATACATAGCTTTGGTTATGACGCAGAAAGCAAGTATGCAGAATTAGCTGGGGATGAAGAACACAGCGACTGGTATTACTTTCGTCGGTTTAAGATGAAACTCTTCACTCAAAAGGTAATTTAGGTTATCCAACATGTGATTTACCCAAAGGGGTTTGTCACGAAAAAAAATCCAAAAAAAATTTTTTGTTCATGTAACCCATGTATATATATATAGAAGGGAAAGAACTTCGACAATTTGAATTTTCCAACGCGTGTTATAAACTTCCGTGTTATTGCAATGCAGTACAAAATATTTAACTCATATATAGTGCAACGTGTGGGCAACTCAACACGCTAACAGAAAATGTATACTTTTACTACCTTTAAAGATATTTTAAACTCGCTATTGAAGATTTTTCACTCGAAAAATGGTCAAATTTTACAAAACGACACACTGTCGTAAAATCGCAGCGTGTATATTGGTATACATGTACAGAGTGGAAATGTTAAATTACTGACATGGGCCTTAATTCATAATAAAACACTATAATATACTAACTGCCAATGATTTCGCATCTCGGAAAGCTCTTTTAGCGAAGAATTTGCGTATTTGTTTGTTCAATTAGCTGGCTTCTCGAAGTTTATTTCCATGACGGGTCACATGACAATCGCCTAACTCGTGATGAAAGCTTAAATCTGATTGCATGAGCGATACTCTGTGGTATTTGTTTACAATTTACTTGTACCCTGTGCACTCTATCCTTTTCACTACGCTATCGGGAACCATACCTAAAAAATACCACACAGTATCGCTCATCCTATCAGAATTAAGCTTTCATCACGAATAAGGCGATTGTCACGTGACCTATCAAGGAAGCAAAATAAAGAAAACGACAAAGTGAACAAAAATGTAAATTCTTCATTAAAAGTGCATCCCGAGATGTGAAATCATTAGCAGTTAGTAAATTATACCATATATGATATAAACATAATGTTTGGTTATGAATAATGACTCATTCCATGAAGTTTTACCTGTAATTTATCAGTTTCGCTATAGACTTGTACACGCTGCGATTTTACGACAGTGTGTCGTTTTTGGAATTTTTTTCGTGACAAACCCCTTTGGATTTACCTACACATATATATAATCGTTATTCGGTGAAATAACAAGAGGTCACAAGCGGTGCCAACACTTGTCTGTTTAACGCCTCAGTAAGATATATTCACCTATGAAGTGTCATGTTGCTACCTCTTCTGGTTTCTGAGTTATGAGCTACATTTAAGTTTATGCACAGACGCAGACGACGCATACACAAACACAGACGACACAGTGATCAAAATGGCTCGACCTTTTCTTCAAAAACAGCCGAGTTAAAAATGTTAATTTTTCCAGCTGTATTCGCCACTGTTCGTAACTGGAATGCATGATTCACGCTTATTAATTTTGAATGCACTTTTGTCTATATCAAACACGACCACTAAATGATGAAATAGCATTCCATGCAGCTAGCCAAAAACTCATTTGAATGAATGCACTGATATTTATATTTAGGGAGTACAAAGAGACGTCATGTTGGAAGGCGAGTGCGGCCAAAAACTTCCGGCGAAAACAGTTTTCTCGCTGTCCATCTTGTATCTTAAAGAAGATCTTATTAAGATATCAGAAAATAGAATAACCGGTGGTGGAATAACGAATTCGGATATCCACTGGGTGATAACAGTACCAGCAATTTGGAACGATGCTGCTAAGCAGTTTATGAGAGAAGCGGCCCAAGAGGTAGAATGCTAACTCATACTTAACATACCTTAGTGTATATTGTATTAATGTATCGGTATTTGTGTGAATTAATGGCCATAAAGACAAATGCGTTAAATGCTAATGGCAATCAACTTGACTGGTATACTAGTACGTCTGTAATCATTAAGCATTTAAATGCACTTAAAGGTGCGCGTACATGTCTGTTCAATTTATATATTTGCCTTCATAATATAGAAGAAAGAGAGGAATCGTTAGGAAGTTTGTAACTTCCCAAATATAGTCTCTCCTCAGATAGTAATTTCCGTATGAATATACTGATTTAATTTGGAAACACCCACACATTTCTATAAATATTTCACAAACCTAACGCATTAAAAAAACACTTTAACTACAGGCCGGAATTACAAGTGACAAACTTACAATCGCCCTTGAGCCAGAAGCTGCAAGTTTATATTGCCGTCATCTGCCAGTCGAGAAAAGTGGAACCGGAACGACTTCATTGGCTTCATTTGGTCCCGGGAAGCGATATCTCGTGTTGGACGCCGGCGGTAAATACAACATGAACTTAATCCATTGTGACAAACATTGCTTTATAAGGCATAGACTCATTACTGAAATCAGTTTTGATATCGTTTCAAGTCGGTACAGTTTTACTGCTACTAATTGTTCTAGACTGTCCGTAGTTTCGACTTGTAAATCGGCTACATCATTGTTACTTCTGGAACTAATACATAGTTTCCACATCTACAATATTTACCTCCCTTGGCGGCCATCTTGCTTGGCAAATTTCTTATGCGCTTAATAGAAAAAATCAGAAAATTGGTTATTAAACAACTTAATTTATAAAAGATAACTTAATCATGAAGTTGGTAAGGCCACAATCACATCAGGTTTAAGAAAATGTAGTTGTCACATATAAATATCCTATATTTGGAATTATCAAAACAAAAATATAAATATCTTCTATTAGTGCTTGTTGAATTTGCCAAGCAAGATGGCCGCCAAGGGAGGTAATTATTGTAGGTGTGGGAACTATGTATAGAACATTCCGGTCAGAAATAAAAACAAAATGCAAATAGTTTCAGTAAATGTACTCTTTCGATTAATATGCTCTTACCAATGTGATTCGAATGTAATGCGATGCATAATATCTTATAGGAGGTACAGTTGATATAACGGTGCATGAAGTAATGGCAGGTGGAAAACTGAAAGAACTTCATAAGGCTAGTGGCGGTGCTTGGGGAGGCACTGAAGTTGATGCGGCATTCCATATTTTTTTAGGCGAGATTGCCAGTAAGTTTGAAATTGAAAATTACACTAACGTGTTTATCATTTGTATAATAAAACGTATGTTTACGGCATTGTGTATTGGACGCAGCAGATTTATGAAGTGATCATCACTCAGTAGTAATCCTCAGACTTTTTCTCATGTGTTCTATTACAGGTCCAGCTGTTATTAGGATGTTTAAGGATAAGAAACTGGAAGACTATGTTGGCCTGTTTCGAGATTTTGAATTGACGAAAAGAACCATTGGTCCAGATTCTGACGATAAAGTGACAATTAGAATGCCAATATCGCTTCCGACACTTGTGATGGACGAAAGACGCCGTTCCCTCGAAGACATAGTAAAAGCAACGAAGCATGACGGCAAGGTGAGCACGTAACAAGATTCTTTACAGGCTTATCATATTAAGTAGAATGTGCTCGATGACGTAGACAGGATATTTTTATACATGCTTGTTGATCATTTAAAACTTTAGTATAAGTTGATAAATCAAGGTTTTTAACAATAGTAGTTTTATGTGTTTTCAATTGTGCAATATCAGGTTCGTAATTCGTGCATTCAACATGTGGTGAAACGTTTTGTGTATACATTAACCCATGCAATATGTTTGTAACATATCTGTGGAAAAATAAAGGAATTGTTTTGTTCTGTGATAATTATTTTATTACGCCAAGTACGCGCGTATCGAAGAATACAAACAATATTTATTACACACTTACATGTCACAAAAACAACGGTTAACTAAAGAATTAATTACAAATACACACGCGATTAAAGGCTCTGTTTTCTCAACTTATAATCGTCATGCTTATATTTCATTGTTATGAACATTACGTCACAATGTGTAAAAAACCAAAGTACTCGATTAAAATTCCGTTATTATAACATTATAGTAATAATTAATGATAAAGGTACAAACAGTAAACAACACGACATCCCTCGAGATAATCAAGATAATAAACACTTAGATAAAGTCAAAGTTTCACCATGTGTGCTCAAGATAACAATGCTCGTGAAACATGTGAAACTGCATAATTATAAGATCTCGAAGAGGTTAATTGAGTGCTTGAGATATTAATGCTAGAAAGTATTTCATGCAAAACATACACGAAAACGCTCATAATGTACAAAATATTCAGTTAATTTTAAAAATAAAAATCCATAAACGTATAAAATACAATACACAGTAGTGTTATAGCGCAATCAAATCATGCATCGTCATATTTCAGGTGAAGGTTATGGGAGACAAACTACGAGTGAACCCTAATGTTTTGAAGGAACTCTTTAAACCGTCGATCAACAGCATCATCAGTCACTTGAAATCTCTTCTTCGTGAGTCCACTTGCAAGGGCCTTGATGCTATTGTTATGGTTGGCGGCTTCTCTGAGTCCCTATTGTTGCAAGATGCGGTGAAAAGCAACTTCAAGAATATGAAAGTGATCGTTCCTCATGAGGCAGGATTAGCTGTTCTGAAAGGAGCTGTAATATACGGTCATACACCTACCACAATAACAGCCAGGGTCAGCAAATATACTTATGGTACAGATATTGCCACGGATTTTGATGCAGCAAAACATCCGAGTAAGCATATATCCCTACGAAAAGATGGAGTACTCCGATGTTTGAATGTGTTTTCTACTCTTGTAAGGACAGGCCAGACCCTTGAGGTTGGCAAAGCGCAAGACGAAGAGGTGTTCACGACATCATCCGAGGACCAAACATCAATGAGTATGGATATTTATGCAGCTCAGAGCAAGGTTCCAGAGTACACAGATGACGATGGATGCTACAAAATAGGTACATTTTCAGTCCCCGTATCTGGGTATGGGAAAGGTAGAAAGGTTGCAGTAAAGATGATTTTTGGAGGGACGGAAATTAATGTGGAATGCAAAGATATGGGAAACGGGAAAATTACCCATTTGAAAGTAGACTTCCTGTCATGATTTTCTTTTAATGTAAAAAACATAGTTTAATGTGTCGTGTTATTCTGTTATTATTTGTTAATTACTGTTCATTTTAAAAAAAAATTCTATGACTTGTTAATGATTAAAGGTTTATACATTCTACAAGAATAAAAATCAATATAAATTTACTGTGTTTCTGACAGATAATGTACCACGAATTATCATACTGTCAAAAACGTGCTGTCGACTTATGAACAATCACTAGTTATGTTAAGCACATCATATGCTAAGAAAAACAGCTCCAATGAAAACTTTATATTAATTATTTATTATAAATAAATTGAGGACGATCCCCTCCATGTGTTTGATCTTTAATCCTCTTTCATAAGGTTATTTCCGATTATCTTTGATCTGTAGCAAGACGCCAGCAATCCGTAGTCTCTAACGCGCTAGTGAAGTGATGCACCAACATCCTGTAGGAAGGTTCTATTTATCAGAACTCATTAAGAAACGTGTAATAGCTTTGGGTGTACCGGTACTTCATAAGACAGTACGGCTAGTTTGGGGTATGTCTTGCAGTCTTTAAGACAACCCTAATACGTAGTCGTTATGGCGCAAGCTTTTGCTAGGGCAATTTTTATGCACCAAAAATTTAAGATTTTTTAACATGGAAATTATAGAAATTATTATTATAAATTTGTAGTGTCAAATGCAACTTTTTCACAGACAAAGGAAGGCATTCGAGATTTAGTTAAATAAATAGTTATTTGGATAACAAATCGGTATTTAGATAAAACTGTTAATCCCTGTTGGTTTTAGTATACACAAACATACCGGCTTAAGACCTATTTTGATAGTTTCGAACAAAAGCCCTTTTAGCACCTTTTTTGGTCCAAGCTTCCAGCGTCTCATACTCGGACAGAAGTTGCTCAAATTTCATTGGCTGCGCCTTCCGCTAAAATTTTGTAACAACGATGTCCATTGGTCAGGACCCTTTTTTGGTCGTTTGTTAAAAATTGTGTCTTTCCTCGGTAAAGTCACTCTTATGCTGACTTTACATGTGAATATACCTTTATTAAATAAAATACGAGGATAGGACACATACTTCTTGATTTTTTTATAGATCTCGGAAGGGAGTCCGTAAGAGAGAGGTAACGGCAGAAAACAATGTTATTTCTATATTATATAACGACCAACGAAGTGAAATATTACTTTAGTTAAAGGCACTTAACACAATACGGGATATTTCAGATTCTCCAAATAACTTAGTACTAGGGAGGGAATTAATCGATTTGAAATAATGTGCGCCGTCAATATGTTGCGTCGTAAAATATTAAAATTAAACGACATAAACATTTAAGGCAGTGAATAATAAAGTTCTCGAGAAACAACTTAAGGTACGAAAATTGATTCAAGCAGTCAATTCCGAAATCGATTTTGTTTATTATTGTTTTATACATGCATAATGTTATGGAAAATGTTATAGATCATCGAATGTCTAAACTAAACTAAAATAAAAATTAATTGTTGTTGACTCTGTCTGGAAACATTTATGATTTTTTATATAAATGACGTATTGACAGCTATATTCCAAGACATTTAATCCGCGATTAAACATTGAACCAAAATATTGGAATCTTATTAGTCGGGTTCGGTTTCTTCCAAACTAAGAACTTCTATACATGCATTACGTCTATTTGGGTTGGAAAAATTATATTTATCGATTGTACAATAGATATTTCATTTTCTTCGAGGATCATGCATCTTCCTACATGTCTTACACGTTACAAGTGGAGTACGGTTTAATTATGCTAGTCATTAGAAACATGGTGTTTTGCTCAGATTTAGAACCAAACAAAGATATATAGAACACGAACAGGAATCTTATGCTATTACAACAGACTTCAGCCAAGGTTTGAAGCGTCTTTACTTGCGGTTATATTCACTAATGTAGAATTCAACGACATCTGTTGGAATAATTTTATTTACAAAATAGCATTTAGAATTTGTGTACAGGTTTTTAACATTGAATAAATACATTTCCCTATATAATCTGTGTTACGAAACACTGCCCCTTTCAATTTCGTCCATTTTGAATCTTAATTGTCATCTCGAACAATCACCGAGCACTATTGTTGCCTTATTAGAAAATTATTTTTCTAAACATTCAGGAAAGCAATAACTTGCAAACATCTTACTAGTATACACTATACATTAGAATCATCATGACTGACAAAATATAATACCATATCAACGTCTGCAACAGGAACCCAAGACAAATCTTCTAAAATTACTGTTAAAAAAGCCATAAATCCACGGGTTCAAGCTGCTGTTTAACAAGAATGACCGGGAACCAATTTTGAAGCCAACCAGTCCGGCACCAGACAAAAATTCTGCTTCGTGCTGGCCTTTGTAGATTCTCCATACTGTCAGCGATAAGTATGGTAGAAAACTGATTATAAATACCGTTGTTACGGCTATCATGATGAAAGTAAGTTTGATTGTTTCATTGTCAATGGTGCCAGTTTTTGCGTGCTCCGGTTTCTTATCAACACTGTGGACTAAGGATTTCGAACCCTGATCTGAGGTATGGACTTTTTCTTCTTCTGTTTGATTGTTTACAGATTGCTTAGTTTTCCCACTACTATCCTCTTTTGCAACAACCTGGCTAGATGTAGTTGAGAGTGATGTTTCATTGGTTGCCTGTTTGCTTGACACTTTGGTTATATTGTACCTCATCATACGTTTACGATGTTTGTAAATGGTTCTTCCAATCACAGTATATAGCACAATGAGTGTGCCAGAACACACAAAGAAGAGGACGAAATGAACAATGTTAAAACTCCATACATACTTCTTATATTGCAGTTCTTTGGTCGATGTGCAATCTGAACCTAAAAGTTCAACTCCGAGGTCATTCGGAATATTTACTTTTATTGACCCATAAATTAATAATGATGGCCAGGACAATAGAACCGAAAGTAGAAATACAATGGCAACGCTAATTTTAGCCCTTTGCATGGTCATTTGTGGTTTGACAGCTTTACATATCTTTTTGTACCGATCTGTTGCTATGGCAATCAGTGTAAGTATCGACCCGATTCCGGCCAGATAATTTACAAATCGAAGTATTTTACACGCCACGTTATTTTCAAACGTATAAAACAGAACTATATCCACAATCTCAGTTGGCATGCAAATGGCACATACTATGACATCATATATGGCAAGAACAACAATGAACAAACTATTGACAGTTCGTTTTGTTTTGAAACCGAAATAAAAACACACCATGGTATTTCCAAACAGTCCTAGTACCATAAGAACTGAAATGTAAACGGTAGCAGGTACCATTAATCTTGCCATGTCATCATTCATACTCTGAATGATATCTTTAATCTCATTGTCCGTGTAATTAGGCAATGAACCATTGGTAGTTTCAAGCTTTTGTGGCGATTCAGTCGTACTTTCCATTTCTGTTTTGTGTTGACTTGTTTTATGACGTATATGTACACTGAAAGAAAATAAACAGGTCAAGATTAGTATAAAATAGAAATACCAAACACCAAACTGATTACAAAACGAAGAAATTGCTCGAAATTAATCCTTTCGCCGTCAATGAGACGGACATCCCCGTCTGCACACAAATCTCTGCATGTTATCCAAGTGTCGGGTCGGGTATACCTGTCTTCACAAATCTCCTCATATTTGTCTATTTGACTGGTATGCCCGTATTGAAATTGGTTAAATAAGCTTACATTTCTTAAATATTCCCTTGCAATACAGAGCACAAGTTTGGCAATATATGTCTGGCAGCATTCATTTAATGTTATATGGCTCATTTGACTGACTCTTCCATAGATGTCCGACATTGTATTTATATTGTCCGACGTTATTCACGAGACAATAAGGCCCAAACTTGTAAGTTTCAAATATATCAAGGAGCTGTAGTTTTGTATGATGTTTGTAAAGGCCAACACTGTCTACTTATTGTTTCTAGTACTCATTGCCTAATCTATATTCACCATCTTGGTTATTTTGTTAGTGTTGTGTGGCGGCCATAGCCATTCGCCTCCTGCTTTCAACCAATACTGTATTTTCCAGTTTTATTACTTGCAAGAACATATTTCCTTTAACATATTCGCCCGTGTCTTAAATTACATTACATTGGTTTGGTTCTGACTCTTGTGGTACTTTTTGGAAGATGTGATTGCAAATATGAAATATTTTTATCTAAAAATGCATATCTCATAAATACGATACGGAAACAATATAATTACCTAAGGCAAAGTACATGCACTTATCTAAACTTAATCATAAGGACACAAAATTGCCTGGTGTGAAATTAAAGCGTGCCTAAAATGTATTAAAAAGTATAATGACAGGATTGGTTCAGAACATATTGAGATGGTTTTTTATGCATCTGTCTAAACAATCTTCAGGTATAATCTTGCTGTTTGAAAATGATTAATCCAAAAACATGTTGATAAAAGATTTGTTATTATGTTCCGTCTTTGGCATGTCTGAATCCCCGGCAACCAGACAGAATTGGTGTCTTTCATGAAAAGTTTCTCCAATTTCTTTGTAATAAGTTATCTTTGTTTCGATGCATCCAGGCAAATGATGTCCGTAAGTGACATTAATTATTTCATACATGTATTATTATAATCCATATGCCCAAAAACAGTTGAGCCTCGTTTTTCTTTTTTTTAACCCAATGATTGGCAAACATATCACTTGCATCCTTTTGAGATTCAAATCTTAAATGATCAGTTCTAAATAGAAATTGACTGCACTGTGATTAGCATGTAGATTTAGTGGCGAGTCAGTAACAAATTGCATTTTCTAAAACATGATACCATATTGACCTAAGAAAACTTTGGTATCCTTGCATAATTGAAACAAAAATATATACCATTTATTTAGTATTTTAATTTAACAATTATACATAATCACATCAGTATTTATATTGTAACGGAATATTCGCGACTGTGAAAAGTGGGAACAAAATAACACTAAATTGATAAGTAAATGTGTTGGGGAGTTACTGTTTAGTGTATTTAGTGGATTCTCGCAGTTAAAATCGGAAGTTGCAACTTTATGTAACTAATAAACCAAAATATCACCCAACTCTACAACACAGGCAAACTGGCCATCTAGGAAAATAATGAAATTACATAAATATACTGAGCTGTTACAAAAAATAAAGGACAGTAAGAGCATACATAATTATATTACAATATCAAAAATGGATATCTCTCATCCTCTCTAACTTACCCCACCCCCCAAATAAATAAATAAACGACGCAAAGTAAGTGACGTCAGTATGCGTTTCTTTTTCTTAACAGTGTAGTGTCGTCAGTATGTGTTTCTTTTTTCTCAACAGTATAGTGTTTAAAGCACATACAGGGTGTTACGAGGATAAAGTGTATATCATTTATAAGCTTTAAACCACGCAATGTCTAGCTCTCGCGTCATCCGTGTGGGCGGCCCTTATAAATATTTCAGTTTATGCGTAAAAGTGGGCGAAATGTTATCAATACGGTTAATTAAATGCAATAATAATATATTTCAAAGGATAAAGCATTTCGCCATGTTTCATATCTTCATAGATGTATAATTAAACCATCTCAATGTAGGGGACTGATCTACTTATAATAAAAAAGCATTCCCGGATCCAAGTGTTTTTTTCAAGACTTTTATGAAGAAATTTGCAAGCTATATACATGATGAAGTATATACTTGACACTGAACTAATAAGGACATAAAATGGAAACTAATAACGTATGTGAAACACTTTAAATTGAAAGCGGTATTGTTTTGTTACAAGACTTGGTTAGCACGTTTATCCGAAAACACCAACGCGGATTTGTTTTATTAATGAAGGAGTTCACGACCTATTTATCTGTTTAATTTATGATAAAGAAAAGAAAGTGTAAGGGTAGTCATTGGTTTTGTTTAAGCAGTATAATTGTAAGTTGAAAGTTAGTCCGACTGTCAAAATTAAAGCAAAATACCATGTGTGTAAGATTCAAGAATACTTTCAAAATTGTGTTTTTATGGTGGACAAAAACCCCCAGATCAATATCAAAAATAGATTAGTTACTCAGTCTACATTACAACCTGTAGAAAAATCTTTACATCACTGTGTCATACTGTCTTATCATTTTTATAACATCCATGTTATGCTTAAATCAAAATAATATGATTGTGTTGTCAGAAACATAAGTTTATAAAATTTCGATTATTATACGAAACGAATTTCTCTTTTTTGGTTATCATTAATTTTTTTCCTTAAATGGAGTATATCGATATTCTTATCGATACAAAGTGTTTCGATGCAGTACATACATATCGTGCTTATTCGGAAAATATCGATTATCAATACTGATACAAGAATGTCCGTGTGGCTTATTTGGCTATCTTTATTGTTTTTGAGACATAAGGTCATACAACTGATCAGATTCAAGGTCTCATATATACGTGAATAATATATAACATTAAGAAACCACTTACCTATCTGTCTTGATCTGAAAATCGTTTATTATCGTAATATCTTTGCATTTACGATGTCGAGTCCTTATTTCCGATTAATTTAAACTTGTTAACATGTAGTTAACACCAAATCTCTTATGTTCATATCGTCCTTACGGTACACAAGCGTAATACTATGTGGAAAACGTCAAAACTTTCCTACCAGGAAGTTAGGAGTGCACCAATCACTAAACGACTTAACATGAGAAGTATGTATGCATTAATACATCCGAATCCTGAATTATCCGCATTCTCAATTAAACTGTTAAGTGTCGCTAATTGAAAAGTAACGTAATCGTGATTGAATGTTTAACTTTTATTTGTACAATTTGTCGAACAATGCTTATTAGTAATTAAGATTTGCTTAGCGTATCAAATCATTATATAATAGCAACAGACACTGAGTTAGCTTCGTGTATAGTCATCTTTATGCTTTGTGTTTTATATACGAAATTTCCATCAGGGCAAAATTTCGCCGGTTTCTTGCTATGTATTTTAATTAACACACATGCAGTTGTACTCGGTATGTCTAAGTATTGTATGATATGAGACAATTTTGTTTTTATATGATTTACGTCTGGTATATTTATTTATACACACTGGATGAAAAAGCAGAAATAGACAAGAAATGAGAATGATCATGAATTATTAGTTTTCTTCTGACCAGCAGATTTGGAGGATCTGTCGCTGACATGTGTTCACGAAGACCTTCACTTTTTCGTCTAGTACGTTGATGCGTCTCCATGTCTGATCCACAGATTAATGTGGAGATCACATTGAAGTTGAAGAGTCGAACATTAAGTTAGAAAAGTAATCATGTACAGGCTCGAAAAACCATTATTTTCTGTGTTCTATTTTAAAAATTGTTTTCTCACTTCGGATGGGCGTATATCACAATTGTTATTGCGCATCGCTACTGCGCAGGTATGAGCTATACCGATTAGTTAATCTTACGAAGAATGTGTACTTGACAGCTCTAGACTACGCGAGTTTGCTTTCGTTGCTAGTTTAAATAAATTTATGAAAATATGCGCGCCTTTATTTTAAGTAGTAATTCACATCTTTAACTATGTATTATATAGTATGATGTGAAGTATCACTTTGTATTCCTACGCACCGAAGTCTACTAGTTATACAACAAAGTGTGCTTTTTATATTACAAATTGATACAATATGATGTATGAATAAACTGAATGTTTAATTTCTCAACATATTCTTAGATTTTTTTCTCAAATAGCTAGACGATTGTATGGGACTATTTAAGTGTCGCGTCATGTTGCTGATCGGTTATGACGCTGTTAAAGAGAGACACGTCGTGCGTTTTTAAAGAAAAATAAATATAGTTTTAAGACTTTCTTCGGTGTAGAAACATATATTTTGTTGTAGAAACAGGATAAATCGAATACATGGTTAAGGCTGGGATGGAGGTCGTCATAGGCTCACACAATATAAAATTAGTGTCTCTTTTTAAAATATATTCGTTGAAAAAAAATAGATGTTTATTTCTTCAATCATATGTTGGACCGTTTTTTTCCCAACTTTGGGTAAGATTAGACAGATTTTGTCCATTAAACAATATTTGCACTCTATTACAATTAAAACGGTGTATATAAAATATCAACTTGGTTGTTGATGAAGAAATACGGTTGTACCAGCCATTTAAAAAAACATGTTTTTTGGCTAATCCGCCCAAAATGGTCTGATAGGGGAGTCATATAGTCGGGTATGACTCACAAACGAGCATGGAAACCTGTTTTTTTTTCTTGTTGTTTTTGTGGTAGGAAATGATTATATATGCAAAGTTTTTTTTTTAAAATCTGTCCGTTACAGATTATTGTGATACCTATACGTCCTTAACATTATTATTTTTTCTGGCTAAAGGAAATGCCATAAGAAATTGTTGTTCAATATATATATATAAATCTATTTGCGATCAATTTAATATGAAAACCTATTTCTCATTTAACGACCACCATTTTTGGTCCAATTTCAATACAAATTTCCGATATATTTCAACTAAATACTGTTATCACTTCAAATGTGATCTTTATATTAATTTAAGTATTATGCAACAATGTTAGTTTGCTGTGTAACTTTTTGTACATATTCATAATTTTGGGATAATTTTAAACGTTTAGCCATTTTTCATCTCTTTGTACTGTCACTAATACCTATAAAGATAAAAGAAAGTACATGCCATCAGTTATCAATATGATGAGAATAAATTCTTTATTCAACAAGGGGGACAATGTAAAGACAAGAATATACAATATGTACAGTATAACCACTGAAAACTTGGCCCCTTTCGGACAGGGAAAAAATAGTCCGGTTTTCTGAGAATTCCATTTCCAGAGAATTTTTGATAAATTACGAAAAAAAATGAATTTTAAATCCATCCGATTTTCTGAGAATTCCGGTTTTCGGGAAGTCCGGATGTCGTGGGTGTTATTGTTACGGTATATACGAACTAAAATATCATCATAAATTCGAACATGGCCTTCAAACTACGTACGAGTCTTATAATGCAAATCACAATATTGTACTCAGAATGTCTGAATTTACTTTAAAAAACATAACAGAGATAAAGAGTGTCCATTAGGTCAGGAAAAACAAACGCCGACCAAACCTAATTATTTGCGTCGGCCCAAGAGTTTATTTAACAGCAAAATCGAAAGAACGAAATCGTATACCTTAAACGACAAAAGGGGCATTTTGAAAACTAAATGAAAAGTTAAATTTTGAAACCTACCAACCAATTGTTATGGTTGGCCTAATTTTGCTTATCAGTGATAAAGATGCCGTATAGTTGTGCAGTATCGCATGTTCGCGTCTCAAGTCAATCATGTTTAAACAACCCATTCTTATATCGCTATGTAGATAAAGCTGGCGTGATCAAAATCTATGGTGTTTACACTTTTTTCATTATCAACAAACACTGTTTACATACATGTAGTAACGCACAAATATCCTAAACTTTGCGTTTAAATGCTCACGAAGGCTCATGTGAGATAACATATAGCATTGCGACTACTGAATTGATAAACAAGAGGGCCGAGCTGGCCATAGATCGCTCATCTGAGAACAAAGGCACTATAATTAATGACCAGGTAATACAGTTTTCATCTCGTATAACACATTTTATGTCCATTTTCAGATCAAAACCAACAATGAAGGTATAATACTGTTAAACAAGCTAAACCGTAATGACCCATAACTCTTGAAATTGTGGTCCGGTTCCACTCATAACTGAACTTGTTCAAGACTGTAAGGTCATACACATTCATTGTAAATATGATTAGAATCGGTGAATAAATTAAGGCGCTAGAATGTAAACAAACTCAAATATAGGAAATTTTCAAAGTCAAGGGCCCATAACTCATGAAGTTTTGGTCCGATTTCACCCATAATTGAACTTGACAAAGCTCTTTTGGTCATACACATTTACTGATTTTTTTATTAGGATTGGTGAATAAATGAAGGCGCTAGAGTGTAAACAACTAAATATAGCAGATTTTCTAAGTCAATGGCCAATAACTATTGGCGTTATTGTCTGTTTTACCCATAATCGAACTTATCCGAGACACTGTGGCCATATACATTATGACCAAGGTTGATCATGATTGGTTAAGAGCTGTAGATGCTAGAGTGTAAACAAACTAATTGTGGACGGACGGCGGACGCCGGACATTGATCGATCCTAAAAGCTCACCTGATGAATCAGGTGAGCTAACAAATACCGACAGACTATACATTATGTACATGGTCAAATGACAAAAAGCGCCTAAAATGCAAAGTCATCCGCTGCCTATCTCGCCCACTGACCTCAATCAAAAGCACGTTGGATCTAGGTACCATTTTGAACACTTTGCCGTTCATCCTGCGTCGCTAATTTGCATGATTTATTCCGACAGCTCGATGGTTATTTGTTGAGAACAAGGCTGGATCGGATATAAAATCAACTAACACTGGTCAGTTTAAGCTTCCGACGGGATATGTCTTGAATACTGTCAGAAAAACAGGCTTAACCCCGAAAAGTGGAAAATGCCTTGACGCAGCAATTCAAACAGCATTCTGTATAATCTGCACAACTGAGTGTTTGAACTAAAATGCATACAGCCATGTACTTATAAGTCGATTGTCCCATATAAACATAATTAAAAAAATATTTTTTTAGTTTTGTCATGAAGGCTTTGGTGTGCAACTGACATTGCTTTCATCATGGGGTCTTATTTCCGATGCTTGAAAGTTGAAACACACAAAACTTTCTCCACATTTATGTATAACACATTAATGTCCGCAAACTGTGTTGTTAAGAACAAGGCACAAGACGAGCTTATCATCATAACAAACGACCTTCTGATCGCTAAATTAGTTTTACATTGTTATGTCTTGCTCTACCGTAATTACTAGTAGCAGCTAGTAGGACATCACTGAATTACTCTGCTTTCATTCCTGCCATTACACAAGCAAACGTTACCAGAGCTATGACAACTGTAATGATTAGAACTTTTACAAATACATGTGTTTGACAACGCACTGAGCATTTCTGATTCCGTGAATCGTTTTCTTCTATTAGGTATGACGTAGCAATCGGCGTCAGTCGGTATTGTTCGTAAGCATACGGAAGAGTTGATTCTCGAATGTCAAATAGGGAAGTGCGAAGCTCATGCAATAGTTCATTTCGATGCATATCTTTAAGAACTCTTGGGCGGTTTGGAACATCAGACAAGTTTCGCACAAAAGTACTTGATGAAGTTGCCTGTAGTTGTTCAAGCATGTTTACGATACATGGCGCCAGACCATCTTCTTCCGTGTGCTTGCATTCATAGTGATGGTAAATCATGTTTAATTTAATAACATAGGTTGAAATAAGGGTTGGCCATGATGACGTGTTCAAGAGTTTGCGTACTTCATCATAATCGCCATTCCCATTTATGAGATATTTCATAATTTTATACACTTTGACGTGTTTCTTGGAAACTACTTTCCTCATGAAGTGTACTTCCTTTTCGGTGAAATGAACCATTCCGCCAACAATAACAACACTTTTAATGTCAAACTGTTCATTCGCAAAGCCAGGAAGTGGACATCTATGGTCAGTGTCAGCTTCTAATGTTTCCGTGACTCGAAACCCAGTTGCAATATCGACAAAAATACATTCTTCTTCACCTTTGGTGTTTTTGTACACACACTGGAGCCTTGAAGAATAGTCTCTTCTTTCCAAGTATCGTTCAAAACGAACTTCTCTGTCATCTTTATCTGAAGTCCTATAGACTAGGCCATGGGTTTCAAACGTTTTTATATTCTGTCGAACGCAGTCAGTTGAACATAACATCGTCTTCATGATATCGTGAATTCGGATTTCGGATTCGTTTATATAAGGTAAACAACTTTTTGTTACTCCATTCCTCTCGAAATCTCCAAGAACATAAATAAAATCAAATTCGTCTGGAAATGAATTTTGTGTGTTCTCGTAAAAACTGCCTATCTTCAGAATATCCGTTTCAAGACCCGATTCATTAAGCGTCGGGGTTTCCACTAAGGTCATATCGTTCCAGTCGGTTTTGAATTGACCTACCGCCGCTTTAAGGGTGGCTCGTCCCTGAAATGCTATTAATCTATTTATGCCTTTGACAATATATTCAATGCCATCTTGAATGAAACCAATCTCACGTTTATCTATCTTATACACAAGTTCTTTGGCGTAAAGATCTCTTAAATATCTCTCCAATTTATCGCGATTTTCAATTGTTTCATTTGCCGCTTCGACATCCATTCCAATATGTGTTGCAATTAATTTCTTAGGAGTATTCCTTTCAAAATATCAACATATATTACTACTATAGCGCAATTACTTCATGAGTCTATATTGACTTTGCATTTCTAACTAACTCTCGGAACTACTTATGGTCCTACTTATTAATATCCTGGTTCAAGTAATTGTACGTCATCCCTTAATTATTGTACTGTATATTCAGATAAAGTTTGACCACACAGTCAAACCTCGGTGTTATACACGGTGGTTAACCGAACAGAACAGAACAAATCCTTTATGTCTTTCCCAGATATGTTGTACATATTGCATGGGTAAGGACTATTTTGGATCAAATCAGCGTTCCAGGACTATTTTTGATCGAGCAAAGGACTTTTAATGAATATCAAGTTAAAAGTTTAGACAGGTGTGTTCAAAATATTTGATATTTTATATGTTTTACTTATTTTATCTTAACTATTCATGTGCGACGGAACAGCACAAATGTATATTAACAAGACAATAATGTTAAATCAACATCACAGAGAACAGTCTATGCACAAATGTAATCAAATTGCATTTTCCCTCGCAAAATTGGGCGATACTGTCGAATGAAGGAATAAAATGTCAATTTCTACAAAGTTTTGACGTCTTTCAATCGATATCGTTACTGAACTGAATAATAATAATTTATCAAAGTTTATTTATCGGGTATTTATCCAGTCAAAAACAACAAACTTAGCAGCGAAGGACTTCTAGTGATCATGGAAACGGACTACATGTAGTTATGATCAGTTCCTTTAGATCGTTAAAAAACTGATAATTTGATATCTGAACGACTTTGACTGAAACACCTTGGCAATGTACCATACATATATTTTAGAGCAATAAACTTGCATGAAGTCTGAAAAATCGGTGTACAGTACAACCTCTGTAGAGCAACACCCTGTGGGAGCTACAAATGTTGGATGTTGTTTAGAGGTTGTTTCTCTACAGAGGTTAAATTTACAGTAAATATCAACTTAGGGAAACTTTCATGGTGTTGTTATAGAGAGGTTGTTGCTCTACAGAGGGCCGCTCTGGAGAGGTTTTACTGCACTTTCTTAGTAACTTCAGGTTAATGTTGATCACTTGCACTTTCACTTGATAAGCTTCAGACTTTTTCTTGAAGTAAAGAATAAATTTACAAGAAATTGTTAATGATTTTTAATGTATGGAAAGAACAGATATGTTAAAGTTCCGTGGTACAGAAATTGTAAAATTCTTACGTGTTTTTGCGCCAGAATCAGGATGTTTGCCCATTATTTTTATGAAATTAGTCAGTATATGTCCTTTGCTCGATCAAAAATAGTCTGGCCGGGACGCTGATTTGATAAAAAAAAGTCCGAGCCGGTTAATCGCCGTGTTATACACCCTGCGTTACCAAGGAAACAGTTTTAATGATGAGCTGGTGACATTTATAAAGTTGAAAAGTAGAGACAATATTCAAAACTTGTCCTAAATTAATGGTCGATATAATGAGAGTATTGTCGCTAAATTTGGTTTTATTTTACATCAAAATGGCCAGACTGCGTTGATCCAACGTTAAAAGGCCAATGGCGGTTCGCTCAGTCTGTAAAGCGCAGTCTATGTATTGAGCTCGATGATTGACGGCACGTGGTAAACATGTTAATATTGCAGCTACCGTATGAAGGGAACCAATATAAATACTGGTCAGTATTCTAGGCACCCTGGTTCGCTTATGGTTCATTGTCAATGTGTTTTGGTAGTTAAACGTGGCACCGAAAGCTATACTCATATTTTACCACGTCAATTAGATGATATGAAAAATTATCTAAACAGTTATTTAAAGTTTAAAATAGTGCATAAATAATTGACTTCCAAGAGAAGAATAAAAACCGAAAAATTAGCATCAAGATATGAAATGTTAACTTTGCGATTAGATCGAGTGATACTAAAATCAGGGGAAACAAGACTGGACCATTCATCAAATAATTGCACATACTGCTTTTATGGAAACGGTGATAATTAAAATTTTATTTCGGCTAGAACGGGTTAAACAAGAAATCCCTGATGTTGGCATTGTATAATGTAGCACTATGATTGTTTTTTTTTGTTTACTAAACAAGTATATCGAATTTATTACACCCCTTTTCAACAGTCTTATTAAGCGGACAGTCCACCTAATAAGTTCATCCTCCATAAACAACTGCCTACTTTCTCACATAAAGAGACATGGTCGGTTGCGGGGCTCGAACCCACGAGGCCACGACCCTCTGTCAGTGAGAGGTTACGGTGATTTGAAGTCAGCGACCTTAACCACTCGACCACAGAGGCGGGTCGTATCACTATGAAGTTGAAATAAAGTTGCAAAATATCAATCGGTTCGACAAATTGATACCCTGTTTCCTCAACGGGAAATCACCACATAAGCTGTTTAATCTAATGTCAAATGTTATGTAATAACAATGCAATTTAGGAATGCCCTAATTTGTAATAATGTACTATGGTACCCATTTCTGAACTGTAAACAAACACTGATATTGATATTCATTTTTCTTAACTACTAATCTCACGAAGTGGAGGTCAGATAATTATTTCCTCTCAAAACCTAAAATGTGCGCTTCACTTGCCACAAGCAATCACAGTAGCCGTTTTTCAGGGCTTATTAGTAAGCTATCTTTGTAAAGACTATACTAGTATATCTAGTATACTTATTTAGAAACAAATGTTCGGATATTTCTTATTATGTAATCTCATCGACATAGTTTAAGCCCCAGGCCGACAGCTAGTTAACACGCTATCACATAACAGAATCGTTAGAAAATATTTCACGAATAAATTACTGTCTTCATGGGCTGTATGTGCCTGGTAGCGGTAGATCTAAAATCAACAATCAACCAAAAATTCAATTTCAAGGGCAGATAACCCAAAAATGAGTTTTTCAACTCCTAATTCTGTATCGCTTAAAATGTGTCTGTTATCATTATGCTATGATTGTGCAAAGTTTAAAAAAATGTATGAAAGAGTTTCATTTTTCCTGTATTTTTATGTGAAAAAAGGGAACCTTTACGTAGAAAATGTCCTTAAGGAATGACCCCGTTGAAAACGAACCTTTAATATACATGTATACATATTTGACAACAAAATATAGACGACCAAATGTACAAATGTATTGCCAAATCATTAGACATCATTTTTCTTAGTTTTGTATAAAAACAATTTAGATATTACTTGATGTTTTATTTATTGCTTGTATTTATTGTATTTGTTATGTTAGTTCGACTAGTTGAAATTGATACAACCAGGCAACGGCCCAGAGCGATTGTGTGTGTCGTTTATTTATACAAATGCCTTGATTGCCTCGCCAAACTAGAAAGCATTTGCTCATAAAAATACGATAACCTTTAAGTATATGAATAAAGAAAATCAACTCACCCCGATAAGTGGCTGATTGATAACACTGTATTGAATGTCATTTATCAATTAAAATGGGGATTTTTTTTGGATTGTGGCTGCAAGACTACGCAAACAAACGTTCTCTTTATACTTATCTACGTATAAAAATATCCGACCAAATTATTTCATTCGAAAGCCAGATAAACCTAGTGGAACACGAACACTTCTGTTAGTAATATTCAGAGGATTTAATTAAAAGTAAGTATTCCATTAATATTCAAACACTTAAAAATTAATGCATTATAATTACTGTTCTTGTCCGGCTAATCATTAATATTAAATTTTATTAATAGTTAAAAAAGCAAAATAATTAGTATGCTTAGAATAGCATGTAACCACTTATTTTTTTTTAAAGATCAGGGTCACATATTTATGATATTTTAAAAACTCTGGTTACAGTTGATGTTAACAATGTTTGAGTATTATTATAGCTATTACGGTTATTGCTGTAAAATGTATATCTTTACTGAATAATTGCGGCTAAAGGGGGTAAAAAATATTAAAAATATGGTGTTATCTTTGGCTAAATAAACTATTAAAACACTTTTTTGTTGATTTATTTGCTTAAATTGAATATCTTTTCTGTATTTCAGATGAAGCTCGTTGCTCCATGTATTTTTGTCTGCCTTGTGTTTGCAGTACTTGGTAAGTTATGCTGATATAAACCATAATCCAATGTTTATGTCCAATTTAAGGAAGAAAGAACACTCTGTCTAAGCCTGATTACATTTTTCCAATACAAGAAAAGCAAGCATTTTGTTGTTATTGTAATTATTGCCGATAAGTTTCAAAGCAATTCGCAACAAACCTGTCTAGTAATGGTGTATGCCTTAGTGTATTATATTGATTAACTTCGGAATGGGGGAATGACTACATCATAACAATATTTATTTTGTTTCTCAATTTCTTAATGGCTTTTGTATAATTTTATTCTCTGGAAGAATGAATGTATTTCTGTGTTGTCATGACAAACTACGAAAGAAAATTGTCTGTCACAGGATTTGACCCCCCCCCCCCCCCGGATAATGTACAAAGTTTTTACAGTTTATTTATACTCTCAGCACATGTATACATTATGTGATATGAGGTGAATAAACACAATATACAAATGATATAATGAACCAGGCTGTTGGTTAAGTAAGTAAGATTAGTTAAACATTGATCATCCATAAACATTAATAATTACAAAAAAAATGCAAAAAAGATTCAAACCAGTTTCTACAGAGATGATTATTATCGACAAGCATTGTAAGGTAATTGAAAATGTATTAGCCAGGTGGTTTTAAAGTTTTCAAAACAATAGAAATAAATTTACAAGTATTAACAAGTTTTGAAACATTATTCTCGTTCATGATTTTTTCGAATATGAAGCAATTTCGGTTCTTATGATTTAATTGTGGTAAAAATATATTTCTTAAGTTTGCAAAAAAAGAACAGTTCATTATGTAGTGGAATTCATATTGATTTGGCGGAAGTGTCCTACCTATTAGTATTTATCCCTGTTGTTGTTTTGATTTAAACCGTTCCAAGGTTGTGGTCATTGAGGTGGTTTTGTTTTGTTCCCGTTTAATAATAATTATATTCCAATTAATCAAAAGACAAAGGAATTCAATTACTTCAGATCTTAAATCATGATCTTTTTCTTCGTTTCAGTTGTTGAGATGAATTGCGCAACAACTTCACCAGGTAATGCGTTTATATACTAATTAAATCGTATACAATGCAATGGAATGTCTTAGAATATGTAAAATAAGTATCAATTACCGACAATGGAATATTGAGACTTAGTCATTTTAATGTACTAAAATGCCGAACTAATAATAAGCACGGTTCCAAGTCAGTCATAAATCAAAGAAGGAAGTTGTGAAAAGCATACATTTTTAAAACGAATTACTAGTATATGAATTACAATGAGCGAAGTATTGTAACAATTTCGAAAAAGAAAAGAAAAACAGATGTTAAATTATATACCACGGAACCAAACAATTAACATAATCATGACATTGTTTTCTTTTAAGAAATCTAATTAAGCCACGAATTATTAATTCACGATGGAACTTCGTTTTACAAATCTATTTCAAATTATTTTTATCAAAAGGTGGTGGTGGTGGTGGTGGTGGCAGCAACAACAATGGAGCTGGTACTGGCAATGCAGGGGGCAACAACAACAATGGCAACGGAGCCCAGGGATTGTACGGAGGAATATTCTCCTGTAGTTTGGCACTAGCATCAACAATTCTGGCGTGGATTCTGTAAACCTATCAAGCCAAAGGTTCTGCATGTTCCAACCTGTAGAACAAATATTCAATCAAGAACAATAAAACTATCGTTTGTTTGAATATGGATACATCGAAGTTATTCCATACAGGGAAATTATTATTTCTTTTACAAAAGATCATGCTTAGATCATAAACACGATATATAACCATAGTACCGTTGTGTGTATTTGGAGATTAGCTTTCATCGATGACAAAGTAAACATCACTGAAGCTGAAGAGGGCATATTTGCAAGCCTTTATATGAAGCTTAGTGGTTTTCAATTATTTTGGGGAAAATGAAGCTATGGATTTACCATTTTGAAATGTAAAAAAATGTTTTGAATTTTAAAACTTTCTCTGTTAATAAAATGAATCGTAAATCTAATTTGATAATTACCATCAACTTCATTAATCTTAAGTATAACATATAACTAAATAGGCATATATATTGTTTTCAATACAAAATATGTACAGCTATGTCTCCTTTATTTATTAAAACATGTTGAATGTATGTATTGCCTTTTTATTGTAACCTGCACTCATTTAGCTCGACCACACCAGCAATGCTTCATGTTTTTTAGTAAAGTGTTGCTGTGAAAAGATTCTTCATCCTATATTATTCCAAATTTTCCTTGTTGACAAAATCTGAATGAAAACGTTTAAAAGTTTGCATAAATCCATATTAGAACGCTTAGCAAGTTTGGTAAGCTCATTTGGAAAAACAGACACAATCATGTTAAATCAGAACCTGGTTTATACGCATATATTTAGTGTGTCAAATTGAATGAAAAACGTTTTCACATACATACATGTAAATGTATGCACGGCCTTTACCCATTTCTGACTTCAACATCACATGCGAAAGTCGTTTGACGACTGCATGACCTACTATAGGCTACTAGTTAACATAAGAACGAGTTGGTTGCATTAGTGTATTTCAAATTATTATTTCTTAACTTATAATTATTATACATTTTTATTACTCCACGATAGTTCTAAGTATTATCTCATCTAGTATTATGGCATGCACAATATTTAGGAAATCGGATGATTTGAGGGACACTACAATTCCGACTGAACATATTAATACCCAGATCAAGGTCAATCTAATGACAAGAAACCCTTCATACTCCTTTGATCTATACAGTACAACCTCTTCAGAGCGGCCCTCTCTTGAGCAACACTCTCCCTTTGAAAAGCAGCATGATTTTTTCAGTTAACAATTCAACTATTAATTTAAAGTTCCATTAGCTTTTTGCTATAGAAAAAAATATGCAAAAACATTCAATTGCTGATATTATCCCAAGATAATTCTTACTGACGAAACAAACCCTTTTTCTTCTAAAAACACTCATTTCACTGTGATTTTTGCTTTTGTAAACTTGAAATAGGTAGAGCGCGAGACGTCATTTTACGACAGCACACAGCTGTTCTATAAATAGTATTTATTTCAATGATATTGAAAAAAATACGATATTGGATTTGGAAACATTTTTTCTTGCTATAAAGTATGCGCGGGAGGAAAATACACAGGATTGCTCTATTATAGAACAAACAGAAACTATTACGACCAATAAATGTACATGCTTATGTGACTTTAACCTCATAGGGCAACAACCTCTCGATAATAAAAAAATTGATACTCCAAAAGGGTGTTGCTTTGGAGAGGTTGCACTGTATATGAGTGCACACTATCTTGTAAGATTTACTTTAAAGCGTGTGGCCGGATCAACGTAGAAAATTTAACGATAAGAGTTCAGTCCCTTCTTTAATTTTTTTACAGTGCAGTGCCAATTGTCTCCCTTTGAGGCAACTTTTACCCTTCTCATTTTCACTCTTTCAATATAACTCAATTAAGATTTAATGAAAGCCCTCACAATTGTTGCCTTTTAGGCTTTATCCAGAAACTACTAGCATAACTCCATTAGTATAAACCTCTATCTGCAGTATAAGTATTTGCTATTTTTTACTGCAATTTGTTTAGAATAGCAGTCGCATAAATATTAACATGCAAAACATCAGGATCTTTCTAAGATAATTGGGTCAGACAAATCTGTTGTGTTGAAGCTTACCGTGACCATGACACTCGACCTAAAAATCAGTAGGGGTCATCTGTACATGTGATGACCAACCTTCCTACAAAGTATGAAGGTCTTAGGCCAAATCGTGCTTTGGTTATTCAAAGGCAAGGTCTGGTTACTGACATATTCAACTAATTTCTTCAAAGCACTAGCCCAAACTATATGTGGACTGTTTAACAATTTACCACTAGCCTGAGTACACAATTTTTAGAAAGTTCACCAGCCTGATAACTAATTTACTAGCCCCGGGCTGTGGGTTGGTGTGAAGATTGGACTGAAATATTTTGCCTTGAAGATTGCCATAAAATGCCTGTTTTGTTTATAAATACGGCACTAAACGTTATTCAAATGTATCTCCGTCATTTTTCCGGAATCTACACAAAAAAAATTCCAGCCAATTCAAATACCCAACAAGTGTTTATGTTATTGGAGGATTGAGTTATAATGTAAACAGACAGACAGAGCAAATCTCCATAGCAGACCATAGGCACTCGATTTTGTGATTTTTATACGTTTACAAACGTTTTCAATTTCAAACATCAAACAACGCAAATCTGTCGAAAGAAAAATCTTCATTTTTTCCCTTATTGAGTGTATAAAATACTCCAAGGTAGCCAACTCGCCATCTTTTTGATTGACGGTAGTGACGGAAATAAGCGTGGGTCCCGGCTTTCCTTTTAATCTGTATGTGCTTTCCAGGAACCTTGCTTTCGTTGTAGTGTTCCCCAACTTTAAATGTTTTTGACAGCTTTTACAAGGTCAGACCGTTATTAACACAAACAATTTGACAATGTTTGGTGAAGGTCCAATTATGACTGTGAAATCTACAGTATTAACATGGTTTTTCATATGATTGGACCTAGCGACCTAGTTTTTGACCCCAGATGACCCATGTTCCAACTCATTCAAGATATTATGAAGACAAACATTCTGTCAAGGTTTCATGATGATCCAATCAAAACTGATTTCTAGAGTGTTCACAAGGTTTTCCAGCAATTTGCTATTGTGACCTAGTTTTTGACCACAGATGACCCATTATCAAACTTGACCTACAATAGTACATATCATTAAAATAAACATTCTGACAAAGTTTCATGAAGGTCCTATCAAAACAGTGATTTCTAGAGTGTTCACGAGGTTTTCCCTTACTTGGCCCTGGTGACCTAAGTTTTTGACCCCAAACAACCCATTATCGAACTCATACGAGATTTTGTCCATATTAACATTCTGATTCAGTTTTCCTAGCGAAAATTGAGCTAAAAATGTGGCCCCTAGTGCATTCACAAGGTAAAATTTGACGACATACGAAGCCGGACAAAGACTGATCATAAAAGCTCATCCTGAGCACTAGTGCTCATGTGAGCTAAAAACTACAAAATGGAACAAGTATTCAGTGCCATTTTATTGCTTTTATACCATGTCCAAACAATACAGAATTCAAAATTTAGTTAATTGACCTAGGTAACACATAACGCTTCTAATATAAGAGATTGATCGACAAATCCCATGAACAACCAAACCAAAAAATACTAAAAATTTCACCATCAAGTTGTTTCAAAATTTAATATTATAGTTACAAATCACAAGACAATAGTTCTTTTTTTCTACCACTTTTTTATTATTCTTCAGCAGCTTCTGCATCAGCTACTCTTTGCTCATATACTTCAGCAACATTCACTGGTTTCTTCAAATCTGGTACCACAACGTATCCACGAGTAAAAACCTGAAAGAAGATAAAACTTTTTTATTCACTATAGCCTAACTTCACAGCAACACCCAGGGTTACATGCTTTGGTAGATTAAAGTAGGGATCAGTATTGCGGGAAATTTTATAAGCAACACAAAATTGCAATACATACTGCGATATATTGGGAGTTTAAAACTCCATTTATCAAGTGCTTTACCTTAGGCTTTGGTTATAATGAAAATATGTAGTTCCATTGATCATTTGCATTGTAGTATCTTCATATAAGCTGTCACAAGGAAACTAAATTATGAAAATATCAGTGACAAGAATGAAACTTTATGCTGTATATAATAGTATTAGACAGGATGTTTTTCTGAAAATTGTGAAGAGGCCTTAGCCTACAATGTATCTGATTTTTGAAAGACATGTTCAATTTTCAGAGTTAATATTTACTTCCGTATGTTCAAATTTCTGAGTTAATATTTACTTCCGTATGGTCAATTTCTGAGTTTGTATTTATTTCTGTATGTTCAAATTTCTGAGTATGTTATTTATTTCTGTATGCTTATTTTCTGAGTTTATTCTTAGGTCTTTATGTTCATATTTCTGACTATTATACTAAGTATAATAAGTAACTTATGTACATGTAAGTTCATATTTCTGATTTTATACTTACATCTGTACATTAATATTTCTGAATTTATATATTTACATTTCTGAGTTTGTATTTACTTTTGAATGTTTATATTTCTGAGTTTATACTTATGTCTTTATGTTCATATTTCTGAGTCGCCAAGAGGGGAAAAAGTGACCAAAAATGAATTATGTAAACAATTAATATGATGGTAAGCTTCATTTCAGAAGTTAGGAGAGGGGGAAGTGGCCAAGAAGGTAAAACTAGCCAATAATGTATAGTATTTGTGAAGACAAGTGGAAAAATGGCCAAGAGAGAAAAAACTAGCCATTGATGTACAGTATTTCTGAAGACTGGGGAAAAAAGTGAACAAGAGGGGAAAAACTAGTCAATAATGTATAGTATTTCTGAAGACAGGGGGAAAAAGGGACCAAGACAGTCTTCAAATTAGTGGGTTACACCTACTGACCTAGGGCTGAGTATCGATAAAAAAATATCGATACGATATTTGTATCAATACAGAATGATCAATGTCCGATACATCATATGATGCTCTATACATATGAAATAAAAACAGAAATACTGAGAAACACTGACTGTATTGGCGCAGGTACTTGACACAAAATCAAATTTTGGCTGCATAGGATACTTATATACCTAATAATAAGGGAAGGTAACTAACGTTAATTCAGCAGGCATGCCAAACACTCATGCTGAACTGCAAAAAACTATCTTCTTCTTGTGGTTGACAGCAGATAGGTTTTATATATGTGTCACATTTTATTAGATGAAAATTCACAAAACACTGTCCAAAACATGTTTTTAAAATTCATTTTTGTTTTGATCGATATTTGTTTGATACGTTAATGTTCGATACGATATATCAACCAAACCCTACATACCGGTATTTGATATGATACGTGAACCGGTACTCAGCCCTAGTTACACCCTGCCCGAAAATATTTTTCCTTCAAGTCTTTTAGGGGACAACCTAGTTTTAGAGAGTTTCCTTCATTAAGTATATAGTCAGGCAACCTGTCACAAAAAATTAATTCAAAGACTGCCAAGAGGGTAAAACAGCCAAGAATCATGACTGTTGTTATATGGGGGAAAAAGTGGCCTAGATGGGGAAGAAATCGCCTAGAATCATAATGCAATACTGTTATTATATCGGGGTAAAAGTGGCCTAAGGGGAAGAAATGGTGTAGAATCCTAATACACAATGTAATATCTTCAGTAAAATTTGCCATTAAACTTGGACACGAAAGGATTATAATAGATGTCCGCCATCTTGGAATTTAAAATGTTCGACTGATGCCGCTTTCAATGCTTAAGACTTTGTGGATTATAAAATTAATGTATCTCAATATCTTTAAGGATTTTGTTGCATCCTTTACCAATTTCCTGTGCCCATATGCCGGTGAGTTTTTTTGGTATAATAAAATTCGTAAACACCCAATTAAGGCAGTTGGACATTGCCGAGTATATAGCAATGCATTGTGGGGTCGTCTAACGATATATCGTTTGAGCTATTTTTAGCAGTTGCGAATCCATGTATGTATGTAAGTCCTTGATTTATATTATATCCAAATTTTCAAATTGCATTAAATTTCAATAATTCTGTACAATGAGACAATGACGAAGGAGTAAAAGATAATCAACTTACGAAATAAGTTGTAACAAAACAGGCAATGGCAGATACTACAAGATGAATGTTGAACTTGGTCTGACGCTTTGCATATTCGGCTTGCCAGCTACCATAAGGTGAGGGTAAGCTATCCATGTCAATTCTGTTGGCAATACATCTCTCCCTGTGGTTCAGTTTATACATCTGTTCTGTGGTTAACTGAGGTACAGTTGACACTGAACCTGAAAATTTACAAATTATTGATAATAGTATTTTTAATACACATGGAGAATTTTATTTTTCTAAGAAAAAAAGAAGGGGAACTTATTTTTTCATCAGTCATTCTAACTCACTCCAAGTCTTTCAAACATATCAATCATAATAAATGTAATGGACAAAATGCATTCACACATGTATGCACAATTTCTATGTCTATTTCATAACATACAATGAAACATGTAAAATTTAAGATGCCTGTACTCTGGTACATAAATAGTAAGTCATTGATAGTACAATAACTCACCATCAACGTTACTTCCATAGTATATCAGGCTTTGGCACTGACAAGAAAATAGTGCTAACACAGTGTTTTTTGGGGGATTGACTTGGGGCAAAAATAAGGCTCATTCCCTTGTCTAAAAAGTACATTGCTTTCCTCAATTATTCATTAAATTTCTCAGACTCTTCATCAGCATTTTATATTTATAGGGGATGTTCTTACATAGAAAAGATTGTAAAATAGTAGCTTATATTATATCTGTAACCACAAAGGTTAGAAACTTTTGGCAATTAACTGTAGCGAGTATATATACATTATATAATATATGTATAACTTGTCTTGTCATTTTTAACTATTTGCCAAACAGAATTGCTATTTTTCCTGCACTTAAGTTCTGCAATCTTCCTTTGGCCAGATGCTTAAGGTGCTAATCAAAATCTAATTGCGACCTTCTTAATGATTGTTTGGTTCCAAACTTCGGTATATAATAATAGAATAAATATCATATCCAACAGATGGTGATAGAAGGTAATTTCCGCCCTTGACAAGGTAATGTCAAACTTGGTTAACGCCTCGGTTGACATTACTTGTCTCGGGTGAACATTACATTCTAAATTGAACAGAAATTATAGGAAAAATCCCATCGAATGTCAGATTTGATTTGAATATTTTAGAAAAAGCCTGAAATCCTAGACCAGTCTCTGAATGGTATATAAATATTGTTAGAAGTGATGACAGTCCTAGAATTTGAGAAGTTGGATAGCATACACATTTAAATCAAGTTTTTCTTCCCCTTTTGCAAATATTGTATGTCATTTTCCCCAAAATTTAAGGAAAAGACCCCTTACCCTACCTGTGAAAAAAGCCCTGACAGTCATACATGTCTGTTAATCATAGGACTGGGGTGAGTTAACCGAGTACTCGAGAATCAAATTATAGTATGACTATTAGGGCTGTCACGATAGGCCAAGAGTGTACCACGATATAACGCGACACAGTGTTACTGTATTGTGATACGTATCACTATATTTTACCGACTATATTGATGAAGAATTATAGGCTGTTATCCCATTGATTCAGATAGTCCAGGAGATAATGGATCTCAGTGACACAGACACAACAATTATAATGTCACACAATGTGATCAGGGGTGTGCAAATATCATATTGTTCTACTTGTCACAGGACATGTAGACCAAAGTACCTTGTGGATTCATCCACTGACTTAAATGAAAGTAATACAAACGAAAAACCGGTATGCCATTGCTGTATTGCGATATGATTTTTTTCTGGCAAATATCGCGATACACCGGTATATCGTGACAGCCCTAATGACTATGAATAATCGTCATTACTGAGATTCGTGTTTTTTTTTTGTTTAACAACCTTGTTCAAGGCCTAATTTAATTTTTAGAGAAAGGGACACATGTCTAAACCAGAAAATAATGCTGGTAAATCCATTAACTGAATTGGAGCGCATATAGATTTAAGCCATAGAATCAGTACGGCAGTAGATCTATACATTGATTTATTTCATTTTCCAAAGAAAATTCACCGTCTTCAGAACTGAAATGTTTAAGTCTTAGATAGGTTACTAGAATACTAGATAACAAAAAATACATGATTTGATTTGCGGATCGTAAGTGCTGAATCATGGAACGATTTGCCACTTACCCAACCATCCACAGCCCTAGTTATTTATAATTCAGTAAATTTATCAGTTCTTAAAAAGCAATAGTAATTAAGTTATTCGTTAATCTTTATTATTTGTATGATTCAATTATAATCAATAATTTTAGTTTGATTTATTTGATAACTGATAGTGAACACTACTATCTTGTGTGCCTGGATAAAAGTTAACTTACCTAACTTCTAAGTTCTAAGCCTTAAGGTCAAATGACAAAAACTAAGATTCTAATGACATGATCATTTTGAATGCTTTAGAGGTGATAAACCCCGTCACGTAGGCATCAGCATAATATTTAGATACAAAGGGTGTTAATGATACATAACCAAGAAAATTACGCATAAGTAGATTATAAGCTTATGACTTGTGACCGAATTTGGTATGACCGATTACTATGCGACTTTCGTCACGAATCAAGGTCATTGGTTATTATTTCAGTCAGGTCTATCAATTATGCTGATTAACTGTTTGAGAACGGTTAAAAGTTTTGGTTAAACACTTACGCGCGCTCAAACGAGCATTCCTCGCTAGTGCAGTGACTACAGGCCTCATTTTGTCTCGGCTTTCTCGGAACGGCAGTGATTACCAACGGAAGGAAGTAGTTAACTTGACTAAATTCCAACAAAACCGTTCCGTAAGAACACGGACTTCATAATTTGGCACGTAGATCGGATTGTGCCAGTCATAACTGTTTACTGAACATGTACTACTCAGTTTATAATAAATCAACTAAAACTATTTTAAATAATTTCATTTAATTTAATTTCATATTCTTTTAAGTAATCTGGCGGTCAAAACTAAGACCATAACTTTACACAATGTACATGATATTAATCCGTTTATATCGGAACATGACCACGCATTTGGTAGCCTGGATTACCTGCCCCTTACACTACGTGATTACGTAGGAACCAGACAACGAATTACATTCGATCAGGTATAGATGTATTTAATACAACTACCTGATTCTATGGACACTTTAAATTGTTGAAAATATCCGATTTCAGTTCATGTTTTTGTTGGTTGCAAATTGGACAGTAAAGTAAGACTGGTTTCGATTAAAACTGGGTGGTGAACAAATGGGTAGTTTGAGGAAGCAAACTGGCGACAGTAAGGATCTTTATTTTATTACTATATATATGTGCTCTTATATATCAGCAGGAACACAAGCTCATGAAGAAAAATCATAAAAAAGAATGAATTATTTTATCTCTTTGTTATATCCTGATTATAATAGATCGTCTGGCGTCACGTACACCACACAATGTCATGCGAATCAGGTAACTGAAAACTGCAAACTTAAGTATCCTGGCTGTAACTGCAAGTTGACATTCGATCATATATGTAGCAGAGATCGATACTATAACATGTAATTAATAAAGTGTCCCTGATTATAATAGTTATAGATTCACATTTAACACAAGCTGTGTTTCTAATAATGGGTACGAGTAAATATACCTGAATTTTAGCTGAATACAGCGTCGTAGCCACGCTGAGACACGCCCAGGCGGTCTGATAACTTTAGTAAACCAGGGAAGATAATTATTCTTATTCTAATATATTTATATAATTATGATAATTCTTTTGGTGGATATTTTGTTGGAAAGGATCATGCATGGGTCCCAGGGGGGGGGGGCTGTCCCTGGGGAGAAGGGTCACAGGAGGGAGCTGTCCCTGTGGGAGGGGTCCCTTGGTGGGGATGGGTCCCGTTAGGTAGGAGTCCCTGGGGAGAGGCCCCTGTGTGAGGAGTCCCTGGGGGGCAGGGTTTCCCGATGGAAGGAGTCCCTGGAGGAGGGTTTCCCGATTAAATGAATCCCTGGCTTGTGGGTTTCCCGGCGGAAGAGGTCCCTGGGGAGGAGTACCTTGGGAGAGAGTACCCTGGGGGAGGGTTTCCCGGAGGAGGGTTCCCGTTGTCCCTATACTCAGAGGCGGCTCCAGGATTTCAGGCTAGGGTGATGGTGTAATGCCTGTGGTGGTGCGGGGACCTCCCACGCAAATTTATCTACGGTCGGAGACTTTGAAGAGGGGGGTGGGGGTGTGTCAATGATAATGCTCACATGAGACGACATAACAAAAAAGCAGCCATCGAGAAAAGAACCATGCAGGTGATTCAATATCAAATTTGACCAAGATTTCATCAAATAAAATATTTTGAAATAAAGATCCAGTACGAAATGCATCCACTAGAAACTCGGTGTATACAAACTGAAAGTGAATGGACGATTTACCTTCATATCTAACATTTCGTTAAAGTAGACTGAAGTGTTATTTAGTGATCAGACATGTGGACATAATTTATTATACTATAATTTCACCATTCACTCATATTAATAGCTGAGATAAAAGGGAAGTAACTCTATTGAAATTAAAATGTTTTTCTTTGGAAGTTTTTCGTCCCTTGCATTGGTATCGCGTGTATTTATTTTTTACAAACTGTACATCATGTATACCATCATTCTTTCTACTATAATACAAAACAAACACCGCGAAACTTAAAAGTTAATAAGAAAAAAAGTAAGTTCCCCGGTAAACTGCATGGCTCCCGTTCAATGTTGCAATGTACAATGGGCTTTGTACAGACAAAATCAACGGGAACCACTTTACAGCAAGATCACTCAAATCAGGGACACTATCTTAGTTACAGAGTCCCTGTTCAAATATAAACACCCCGTTTCAACCAACCGTCGCATCTATCATGCTAAATAAAACTGTTACAGCTATTAGGCGAACTAAATTCGTTTCAACATCAATTTCGCATGCTAAATTATAAAATCTATGTCAGCTTTTCTACTTAATAATTCATTTTACGACATTATGAAATCGCGATCCAACGATTTTATAAAGGCTTGGCGAGTATCCGTACATACTTCGATAGTGTTCGTATTCGCATGTACAGTAAAAATCTCACCCTCACGTTAAAATGAACACTTATATGTATTAATTAGGGGCTCTATCTAGCTTTCGAAATAAGGCGCAGGTACGACAACAACTGCCGGCGAAAGGTATTGCCTTATTGCTGACAGGTGAACAATCTTGAGTGGCGATTTACCGTCACGTGTTTGTGACCTTTTGACACATTAATTTTTAGGCCTGTTTTTTTTGTACTAGATGAGTTACAGATTGACGGTCTCTAAGGGAGGAGGGATTGTATATTTTGGTGAATATAAAAAAGTCTCGTCGGCCATCAACTGTATCAGGAACACTGTTTTAAAAATGTCACATTTAAAATTGGACCAGCCAGATTTTAATTTATCTACGTTTTCTAAAAGTCTATTAGTGTACCGTTATTCGAAAATTGACTTCGTCGTAAAACATGTTTGGTTCGAGAAAACGAATAATATTTTACACGTGGTCTGTGGACTCATGGTTTAAATATCTCTGCATAAACCAGTCCCTATAATAGAAACATCGGCATTTATTTGTAATTCTAATTGTCACCAATTAATTCACACAGACATTTACGACTAAATGCATGCAGCATACACTATAAAATTTGTCAATATTACGTCAAATGTTTACTTAATAATTCATTTTACGACATTAGGTTTGCATCATAAATGAGGATCCCCTCGATCTAGACATGTTTATTGTTGTAGATATTGCGTTAGCTTATCATAAAACACAATCATTCTTAAATGATGAATTAAATTAAGTGTCCTCTTTTCTGACGGTACGTTGATTCCGGTACACCATGCATATAGCATTGTGCAAACGGACACTGAATATTTATGTTTTATCTTTACCCGAGCAAAATACTTGTTGTTGATTGGTTGAGCTAGGTCACGTGTCAACCGTATTAGGTCCGTAGCAACTTATATCCAGTCAGAAATCATAATTTCAAAATAAAAAAATGATTGGAGAAAAAAAAATACTCTGTGTTAAAATCGAAAAAAAAGTCGAACTTTTCGCCGAATTATCGTCTTTTCGCTTCTTGTAGTTGCGCAGTCACGACGGTAAACGCCGTTTCGGATAAACGACATATTCGGATGCAGAAAACTTGCTTAAATTTGGTCAATTTATTTCCTAATGGTACTCGGTAAGATGGTAAGATAAATTCGTTAAAAGACTCCGTACTGCCCCGACATGGTGTGATACAGGATCAGTAAATAAATATTAGGTTCGAGATAATGAACTGATAATGTAGTGTCACGGGTACATTTTGTCCGGAAAGAGTTTTCTAGACACATGATTCTAAAGGAACTATTTGTTTGTCAGACAAAGTTTAGTTGAATGAGCCAACATCTTCATTAATTGGTGTTGATCAACAATGTTGAACGGTCCATATTAGCTTTTTGAATTTCGTAATACAGAACGATAGATAAGATGACAGTAAAATATATGAAATATATCTTATTTGTTCTAAAACAATGTTTACATAATGTCTTTGTTTAGCCAGACCTTGTAAAAATGTTGTCAGATGCTTTTTCTTATTTTTTGCAATATCTTTGAAAACATATATACAATGTATACAGTTTCTACCATTTTTATTTGTACTTTGTATTTAGAAAAGACATTATTCTACTTGACATTGTTTTACTTTGATAAGCCATATACTTTTACTCGCATTGTCAGGTTGTGGAGAGTTTCAATTGTCTCTGGAAACCCTTACTACTTATCATGTGCATGTATATAGTTACCTACGATGTGGTCTAGAGTAACACGCACCTGACACAACGTTAACCGTATCCCCTGTGCGAGTGGAGGGGATCGACTCTCTTAATATATCAGTTGATCATAATTATTCCACCACATATACATACCTTTTTACATATCACTTATCATAGAATTTTTCTTTTTTTTATGATCGACTTTGAATTCGATCAGTCAAATAATGATCATTCCCTTACGTTTGTATGCCCACAGGACGCCGCTATTATTCAAGTGCGGTTTCCGGCGCTATGCTGGGAACCAAAGATGACAAGGAACCAGACCACGTACGGTAACTGCATGTTATTAAGATGAAGTGTAAAGAAAATATTGAAAACCAGTCACAAAGTAAGGGGTTGTTTTAATAAAATGGTCAAATTATCGATGTGGTTGATAAGTAAGGTCTGACTGTATATCTAACCTAAAATTATCCGAGTTTTCAATTCTGTAGTGACTTTGTGATGGACGATCAATTACAATATGGAACAAATTTAATTTCTCAAAAGGACACCTGCTATGAATAATAAATGCTTACGATAAACTTTTCCGAGCGAAAGTATTCATACTAAGGCATCGATTCTTGGAAGTATTTTTATTAAAATTGTCGAATTTCATGATGTATTTCATTTGTTTTAATTTTTAAGCTATGCCCTGACGTTGGAAGTCCAACTTTCTCAAATTTGTGGAAGGTAATTCATTTTTTCTTTTGAGGGCACATTATCATGAACGTATCACCTCATCCTGAAGTTTCTTTAGATATGACAATTTGTTGAACAATTGTGATGCATTTTTACAAATAAATTATTTTTCGCCAATCTCTTCTTGCAAAAAAGTTTATGCCTACAAATGCACTATCATAAAAAACTGTTAGATTAATCAGATACACTATTAGTTAGGCAAATAATTAATAAGTAGATAAACGAATGTACCACCGAATCAAATCGAATCAAACGAAAGAACGGGTAAATAAAAAGATATAGCGCAATGTAGTTAAAGAATGCCGCATATCAAATGAATGCTAAAAATCTATTTCATTGAAATACACGAATTGTGACATGACTATCGTATACCGTATTTACGAGACTGTCTCGAGCAAAATGATCATGAACAGATATCTATCCAAATATCAATTATACCATGGCAAATGTTTGACAAGAGCCGAAGTGATGATTTCTTGCGTCGTATACATATACCGGAAATTCAATAGATCCGTACATCAAACCAATCAATTTTCTCCCTGACTTCCGTTCAAATTAATTGCTCTACAGATTTAGGCCATATTACGAACGCATATATTTGACATGGCATAATGGTAGATTTCTTCAATTTTACACATGTACCATGCATCGGTGTAACAAAGGTTAGTTTATTTCTCTAAACTTCTCTATTTTTCTTTATTTCTTTAAACGATTCTTTAAAGTCCCATAAGCATATAAATTTATCGGTCGTGATAGTTTCTGTTTGTTCCATAACAAGTGTGATTTCCTCACGTGCATACTTTATAACAAGAAAGAAATGTTTCCAAAACCACTATCGCATTTTTTTCAATATCATTGAAAAAACACTATGTATAGAACAGCTGTGTTTTCCCGCAGCCATGTTATACACACGTCATAAAGTGACGTCACGCGCTAGATGAAGATATATACATTTGTACTTCCAGTTTACAAAAGCAAAAATCCCAGCGAAATGAGTGTTTTTCAAAGAAAAAAGGCTCGTTTCGTCGGTAATTATCATCTTGGTATAGTATTAGCAATTGCTTGTTTTTTGCATAGTTTTTATAACAAAAAGCTAATGGGACCTTAATATAAATTCCGAATTATTTAAAATCTTTATTGTCATGGCAATTCAATAATTTTACAAAATTTAAAAACATATAGTCTAACGTAATCGACCTTTTCCACATATTTTACTCTAACATTATGATAGAATGGACAAATACAAACAAAAAGATAAATATCTTCGATGTTATTTGTATTACAATATAAACATATTCTTTCGCAGAACCTTTGTTTCCATTGCCCATGTACAATTCGTGTCGTTTATTGTTTGTAAAATTATTAAATCAAGACCCAATCTTCAGCACCTTCTCTTATTCGCTGACTTGACGGAATCGAAGCGTAGCAGAGTAAAATGTCATTGAAATTATCCTAAATAACCACACTAGCAAATCGAGAACTCAAATAGATATATCTTAAAGAATACAATGTAATTGGAAACTTTTAGTTGTGTCTTAAATTCGAAAAATGCGTCACCATTGCTGCATCAACAGGCTTAAATTGCGTCAAGAAATAAATCAGTAATTACATTTTTTTATTAATAAATAGATAAAAACAATTCCAACAATATTTAAAGCTACATAATTAATTTATTAAGTTTATATAATTCGTCAAAATGACTTTAATTATTTTATGACAATTGCATATTTAACAAAAAAGCCTCTGACAGTGAGTTACATTGAACGCTTTTTTGGCCACACAGAGAAACAAATTGCAATTTGACGAAGTTCCCTATTAAATGTAATAGTTACACCATTTATCACACTTTGGCAGTACAACAAAAGAGCAATTTGTAAGTTTTAATGCAAAGAATAATTTACTGTCACTAGACAATATTGATACAGTGTTCTCGTGATAGAAGTAATAAGTTTAAAGCTAGGAGAATGAAAACAATTAACATCTCTTCCTGTTTTGATTCAGCATTTCAACCGTCAGGTTTATTTATTGAAATTTGCCTTGGAAGGTGTCACCTACAAAATTCTTTTTCCTTGTAAATATCAGTTATGTGCAGAAAGATATCTAAACATATAAACAATATATATTATAGTTTCTTATGTTCGAATGATATAGTCGAGTATAATCGAGTATTCTTCGTATCCGATATCGAGGATTGGGGATGTCTTAGAATATAACATTAAAAAAGAACATTTGAGACCCGAGCGTTAAATCTAGACACTAAATTCAAAGAAATTTCACTTGCCCAAAGAATAGTAGTAAATGACAACATTATCTCAGATATTATCCATAATGTTTTAAATTCTGAACATAGACATGTAAACTATGACCTCTGCTATTCAATAAAGTCTAGTTTTCCTTGTGGTAGCATGTACTGTCTGTCAGAAATATGAATATACTTTAACATTGATAGAACAGAGGTCGGACAGACTGCCACGCCACTTGGGTATATGCCTACAATAAAGTCGCCTAGTTTATCATTTTCTTACACGATATGTATGATTTACTGGAATATGACAACAACAAAGTTACGAAAGGGGTTACATCTCTCTAGGGTAGGGCTGGCAGTTCCGTGTCCTTCAAAGTCGTCGACTTCTTAAGAACAATGTGACCTATCTTTCTTTAGTTTCAGAAATCAGATTGCCAGACGCATACTTTTTATGTGTTATTTGTATCTCTTATTTCTTTATTTTTGTTTTACGACGATCGTATAAAAGCTGAGACATAGTTGTATATGAGTGATAATGAACCATAAAGATTGGAGTCACACCTGACTTGACCCACATCACTGAACAAAGAACAGTGAATAAATATGTAGCAAACATACATTAGTACTCGTACGAGTATAAGATCCAAAATATCTATTTGCGAAATAGCGTGTAGTGATTTCTACAATATTTGATAAATGCCGCAGCCGTGGTCTAGTGGTTTTTGCGCTGCATTTGTAACCCGGCGAGGTCAAACCCGTCCATGAAAATTTGACAAAAATGTCGAGTTTCTTCCACATGCGATGGTGCCGGCTCTGGGACCTATTTTGATTCCAATTTACATATGATGTAGTGCTTGAACTATCCAGAAGCAACATACGCCGATCACTCCAGACTTTTGGACTCAGATCATGATGTTAGACGATTGGAAGTCAAACTTCTGACATTTCAATAATTGATATTATTTAGATAATATGGAAGACTTAAGTTAAGTTTATGATGTCTCGGCCTTCCTATGATTGTAATCGGCACAGCACTAAGGAGATTGAATAAACTTTAGACAATACTCATACATATTTACATATATGTAGTAACATCAATAAACATAAAGTTCTGGGTATTTAAATTAATGATACTTTGTCATGAGGCACTCAGTTTAATAGAATGAAATAAACTATCAATACTAAAATACATCTTTTGAATAAAGAATAGCACCGTTTCTATTTGGCGACATGAGCATGTTATTTTATAACGCGTACAATTTATCACCAAAGAACTGCTGTTGCTCAGTTTGGGGTAATAGAGAAAAATATAACAATACTTTAATTGTTTTTGTTGTAATTAATTACCCGTGGCGAACATTATATGTAAACAATACAGTCCTTTGTTCTAATTAGTATATTCTCTGCAATCGTCGCCTGAATCAGAGAGAGAGAGAGAGAGCTATCTCCTCGTGCCCTGTTTAAGCAATTGTAGCCCCCGTTAAAAAGTTTTTCAATTACATTTTACGCTATCTTCATGTTTTTCAATTGACTTTGAAAGTTTGTTTGCCTTTTTCTTAAAAGGGGAATAAAGGATTTAGCTCATTGCTATTCTCAGGCGACGAAAATATAAAAAAAAATCTCTATCCGCGACTTAAACTTCAAAATCGATTTAATCAATATTATTATGTGCGAGTTTGGGCCAACACAATAAGTTTCTACACCTGGTAGCATTCCAAGACGGTACCATCTGTGAGACTGTGTTTTCACATCTATTGTTTGCATTTTACTTGGCTTTAGGCTAGTGGGCATTAGGGTTTATATGTGTTTTTTATGGGTTTTTTTGTTTTCATACAACGCCCCATGGCAGTAGCTCCAAGGTCAAGGTCACACGTATATTCAAAGGTAATAATTTTGGTCTTTTTGGCGTTTCCGCTCTTTGATCGGAGAATTTTGAAATAACTTACCACAAATGTTAACCATCACTAGACAATGTGTCTCCCATGGCTGTAGCTCCAAAGTCTATGCAGCATGTGGGGATACTTGTCACCTTGTGACACCTCTAGTTCTACTTGGAATGCTCTCTGTATTCATTGTATAAACCATCAAGCTGATTTAAGTATTTACTTCACTAATGGAATACAAACAAACTTGCGTTTTAAGCAAATAACGCATGGTTTAATTTACAGTTAATATGTCATTACATTGAACGTAAATTGGTAAGAAACTACTTGTCTCTAATACCCAGGCGACCAGAAAGCACTTCCATGTTCCAGTCTGGCACGTTGCTGTCTATTGTTTTAAGTGCAGCATTTAAACATTTATTATATACTGAATATCTGACTAATGTAAGCACTGAATCGATTGATATGAAATAAAATTGAATGTTTGCGAAATCAGCTTTTTTCTCCAATATATATTTTGTAACTTGACTAATCTCTTGGAAATTTAATACAAATTGTATTTGAAAATGTTGAACTTGCTATTAGACATTGGCCTTCCTAGAAGAGTGGCAGGAGATCATGATAGTAATTTTATATTTATTTATAAGACCCCATTCGTTAACATTAGTATGCAGTATTAATTCCTCGTCGTCTTCGACTGTGACGGTTAAGTGTTATCATTTACTCAAAAATACCATATGTTTATGTTTGATGTTACATTTAATATAAAATATGGCAAGCGAAATGCACAATAATTCCTTAAACTATGGGTTTAACTGTTAAACCCAGGGTTTAAGAGCTCTTAAACGCATAGTTTCAACTGCCGTTTGCACAAATATTCATAAACCGCAGTTTCATCTCTTAAACTAGGGTTTAAAGTCGGTTAAACCCAGGGTTTAAGAGAGGACCAATCAAATGAGCTAAAACTGTGGTTTAAAGTATCACGTGGACCCTTAAAACAATCAATTAAGATGTAAGACTTTAAACTAGGGTTTAAGATACCTAGAGCACAATTATTTTAAAATTATGTGTTAATCAGTTAAACCCAGGGTTTAAGAGCTCTTAAACCCGTAGTTTCAACTGCCGTTTGCACATTAAAACACATGGTCAGTAAGTCATTCGAAAATAAACCGGAATGTTAAGATCAAGAGGCTCAAGAACTAGAAGTATTAACATTCATTATACGCGAATTGTTAGAGAGAGCTGGTATATTATTCAAATCAAAGCCTGCCACCGTATGTTTTTTTCTCGAATAAATCAAGATCGTATGAAACTAAACATCCCACACTGAATATCTCCTTACATGATTCCAATAATGATATAAATAAAAACAACATGACATTGATGTTATTCTTGTGATTATGTAAACAAAATGATAATCTTTTGGCTCATAGGAATGTCTCACCATTGCTTTTTAATGTACCGAATGTAAACAAACACCTATAGTTCTAACTTCTAAAAGAAGGAAAATTCAAAGTATGGTAAACGTAAGAATATGGCTATATTGTCTTCTCTAACTGTCTCTAAGTTTATCAAGACGATAATACACATTTTGACCTTGTTCAGGAAGACTAGACCCGCGTCCGAGGTTGAGTGGTTAAGGTCGCTGTAACCTCTCACTGATAGAGGATGGCGGGTTCGAGCCCCGCTACCGACCTTGTCTCTTTATGTGAGAAAGTAGGCAGTTGCTTATGGAGGATGGGAGTCTAGTACTGGTTCTTCCCAGGAACGATGGTTAAGTGAACTGGCCGCCTCAAATGATGCTGACTGCTGGAATAGGGCGTAAAACACGGTATATACAAAAACACCAGAAAGACACAACCATTATACATATGTTTGTTCGATAGAGACCTGCTCTTCTCAATATTATCTTATATTCACCTTGGAACTCTGACTTTGTTGGATTGTACGGTGTGACAATCTTTTCACTTTTCCTTTCATTCAATATTGCAACAAAACACTGTTACTATGTCAATGTCCAGCGACAAATTGCATGATACAAGTATTAAACGTCTGAAATGTTTCTAGCTATTCCATTGGCCAGTTCAAATCACGTGAACCGCTTATGTTTTTAACGTGATGAGCTATCCTTAACACTGTTTTAATATCTAAGAGGTAATAAAGTATACAATGGTAATATTTAATTAATACTGTATTTTCATTTAAGTTCGTTGAGCTCAATTTTCGTGTTTTTTACTAAAATGGGTATTTCGTGGAGACATTAATTCGTGGATTTTGATTTTTGAAACGGAATGCTTTATCTCTGCATTTAAATTTGTGGGGATTTGATTTCGTGGATGAGCCACGACATTAAATCCCGACGAAAATTAATGATTGCACATTAATTTGATTGATTTGGTTCATCTAGTGTAATATACCCGATATGATATACATAGTTATTAACAAGGTCACGTCTATATGATGTGAGCTACACATTGAATAATCAACAGCAATACGATAGATATAGACAATTACTTGAAGATTCTGTATAAAGTAAATATCAAAGATAAACCTGAAGTTATTAAACTGTCAATAAAAATCATCAGTCCTGATGTTAGTATCATTATAGAAATGTGTTAAGGAGATCTAACTACTAGTATATCAACATGTACCAAACATTAAATAGCATGCGGTCAATCACCCGGGGACATTGGTAATAACATAATCAATCAACTAAATGGTGTCTGTCAATAAGAAAAATATATTCTTGGATCAACAATTAATGGCTTTGATCCAAAGTTATTATCTTAGTCTGGTGTTAGTATAGAAATTACCGAAGCATGCATCATTTTTTCTTATAGCGTGGAGAGAAGTGTAGAGTTTTAAACGCAACAATAATGTAATTTGGGTTATAATACGCAGTATTGAAATAAATGTTACTTCATTGCCTTAAGAAGTTCAGGTAGACTTTTCGGTTTTGTCAATGTCATTGACGAATTGTCCTGTCTTTTTTCCATACTGCCTTGTCTTGTTGGATAAATTTACAATATAGTTAAGCAATAATTTGTCGAATATGACAAAAGGGTAATACTAGACTTATGTATGAGTTCTGTATCAATAAAGCGTTCCAGTTTACATAATACATTGTATATAACTGCAACAGTGACCGAGTGGTTAGAGTGTAGAAGGCGTTCGGGGGGTACTGTGCGAACAATAGATAGGTGTCTCATAACCCAACTTGGCTAGGTCTCTCAATAGGGATGACACTATAATAAACAAACCTTTTATCTATATGGTGACCCAGAATATAATACAGATGAAGATGTTTGTTTGTTTCATCGGATTTTACGCCATTTTCAACATTATTTCAGTCATATCGTGGCGGACAGTTTTTCTAGCCAGCTTTCCTGGACTTCATTCATGCCTTAACCAGTACTGAACCACATTCTATCCGTTAGCTTCTGCCAAGCTTCCCCACATTAGTCTTAGGTCGAGGACAGTTTTAACATAGGATGTAATATCTTCAGTCAAATTTGTAACGGACAGTGTTGGCCTCGCCCGGAATTCGACCAGTCTCGACCAGTATACAAACGCTCAAACCACTGAGGGCACTGATGAAAAAGTCCTTATACAAGAATATCGATTTCATGCCACATTATGGAAATTGATCAACGTTCTTTTAAATTTCACAATTGTCTATCATTTCTTCTTATACCTCAAATACAACAGAAACAGCATACTTCGTTAAACTGTAGACAAGTCCATTTATCAAAAAGATAAACCAAAAACAGAATGGACTGGTATTATATGTTTTTAATACGTTGGTAATGCTATTTTAATTGGACTTTACATATTCAAACATTGTACTTGATTCATAACAGAATAGAACAGATTCACTAGAAAAAAAAACTTAATCGCAGAATGACCCAACCTATGCATTTACATTCCTTTTAAAGTGTTAAACTAGTTTTTTCCAACTATTTTTCCACAAGTGCTTGTCCAATATCCAAACCATTTCATTCCATTAATTTGTTAAATATAAAAAATAAAAGTCTGACCGCATCTCTTCCAAGCATTTTATGCTTCTTTTATATCAGTCAGATATTTCATTCTACTCTCACTTTTTATTTGCCCTATTTTGAATGTTCTATCTTATTATACATAATAATACGTTGTCATAAAAATACCTCACTAGCATTACATATAATCTATTATAATACCGCAATAATTGCACTTCCACTAAATTGATTTAACTATTTCAACACGCAACTGACAGGCATTCAATTTGGAGTAAAGCAACAAGTCTAAAGCCATACATCTTAAAATGTCATCGGAGCTGGACTTATTAAATTAAATGTGAGTATTTTTTCAGGTTCAATAATGTATCTCCTGATAAATCTTTCTTACATCATGTATGAAGCTGATGAATTCAGAATGTGTATCTTATGTTTATCTTATATTTAGCTAAATAACACCAGTTAACCAAATAATGGGGAAAAACTTTTATTAGAATTGGTCACACCGCTCTAACAGAACTCTGTGGTTGAAAAATTACCGTAACTTCCATGCGTTAATTCATTCTTCTAACTTAGGGTTCCGGAACGGCAGACAACAGTTTCAAATGCTTCTCTGGCAGACACAGTATTCTAAATTGCATCTTAGTTAATGTTTTTGTTGAAACCATCTTAACATACACAATGCAGCCATAAGAGACCATGTGGATATATAACAACTGTATGTTTAACATTTTACAGTGTTAACACGTTCTTAAGAATAATGCGCTGTCCAATTTTGGAATACTTGATTGCGTCGATGCAGATTTCACCATGGCTAATATAACATCAATATATACATTCCCCAATGGGGCCAACGCCCTTTAAGTATGCGTATATTGCTCCCCCATGTGCTCTATTCTAACGCAGCCAAGTATGACAAAGCGAATAACCATTATAATAGTTTTCACTCAGAGGACAATAGCACTGTATGTATTACAGGGCTCCAGATAAATATTTGGGCAAGGGGTATTTCATCCCCTGCATTCTTTAGCAGGGGGTATTTTACGTTTTAATTTTTTTTGCTGGGGGTATTTTAATTTCTTTAAGGGTAATGACGATCATGGAACCACTCTATTTAAAGGGTATTCACTTATAAACATAAACACACACAAAAGCCTTACCTTTTAAAATATCTTGCTGTATTGAGTTCTTCTATATTTAATATATGAACTTGTTTTGCATTTAGTGAAGCAGTAAAGAATGTACATGTAGCTTATATACAATACCTTTGCCTTATTCAATATGTTCAATTAAATCACTATAGTCACAGATACTACTTTTAACTTGATAGTTACGCATTTTAATCGAGTAAAACGAGTACCCGGGATTTTAAGTGCGTATCGGTACGCTCTAGAAATATTTTTATGCGTATTTCGGGAAGACTAATGCATATTTACGCAAATACGTACCTTATCTCGAGCCCTGGTACTATAATCTTGATTCCCGCCAAATCCGAAGAGAAAATCAGGAATATGAACTGAACATAACGAATGATCAATGCACATATTTTATGAACAGAAAAAATACTGCGACTTATAAATAATGTTGTAAATATAAACGTTGATATAATACTCACAATGTTAATGTTTATATAGATACAAATATATTGACATATTGAAGTGTTTTGTAGCAATCGACATTTATTCTGATCCTTATCACATGGAATTGTCAAAGAGAAACACAGATAACCTGACATAAATGTGTACAAGTAAACAAGGAGTGCAGAATGTAATTATACATGCATCAATGAATTAAATTTACCAACTTTACCGTTCTAAATAGTGCGATTATGCATACATAAAGCGACAGAGTATGCAATTAATCGAAATAGAATTAATATAAAAACAGGACAAACAATCAAACTAGACTCGATTGTATCTTAATGGTGTTTACTTTAGGATTAGACTTCTCGCGACTTTCTAACATGTATTTATTATAAAGAATGTTCATTTTTTGTTGCAACAGAGAAACATGGTGGATTTGTGGAAGCTGGTGTTATTTAGAGGATGTGAAGTTTTTTATTTTGTAATTTCTAGTAGTTTTATCCACGTACAACAAATATAAAAATTATGCTTTCGTCAGACAATACTATGAAAAAAATACGATTATATAATATTTGTACGACCACTAGATTTTGCAATCTTACATAGTCACAATATTGGATGCCACTATATAGGACCCGGTATGATTTCATGTTTTCTTTTTCCTTCTCCGGGCTTCATTTCACTCTTTTAAATGAATTGTATATTGATACTATCAAATCTGGCATAATTCTCAGCGAAAAATTGTTTTGCCGAGGTGTAAATCTAATAAAATCTTATTAAAATTGATGTTTGCGCACACAATTTTAGAGAATACACATATCATCAGCCTCGTCGCCCCGGGTGATGACTTTGGTAGCGTTTACTCAATAGTCCCATCCATTCCAAATTTTAATCAGCGTGAAAGTAGTACAGAAAACAAACCATCTTTGTTGCTTAGGGCGAATTGCTTTTCTTCCAGGAATCAATAGTATTATTATGTTATTTGTGATCTATAAATACTCTGAGATCATAGACATTATTCAAGTGTAAGCGCATGCAGCAAAATAATGTGTCTTTAAAATAATACATGAATGTATTTTCTCTAGATGTTTACCCTGGCTGGACATTCTCCAATGTAGTAAATAGCTGGCATCATTTTTTGTATCAATGACTTGGCATACCAAGGTGAATAGTTTTTCTAGACAACAGTCATATCAAAGAGGTTATTAGGGATTCGGTAATGGAATCAAACAATACACGTTTCTGTTGAAGCTTTTGGTATGAGTACCCCACCCCTTGGAGTGTAAACTTACTTTATAACACAAATTGATGTCAGACTAGCCTCGGGGGCGGCGGGTACGGCACAAGGTCATGTAAATAAGCCAACATATTGGGAAGTTGATTCTTGACATTGTAAACCCCGTAAAATCCGGTTTGTGCTGGCAACAAATACCTCTATCATTGCGTTTAAAGTCCCATTATCATATAAATTTATCGGTCGTAATTTTGTTTCTGTTTGTTCTATAACTGAGGAACCTGGTGTGTTTTCCTCCCGTGCGTACTTTATAGCAAGAAAAAAATGTTTCCAAAACCACTTTCGTATTTTTTTCAATATCATTGAAATAAATACTATTTATAGAACAGCTGTGTTTTTTCCGCAGTCTTTTAATGAACACATCATGAAGTGACGTCACGCGCGCTATATATTTCAAGTTTACAAAAGCAAAATTCATAGTGAAATGAGTGTTTTTAGAAGAAAAAGGTGCTTGTTTCGTCAGTAATAATATTCTTGGGATAATATCAGCAATTGTTTGTTTTTTGCATATTATATTTTTTATAGCAAAAAGCTAATGGGGCTTTAATATTTATTAGCAATATCAATGCGGTTGATATTTCGTTTTAGAGCCCTAAGATAACCAAGCTGCGAATGAACAACCTGTACTTAAGTACACGTGAAATACGTTTCAAGTGAATTGTTCCTATTGGAAGAGCTTCATGCACCTCACGAAACAATGAAAGTATTTCATGATATGCAGTTAACTGTAATGTCGTTTTAACAACATTTCTAAGCGTTAGATTACGCCGCAGCCATGAATATTGTTATTCCTGGACACTCTGACACTTAATTAGGTATGATAACTGTAGATACATCCGTTTCTGACATAAAACTAATGGTTTCATAGGTACTATATTAAAATGTAAAGCATGAGTGATGGCTACGATTAAAAGGAACTCTTCGACTATATAATTCAATATTCGAACGCTTTTCGGTTTTAATCCACAGGGACTTCTATCCGAGCGGAGTAATAGTCTCATTGGCAAATTGGTACACTGTTTGGATGGTACAAGCTCATGAAAATCGGGCTTTTCTCTTACCTATACAATGTTCAATTTACTTAGGATATATAACGTGGGTGTTGCTGCATTTAAGTGCTCTTTGTCGATCCGAGTAGAAATGCTGACGAAGAATGCATACAAAAATAAGAGTTAGCTTGTGTTCATCGGAAGCAAACCATCGCCCACTAGATTATGCGGTCGGTCTGCCTTTCGGAAACGGTGTAAAACCTGATTTAGATGTGACCTTTACTGTAATATTCCTCTTGCAATCAATACTGACGATCCTGTTCGCATGAAATATTAATATTTCAATCAAAATGACAATGGTTAAAACAAAAACAATCGTCATTCAATGTTGTGCTTTGCTGTTGGTATTTCGCTGAGTGAATAACAAAAGGAATTGATTGTGCGTATTCATAATTACAAGATTGCAGAATATTTGTATCGCAATAATGGTTAGATATACTTGAGCATATTATCAAACCAATGTTCTCGCATGTGAGAGACTTTAATCACTGTGTAACAAAAGTAAGAAGACATTATAACAGAATATCATAAATATGAAGATCTTAACATACTTTTTAGTTAATACGTCAATATATGTTGGCACTAATATATAACATATCGTCGTAAAAATTGCGGAATCATTAATTTTCGTTGGGGATTTAATTTCGTGGATTTTGTGGGTCGTCTCATCCACGAAATCAAATCCCCACGAATTTGAACCATGAATTTATGTCCCCACGAAATAGCCATTTTAGTAAAAACACGAACATTGATCCCAACGAAAATAAATGAAAATACAGTATTCCACTGAAACAAATGCATTAGAATTTCGAATGAATCGCATTCTCAATGGCCATAACTGCAAGATCAAACTAATTAAATAACTAGCAATTTTGAATAACTAACTGAAAAACAAAATTAAATCCTAAACTGAACGCTTCTTCCTAAAAGTCGTTTAGTTATTACTCTGTAAGAATACAGATACATTATTTACGACAAAACAATGGACATGATAATATTTTAAAGTTATCAAAGTAGATCGTAGAATATCCTTATCATAATTTTGTACTTTAAGACGTTTTTTTTTGTTAAGTTCAAATTGAATTTTCATTCACTGATAGCGAAAAACAAACAGCAAAAGACGAACATTTTCTGATCCGTGTTTATTAACTCCTTTACATATTTCAAACGTTTACATCTAATAGATATCTATGTGATCTATGTGCATGCTCAGATCTCTTTAGTTATCGCGTTCCGCGTCTAGTACGCCACTTCTAAAATCAATAACAAATCGACTGATACTGTCAGCTTCTTAATTCTTTCTTTGTTGTGATTAGCCGTCCCGATAAGTTGTTTGCGCAAGTCTAACGCACGCAACACTTCTGGAATGGGAAAACACGATCTATAAACTTGAATGAACAAATTTTAGACCATTCAGTCTCATATTGAGTATATTTATAGCGTACCCAACTAGGTATAAGTAAATAAGATAGGTACTGACTTAAACACTGTATAGGTCTCATTCAATCACATGTCATCATTTTTTAAACCAATATATTCGTACACAGACACTTTCGGAACTGAGCTATTGAGCGAATAAAGTACATTAAAGTGGTACAGCGTGTGTTTCAAGTGGAAAGACAGATATTTCACACAGACTACAGGCTTTAGTACGAGTACGTGTTACTTATTATCAGCCTGAAACTTGTTACTGAACAATTGAGCAAGCATATAAAATATTGTGTTCGGACATATCCATTTTAACAACATAGTATATCCATGGATTTTCAATATTCTCCCTTGTGTGTTGAGGCAAAAACTCTACAAGTGAGAACATTATGGATAATGCGGATTTTCCTTTGTATCGATCGATATTCACCAGATCTATAAGCTGTGATGGAAAGAAAAACAACATCGGGAAACAATTGTATTACTTTATTTAAAGCTCCACAAATGATCAGGAAATAGGATATTAATTATGCCAGTGACATCGTTAATGAAAAAATTGGAATATGATATATACTAATTAGTTGTTCAATTATTTTGAATTATGAAAATTATGTGTTAATACAGGACCATGATGATATGATAATAACGAGTAGAAAAAGCAATTTAATTCCAGGATATGTGAGGATAAAAAATAGAAATCATATTATTTCCTTTCATATTGTTGGACGCGTGAAGAATGGGCAAGTATTCTGATATCCTTTTGATGTTGAATTAGACATACAACGCTTGAACGCTTTTTTGTAATTAGGACATACTCCGTTAAAAGCATTAAGCCATTGAAAGATCGTATTATTAAACAAAGATATTGCCATTTGGTGTTAACTAATTGGATTAATCTGTAGCTTTGTTTGCATTGCAATTAAATAAGATCTATATCATTACTACAATATTGACGTTTTCATACTCTTATTTGAACGAGGGCTGATGATTTTTTTCTTGTCATGAAATGAACTTCGAACGACATTTATCGATCTGAAATAAGATAATACGTGTACAATTTGTAAATATTTGAATTTGAAAGGAAATCAGATATAATGAACATCTCGGAGTCGATTAAAAATTTCACTTAGTATCGGGGCTAAGTGATATTCAATTTATGAATCAGGCGGAGTGAAGAGTTCGAAACACGAATAAAAACATATGTTGAAAGTTTTAATTAATAGTTCATCGGTTTATCCATTCATTCAGAATGCAAAAACATACAAAGACTGCTGGGATAGGATAGAGTTGCTAACAAAGTGAAATATTGAACGGAATTGCATTATATACATTCAACAAATGTTTTCTCTTTGTTCATACAAGCATAAAATCTGTGTCTCGTGGAATAGAACGCAGACTATCCAATGCTATCATTATTGAATTGTATCATAAGTTTATCGTTCAAAAATCAACAACAACACTTTATTAATAATAAATAAGCAAAATTTAATTTATTATTAATATTAATTTATAGTATCAGTTTTGAAGCCGAAGATGTAGTGGGTGTGCATAGGCTTCGTTTTGAATAAAACGTTACCATGTCAAGTGAGACAGACAACAGACAGTTCGTAAGTGATTTTGACACATTGGAGACTTGGTAAGTCGTTTAGAAGGAATGTGGATCCGCGTGCAGTTTGCGGCTTTCTTAATCTGGAGCAGTCTGGCTGTTCTAACGACTCGTGGAACTATCAATGTTGGTAAGTACATTCCTCTGTTAACTCTATCAATTTCTTATCATTTCCTCTTTGCATAGCGCTAATAACGATTCTTCCCATGGGACTACGAACATCTCTGGAAGTTATGACTTCAAGAAATCCTGTCATAACCTCTCTGATGATATTGATGTACATTAAGACTTGTCTAAACATATTCCATTATCATATTTGTCTGACTGTATATAGTATTCCGTAAGGTCAAGAATAAAATTACGGTTTGACGGCCACAAACCGGCCGCAAATCCGTTAAAAGAATGCATCTGCATAATTGGTCATCTTAAGTTCTTATGGACTGTGTGAACGATGTGTTTTTTTTCTTCCTGGTTGAAATGTACCTGCTGTTAGTATAGTTTATATTTACATTATGTTTCCAATGTCTTTTTGGATAATGCACTAATCAGTCAATTTAAAAAAGACTTGAATACAATTATTTTCTAACGCGTTGTTTATGTCTTTGTTGAAAAAATCGATAACTATGAATGGTAGCAAGAAAACGTGCACGACCTTGAATGTTCTAGGACAATGACATGCATAGCTGTTAAAGACGTTTACTACAGTTAGCTACATTTTTCACATAGACATATAGGCAAAATGAAAACTGATCAATTTGATTTTTTTAAACTTTGCATGATTGTGGCATATGATGAGAGAAACATTTTAAGCGAAAAAAATGGGGGTCACTTATTCCGTTTTTGAGTTATCTGCCCTTGAATTTGATTTTTTGCTTACTTTAGGTTATTTCAAGGACAAATAGTTCACCATAATGGAAAGCAATGCCTTGCTTATTTTCATTTTTATGTAGCCGACTTCTTTTCATGTCATCGTGAAATATTTCATGAAGAGTGTTTTTTTAATTTTTTTTTCTTTCTTTATTTAAACCAATGCCAACTTTCTTTAAAAAATTGCGCTAATTTTGAAGAATTTTCAGTCTCTTAAACTTCAACTGAGAAAAAGTCATATAAATGTTTAATGGAATATGTATGAGTTATCTGCCCTTGAAATGACCTGAAATAATCAAAAATTCAATTTCAAGGGCTGATAACCCCAAAACGAGGTCAGTGACCCCCAATCTTTTATCGCTTTAAATGTTTCTGTTATCATATGCTACGATCATGCAAAGCTAAAAAATTATATTGTTCAGTAATCATTTTGCCTATATGTCTATGTGAAAAATGTAGCGAACTGCAGCAAACGTCTTCAAAGAGTAAATCTGTCTAAACATAGATTTTCGGAAAATATATTCAAAAATCAAATAAAGCATTACTAATCATTACATAGTTTGGAATATAACAACAATATCATGGTGCTTATCTGTTGGTGTTTATTCTTTACCAATTTTCTTACACTTGTTGTTTGGCTATGATGCTTGTGAAACGTTCGGTTCTATTACTTCCAACCTATTCTTTTAGGTGTCTCTGAATAGTTACATGGGGTTTGTTTCTGTAAATGTAATACAAACAGTTTTATGTACTGTAGAATATTTGATCAACACGTGCAGCAGGTCAAACTCATAAATTGTAAAGGAACCAAAGTGATTATTTTATAGTTGCATAATGTTACATCAGAATATAGACGAGATTTTCTGTGCGGTATCAAGCAGCATGAAAATAAAACATTTAATATAACAGACTTGTAGAGGGTTTACACCACAGCAGATGATACATGGATACTGCACATAGTTAAACCTGAGACAGCATGTGTTAGTTGCATTTATCATCAATATGATAAATGAACCATTTTGTAAAGTTGCATGTTGTAAACATAAGGACAGACTGACAATAGGACAACGAACGTTTTAATCGGAAGTTCCCTAGTCGGTCGGCCTTTTTAAGTGATCGATCGATGATTAGTCACTACCTTGCTTCTTAACTTATCCAGCATTCGGATGTGACGTATTCGGACTTTTCGAGGTTATGCTATAACAAACCCACAAAGCTGTTAAGACTAAAGTCAGTCTCGAAAAGGACTTTTACACACATGCACCTTGAACGTTATACTAGTATCTGTTCATACGGCTTAAATCTAACAACAATTTCTTGTTCATGCTACTATTAGTTGAAGGAATGATACTAGTAGTTAAACTGTATGCTGTGCAAAGATTATTGTGCACACAATTGAATTCGATTAACTTGCATCGGAAGGTTCTATTTTGTTTCGTGTGAATGCCGCCAACACAGTACTGTATTAAACAATGACTTTTACGATGCATGAAGCTATTCCATAGTCAAATAATAACGTGTAATATAAACAATATCTCTTGGCGTCATCACATAACAAATCTCTCGAGAAAATACTTGATTAATTAATGTCAACGACTTCGGCATAGAAACAAAGCTAGAAATATAACATTGGGACTGTAAGCAGTGGAAGATGAAAAGCCAGTATTGTTCATTTGGGTTGAGTCAAACTATGCGAAATATTAGTTGATAGTTGATAGCGAATACATTAAACAGTAAGTGCTGATTTACTACCAAGACGTAGATTATATTAACGTAGGTTATAACATATATTTCTATCGGATACAATGTCTGTTGAATGGTATTACAGCTGCCGTGGTCGAGTGGTTAGGGTCGCTGACTTCAAATCACTGTAACCTCTCACTGATAGAGTCCAGCTACCGACCATCTGTCTTTATGTGAGAAAGTAGGCAGTTGCCTACGGAGGAAGTGAGCAACAAAAACAAACAAACAAACAAACAAACAAACAAACAAACAAACAAACAAACAAACAAAAACAAAGCAGTCATAATCATTACAAATGTCCGATAAACAAAATCACAACATTGTATTTCACTATAAATGAAAATTTAACTTCCGGCGAGATAGTATTTTCTTGATGCTATAACGTACAATATTGGTACTGACTTCAACTCGCAGACTTGTGCACATGCCTTGTCATGTAAATATTCCTATGTCATGTCAAGGTACAACAATACCTTAGCAGAGCATTCATTTGGATATTAGTAAAAATATCAATATATCGAATTATATCCATGGCAAGCATGAGGAAACAGCAACCTGTGGACAAACAACACCCTTTGAACAACACCCAACACTCCAAACCACAAATTGGTATTGGTTGGTGTAACAGACCAACTGATTGCCATTTAATGCCATGTTTGGTTGGTCCTTCTATTTACCTCTGCTAATAATGGTCTTTACTGTGACAATTTCTAAAAGTAACAATTTCTTAACATTACCCTGATTCAAACTGTCTTAAATGCAAAAAAAATACTCCATCAATATCATACGTTAAAATATATCAGGAAGGGGAACTTTAATTTAATTAAATCTCAAAGGACGAATTCCATTTTGGCTATAATGAATAAGCTCACGGATTCAGAGCTCGATGGAGTTTTACCAAAATTGAACACAGATAAAAACAGAGATAAGTCCCATGTTACAAACCGTGATATGTGGATATATCTTCATCATTATATTATTGTGCATGAAAAAGAAACAATACGTATTGACCATTTTATAAATGTTTTATTGTTCGGTCTGTTATGACCGTTTTAAAGTTCGGAAAATAAGACCCCTGTATCTGTAGATATTATTTTGCCAATTCAAGTCCTTCATTACATAACTCGCGACTAAGCTGAATTCATTGTATGTCAGGAAATATAGTATATTTCTTGCAAATTACCTATTTGTAAAACTCCTTCATGTATGCCTGGCCCAGCATTTTGTTGAATCATAAGATTCAACCCAAGCATGCGCGATAAGTGTTGTTCAAACCGTCATTAAATGGATTTGTGAACGGAAAATCCTTTTCGTATTCGAGAAAATGTTTCTAATCTACTTAGATGTCTGACATATTCGCATAATATGTAAAATGTATGATAAAATCAATGTTTCATTAACGTGCTCAATTCTCTTGTTGAACACTATCTAAAAAGATTTATATCGGCTTGCGAATGCCATGTGTTTTACTTACATTATTTGCCTACATTGGTAAGATTTAATACTATTGGTACCAAATAAAAAATTGTCAAAAGATTCTACAAGCACATGTACTCACAATCATTTGATACACATCACCTAATTAGAGTTGAAGCCACGCGAGAGACTTTTACAAACTAACAGTTTTGTTTCTATGAACTGTTAACTCGTTTATCTGAGAATTTCTTTCAACGTCAAACAGCCGCAAGGATAACAGCAAAATATGTGATTACAAACGATAAATGTGCCGTGAAATTGAGTACAGGGACATTCGTTCGAAATCATTATGTATTGATATACCGTATCAAATAATGTTCATTGTTTGTTCTGTGCAGTAATATCTATAAAAACCTAACTAAGACAATCTGGTAATCAACAGCTACAAACACATAGACAGCAATAAAAGCAACATAATACATGTCACTACATGAAGGGTTACCAGCATTCTATAATTCTAGAATATTGAACATTTGTTTGTTTGTTTGTTTGTTTATATCGAGTTTTACGCCCCGTTTCAACATTCAGAGTCATATGAGGCGGACAGTTCGCCTAATCATCGTTGCTGGGAAGAACCAGTACTAGACTCCCATCCTCCGTAGGCAACTGCCTACTTTCTCACATAAAGAGACTTGGTGGGTAGTGGGGCTTGAAACCGCGACCCTCTACTAGTGATAGGTTGCAGTGCTTTGAAGTCAGATGGTATGCTTTGTATTATCATGCAGATCCAAGCAAAGAGACACAGACTATGTGAAATGGTAAAGTACTGGCCGGTAATCTAAAACAAAGCAGTTCTAAAGTAGGTACTAAACCAATGGTAAAGAACGAGATGGGTATTGTTCTTCAGACATTCTTGTTGTCATTCAAGTCCTTATTCTCGTCCTATTGTACATAAATCTTATTCGTTTGTAGTGGCAAATCATGTAAGGAAACATCATGATTAAGTGAACCTTATTTGCGTGAATAACCATTTCACATAGATTTGTTATAATTCAAATAGGGAACATCTGATAATTTTTTGTTCGTGTGCGTCGTCTATAGCACATTCTTGGTTTGTTTGTTCTTATTATGCCGCACTATCTTAATTAAGCGCTTTGACAAATGTTACTTGGACCCAGTTAAAGGATTCTGTTGCACAGTGTTATTCAGATATTTACAGAGCTGGTCGTCATTGAAGTAGCGCTCCAATGGTCCATGATAAGAGGAATGGGATGCTGACTATATCATTGTCGATTAATTAAAATCTTGTTTGCAGTGTAAATATCGGAAAGTTAATTATAAATACAACACAATTGGAACAACTCTCGTCCTATCCGTAACGCAACTTATACCCCCACACTATCGTTGCAACACAAATATTCAATTAAAACCAACGAGGCGTCATGCCATATTTTACTTCTACTTGTTGTAAAGCACAATACATCAAACATTTCATTAAAAGGAAAGGATTATTTTCGTAAAGTATTGATCGGATTCGGGGAAACTTGGCCTCAAATCAATGTATGGAAAAATCTTGATGCGAACTGCATTATTAGTGAAATGGGACTATTGTATGGTTTATCGAACCGTAATGGGTACTTTTAAATAGTTTCATATTAAAAAAGTAAAATCAAATTGAGAAAGCGTAAATACATGCAACCTCTATCATTATCCATCATGCCCGTTTTTTTGTACTGTTTTATAGTTATTTGAGTAGATTCTTTTTCACAAGTACCCAACTATGATAAAAGTAGATGTTTGTTTGGAGATTGTAAATCGGTTTCCATTTAATTCTAAAACAGTCATGATTATGTAAGTTGTCATACTGACAAATACTTATTCAATATCGAATAATTAGTTTAAATTGATCAATTACAATTGAAATATAATACTAGGAATCTGACAGTCAGTCAGTCTGATTATTCATTGTGACATTATTTGATTAAACTAAACTCTTAATTAAGCATTTTTCCTCTTCTCTTTGCGTTTTATAGAGATACCAAGCATTGATGCACCTTTTGTTACATCCATGAGAAAATAAACAGCTGCAGGTGGAAATGGAATTTCTCTAATTTACAACAAAATAGAATATAAAACGAACGAATGGCGATATTCTTATATTTCAAATATCGATGATTGCATTCGAAGTCATTTAATCCTAGTTTGGGTTTGAGTAGGAGGGATTCCTTTATTACAAGGACTCTTGTAATTTTTGGATTAGACCAACGCCTACATTTGATAATTATGCTTTTTTGAATGGCTTACTACACAATCTACTCACCGATATACTATATACGCAAATACATTATGTAATTTGAATATACATACAAATACCATTGGCCATACAATAAAAAAACACATTTCCATCCATTTATAAAATCAATCAAAGCTGTTGTCAATCGGACGGGAAATTATTCAGCATTGTTTTCTTAAAACATTGTGATAGTATTCTTGGGTGAGTTCTTGGATATTCCAATAGAGAGACAAGAATGTCAAATACAAGTATTTAATCTAACCTTCAGGCGAACTTGACATTGAATTATACCAAAAACATTTTTCTGTCCGAAGTTTTAGTAGTACTTACTTTATACGCAACAAATTGTCCACCAAGCGGTCGATCAAATATATTAGTTAAGAGTATGACAATATGATTGCAAGATGATTTAATACGAAAAAGCATGGATCGTATGGTTTTTTGTTTCGTGTTTCGTCAGTACATATTACAAAATAAACAAGATGAGATAAAAATGGGGCATCGAGATAGGGGAATATTTCTCGGGTGTCAAGGTTGACACGATTAAAACTGCATTTACAATATCTAGCTATATCTACTACAAGTGAATAAATGTAGATGTAATTTTATTAACACCAACAGATCTACGCTTCAGAAAATAAACTGCGTGATTTTCCTGAAACAATCCAGTTTTACAGAGTGATTTATCAGACATCTATTGTATTCGTGTCTCTTTGGTGGCAACTGAAATTGTTTTGATACGTTTGGGAATAATGTTAGGATATCGTGGCGGGTATAGGATCAACATTCCATACATCACACATTAAATCAAAGGTTATCTAACTTTGATATTTGAGCTGTTACATTTTATGAAAAGGTCGAATATAATAATCTCATTGACGAGTGTCTAGTTATATTGTTCTATGGACTGGCATTTATGTAGATATCAATGCCAACCACGACTTATTTAGTACTTTATTGCCTATATTCGCAAGCAATTAGTAAGCAATTAATTAGCACCAGCCAACACTTGTTAAACACTATGTCTGTTCTCCTAAGGCACTCATTTTAGCTATCTACAATATAGCATATAGGTCACATGTGGACGACATTGAACTTTTATGATTGAGTATAAAATGATTGGCGTAATAAAACTATCCGTTATTTTCTGAGAACGATTTTTGTAATTATTGTAATGATACCACTCTCTACGTATACATTGTAGAAATACGATTAGTTTAATATAGGTCAATATATTGTCAGGCTATCATGACTTGTAATAGTTTGAAACTCAATAAATTAGTGTTTAAAGCCCCATTAGCTTTTTAGATTTAGTAATACAGATGTTATGATGGTAAAATATAAGAAATATATCTTATTTGCTCTAAAATATATTTACACAATGCCTTTCTTTAGCCACACCTCGTAGAAATGTTGTCAGACACTTTTTCTTATTTTTTTCAATGATATTGAAAAAAATACTGTGCTATATTTCTATATGTACTTCGTGATTAAAAAAGAACATTTTTGAATGTTTTTATTGCAAATAAAAGTCATTTTCACTGATAAGATATCTTTCTAGGTAAAAGAAGACCTACTTTAATTTCAACATCAAAAATGCTAATGGGGCTTTAAATGTGTGTGCTAACTGTACACTGAATGCTAAATTTGCATTCAGCGGACAGACCAGACGAATACGAGTATACCAAAGCTTCGAAAGACTGCCATGCGCAATGAACAATGTTGCCTTGCCTGCACGCACGCACGCGCTCTTTGATAGCACGACTGAGGAATTGTTCCGGTACAGAACATTCTTGACGCCAATGTTGTTTGTATAATTTGTCTGTTTACTATCCTTATTAGCATTTATTGATTACCATGTCTGTAAATTGATACGCGTTTGACAAGAACGAAACAGACTACCAGATATTATTAGCTGTAAGATCGTTTGAGTAGCTATTGTTTACGATATGACCACACTAATTGAATTCTTATGACAATATATCTTCTTATGAACACTAATAAGAAACCATTGTGATAATCTGGTGTTCAAGAAGAAATTCTATCTGTGTTTCTCTTTATTAAAACCTCCGCCGGTTTGTTTTTGCCGCGCCAGTCTTTGGCAAATACAGCCCCCACTTTTACGCGCTTTTGAGAATCAAAAACATTATTAATGTTATTAGTTATTTATTTAAAAATTGTAAGTCCTGTGTTTCTATCTTCACTAGATTTCTTGAAAAATGCAAAGAAAAACTGTCTTTGCCATGGCAAGAATTAATTCTAGTATTAGTTTCATCCGGTGTCGTGTCTTTTCGGCATACCCAATTCTGCACCAATTTTACAACCTATTCAAACCTCGTGTAGGTTTGCCGCAAAACGTTTCCTGGCAGTACCCTTCGGAGAGCTTGCGTTTTTCAGTTATTGTATGTTCTTTTTGCTGGTTATGTCATGGGTAATGTTTCATCATGCTGATCATTATGGGATCATTTTTATGTTATCTTTACTAGAAGGTTTTTCATACCTAAACATCTATCCGGTACAGATGACACAAACAAGGTCATGCCGAGTACAACAACATTGTCATAAACAATCTAATATATAACTAAGTAATAATAAAAAAGAACTGAAGACTGAACTTACATATATCTGCACTGCAACATGGAACGGGGACTAGTTTAACGATTACATGGCGGATGTAGAAAAGTTTAGTACTTTGGTCTGCATCAAATTTCATGAGCGGCGAGCGAGTGGCGGCTATGGAAAACTGAACTGTCGTTAAGTTTAAAGAGATGAAAGTTTGTGACATGCATTAAGGCTTTGTACAGAATAAGGATAATGTGGACTACGTCGGAAGTGTCAAATCCAGACATGACCTATATAACAGGAAAAAAAACGTAAAATGACATTGCTTATTTACACTGTGTTCTGTGAGGTTTTATATTGATCCAATCTATACCAGTTGTGGAAATCTTGACAGTTCACGATTTGTACATCATGAACATTGGTTCAAGCAGAAATCTGAGCGGATATTACGTTTCTCTTACTACTAGTTTATTTGAGCGGTAATGCCAATATTTCGTCAATAACTGTATTCGGTCAAAGCCATACCAAGACGAAGTAAACACACATTCATAAGCCATTCTATATGAATCACGGTTACCTCAGACAATCAGACGTCAGACAATATATCATTGAAACGTTTTTTACAGACAAATTAACCATTTTTCTCTTTTTGAATACGTATTTTAAATGAATATGTACATAACCAGCAATGATCTCGTAGAATAGTCCCCATACTAATGAACATCATCATGCAACCGAAATGAAACATTTGTTTGGTAAAGGCCATGCGAAGCAATCATTGTTACCTGCTACATTTCCAGAAATAGAATTTGTCTAACAATTTTTGACAACTAGTACGGACCTATGATTCCAGTAATCACTTCTATGTCATGTTTTGTTGTTATGAAATATCAAAAGGTGCAGTGACTACAGACAGTTTAAACAAACAACCAGAGAATAACGATGTAAAATATTGATTTCTTTCAACATTACAAGATTTTATTTATTATTTATTGAAGACAAATCTTCGTCTCTTAGCTTCTTTATTGTCTTAACGACATAACAAAATCATAAGAGAAATATGAATTGGGGTAATTTTGATTGCCAGTCCCCTCCAATTAAGGTCTAAACGTAGACAACATAATTATATTGGGTGCGCTAAACCATAGTAAATATACTACATGGCTATGTTTTTACAACTGAAAAACGTATGTATGCTCTTTTATTGAATTTCATTTCGATCGTTAACAGTAAGAGCAATTGGATAACAGTAATTTGATTGATAACCGGCATACACAATCCACCACGGCACACAGAAATACAGTTCAGGAAAACTGGTGAACCGGCCGCCGTAAAATAACTGAAATCAAAGACACGAATACACTCACATCTACATAGAATAACAAATCTCAAATCTGCTAAGAGGGTACAAACTTACTTTGTATTTCAGTTTTTCAATTGATAAAATGAGATCTCAGTCTAAATGAATTACCGTGTTCTCGAATGCAGTGCAACCTCTCCAAAGCAATACCCCTTGGGAGAAGCAAAAGTATGTTGTTGTTGAGAAGTTGTTGCTCTAGAGAAGATAGATTAATAGTGAAATCGTGCGGTGTGAAAAAAACATGTTGTTGCTCAAGAAAGGGCCACTCTTGAGAGGTGAGAGGTTTCACTTTCGTACTTCAATTCTTAGAGTTCATCTTCACTGTAATCTATTGTATATACAGTACACAATGTGTACCAACTTAAAACGACCCAATTCTTTACAGACCTTGACTTAGACATAAGACCAATGTGGCAATGTGTGAAGCATAGTCGTTTATCATAAAAAAAACATCTTTATTATATTTAAACTGTACACGCACACTTTTCTATCCATTGTAGTACATTGTATTTCGAATGAATCTATTGTCGCAATTATCATTCGAATTGTACACATTATTTTTCTTTTTGCTATTTGAAAAAAAATCATATCAATGTTTTTTTAGTACAGTAAAACCCCTCAAACTTGGATCATCTGAAAACCGGACCATCTGAAAACCGTACTATTTGAAAACCGGACCATCTGAAAACCGGACTATTTGAAAACCGGAATGCTCAGAAAAGCGATCGAATTTCGAATCCATTTTTTCGGAATTTATCAAGAGTTCCCTGAAAACCGGAATTCTCAGAAAACCGGACTTTTTGTCCGGTCCGAAATGGGTCCGGTTTTTAGGGTGTGTTTCTGTAATATAATTACCCGAATACCACCATTCCTAACACAGGTGTGTTAGTCCCATTTGGCAGTGATCGTTTCTCATACCAAGCATGTAGCGACAATTTATTAACTCCTCCTGACGGGTTCTGTCATGTTTTTAGTGGTTTATTGATGTATTTGTTCTGAATCGAAGTAAATAGAGATTTGGATAAGAGTGCGTTCAACCATAAAGCGTAAATAAAAAAGTCCTCATTTTGTAATCAGAACTCGTCATTCTTCTCGGTGGTGAATCATATTAGTTTTAGCTCTCAATCTTATCATAGTGCGCCGAAATAATAGTTGGAAATAACGTCATACTTTTGCTTGTATGTATAAGTTGTCTTGGATCATGCAATCATGGGCAAACATGTTCCTTATTTGAATATGAATATTTCCTATAAGAACGTTTCACTTACACCAGGTCAATATTCACGAAATGGTACAAGTATATTCTTGCTTCCGCTTTATTCAGTCAGGGCAGATAATTGTATTTTACACGCAAAGTCTGACCTTTTTCATTTTGTGGTAAAGGAAATTGGGTGTTCTTGAACGCATACGAAATAGCACTTCAAGAAAGATGTTTAGTGCAAGATTTCGATACGTTGGCAAGTATACACTTGTAAGTGGAAAATACTCTTCATTCCGTGTTCATTTCAAAAACACACAAAAAACACAAAAGCACACAAAAAACACACAAAAAACACAAAATGGGCAAGATTTCATTGCCAGCGAATGTTTCTACGTACAAGTAAAATACCTTAAAGAGAATTAGGTATATTTCTAAATTCCATTGTTAATTCGTTCAGTTATACATTACACAACGATTCGATAATCGAATTATGAAAATGCATTTTCAGACTTTTGTTATAAGAAATTATGTTGTGTAGCAACATCATCTGATTCAGTTGTAATTATTGAGAATAGGTGAAATAATACTGCAACAACTTGTAAAACAGTACCATCAGGGTAATTACGTTTGGACTTCCATAGACACCAAGTAACTACATTAAAACACCTGAGGTATCAATATTGTGTCTGTAAAATAACATTCATTCTCGCTACGTCAATGCACTCCGGCTTCATAAAATGCTTGAACATACATGTGTCCAGCCAATGCACTCCGGCTTCATAAAATGCTTGAACATACATGTGTCCAGCCAATGCACTCCGGCTTCATAAATGCTTGGATATACATGTATCCAGTCAATACACATCGGCTTCATAAAATGCTTGAATATACACGTCTCCAGCCAATGCACGCCGGCTTAACAAAATGCTTGAATATACATGTGTCCAGCCAATGCACTCCGGCTTCATAAATGCTTGGATATACATGTATCCAGCCAATACACACCGGCTTCATAAATGCTTGGATATACATGTATCCAGCCAATGCACTCCGGCTTCATAAATGCTTGAATATATACATGTATCCAGCCAATGCACTCCGGCTTTATAAAATGCTTGAACATACATGTGTCCAGCCAATGCACTCCGGCTTCATAAATGCTTGGATATACATGTATCCAGCCGATGCACACCAGCTTTATAAAATGCTTGGATATACATGTGTCCAGCCAATGCACTCCGGCTTTATAAAATGCTTGAACATACATGTGTCCAGCCAATGCACTCCGGCTTTATAAAATGCTTGAACATACATGTGTCCAGCCAATGCACTCCGGCTTCATAAATGCTTGGATATACATGTATCCAGCCAATGCACACCGGCTTCATAAAATGCTTGAATACACACGTGTCCAGCCAATGCACGCCGGCTTAACAAAATGCTTGAATATACATGTGTCCAGCCAGTGCACACCGGCTTCATAAAATGATTGAATAGTTAAGCATGTGTCCAGCCAGTGCACGCCGGATTCATAAAATGATTGAATAGTTAAGCATGTGTCCATCCAAAACCTCATAGACGACCAATTACCTTGTTATGATACAAGTTATTAGGTGGTGAATGTGTAAAAAAAGACCACTTTTGTGTCTGGTATTGTGTTTATTCGATTTCAAGTGCGAAGGGGTGCACTGTCACATTGTATTACATTTGTGACAACGTATATTATATGTGAGTCATTTGTTGTTTGCGGTTAGGTCTAAACAATTATATTGATTGTAACTTGCAAAAAGCTATAATAGTACTGGAAAAGTATATAGGACCTTTTCAGTAGGATATACCCCCACGTATGACCAAGAAAATGGTTGAAAATACAACCCGATCAATGCATTTGCAACAATTTGTTCAGTTTCTGTGCGCTGTCCGCATACGTCGTAGGTTTTAGGTTTGCTTATACTGTTTTGATCGCGAAGTTAAAACATTGGCTCGCCTAAGGGAAATGTATTTGTTAGTCTACATATGTTACACTTTACCCTTATAACATGCAATGTATTTACACAGGATGCATTTGTTTAGAATAATTGCGTCCAAATGTCTAAACATGTATTTTAATATCCTGAATGCGTTTTGTTACTGCATATCTTGTAATCGATTATATTTCCACAGTATAAACATAGCTATTTGAAATAAGCGCTACGTGCATACCCCAATTTTTGTTTATCCTGTCAAGCGGTTAACATTGCACATAGGTGCTGTTTTGTTTGCATACTCATGTGTCTTAATTCCTTTTGGTTATAGGTACCATTTTTTAAAATAAAAAGAACCAAGAAGCTGAGTTTTATTTATGCGCGTAAGCCCACAATGTCATATTTGACAATATATTTTGTACCTGAATGAGGTTACTGTGTAAAAGTAGCTCACCAAGGGAAAGCCATTGATGCTCTAGGTAAGGGTAATGTAGAATTGGATACACCCAATCAAGGTAAGTTTGAGGTTGGGTGATGGGTGATGTGGATGGATTGGGAATGATCCAAGGCTAACTGTTGCGCTTGCAATCGGTAAAACCTTGCATGGATTAAGTTAACCAAGAAAGAGCACATTATACGTCTTAATCCAGGCAAGGTAAAAACTTTGTGGGTGATATGGGTGAATTGGGAATGGTCTAAGGCTGTATCAAAGATATACCGATAGGCGAACATTCTGTTACATTAACTGTTGAATGTCATAATATTTAGTAACGCAATGTTAGACAAGATAATTGCTTAGTTCAGGATAATTATCCTGTTATTCACAAAAATATGAAAAAATCGAATGTGACATTTTAAAGTCATATAAACTCCTTTCATTGGGTGTTTTCAATGACATTTCAGTTTCATGTGTCCGCTGGCTCACCTAACTGGTATACCCGCATGAACTGTATTTTAACAAGTACTAACGTATTCTTCTAAAAGAAACTCAACATTTCGAAAATAGAGTCCATTTTTGTCAAATGTTCATGGAATGGTATGACCTGTCGAGAGAGAGAGATAATCAAATCTGGATCACCGGGCTGCATGACCAGTGCAAACATTACACCACTATTGCCTGTATCTCATTCGTAAAATCAGGCAGATTGGTTTAGTCAAAAGAATTAAGTAGCATTACAAAAAACTTATTTGCATTTATTTTCATAACATGTCGGAGGTTGAGTCTAAGTTTAGATTTCGATTAATTGAATACTTGCGCCTGCACGATTCGTTTTGTTCCAATAAAGAAGCGATATTAAAGCTCGTAATGTGGTGCTTGGGACCTAAGAATGTTCCGGAAAATAGTTTAATGGAATCGTTAAACTCTTAAATGTGATTAAATAAACATGTTCAGTTTTGCAGAAAATCAAATGTTCCCCAGTAACACTCAATATTGCCAGCTGTCTATGCTTCCCAAAGGTTGAACATGTTCGCTAATATTAATATATCTTTTGTTTACCGTGGGTTCTGAAAATTACATTAATTTTGCTCATTTTTACTTTCATTACTATGTTATTTTTATATCAACTAATATTTTTTTTATTTTATTTTTTCAACATAGTACGGTGGACAGTTCTTGCTGAAGTATCGCCTTACGCAATTAGCAGTTCCCGCCCAATGCCTAAACCTGCTTTCAATTTGATCTGCAATTTCGAAATATTGAGCACATAAACATGTGAATATATATATTCATCATCTCCTGTCTAGCTTGACTGAATTTCGAACTGTTGACCTCTAAATGAATAGTCGTAGGAACAACCAACTGGGTATAACTGAGTGGTGTATGACATTAGTGGGGTATGACTTTATTGGTGCATGACATTAGTGGTGTATGACATGTGTGTTGTATGACATTAGTGGTGTATGACATTAGTTGTGCGTGACATTAGTGGTGTATGACATGCGTGGTGTATGACATTAGTGGTGTATGACACGAGTGGTGTAATGACATGTGTGGTGTATGACATGTGTGGTGTATGACATGTGTGGTGTATGACATGTGTGGTGTATGACACGAGTGGTGTATGACACGAGTGGTGTATGACACGAGTGGTGTATGACACGAGTGGTGTATGACATGAGCGGTGTATGACATGTGTGGTGTATGACACGAGTGGTGTAATGACATGTGTGGTGTATGATATGAGTGGTGTATGACATGTGTGGTGTATGGCATGTGTATATACTTTACCCATTCGTGTTTTCCAAGCCTGTCTGAGTGGTATTCATCTGTTCAATTGCCTTATCGTTGCCCTTCATTTTACTTTGGCTCTTAGAGGTACCAGGCCAACTTATAATTCCTAAATATTCCCTACATGCATTCTCTCTGACTTATCTGGCTTATAGGTACACGGTCATGAACTCGACTATATAAAACGCATATACAGTGTAAGCTCTCCAAAGCAGCACCTTTTGGGTGTACAAAATTATGTTGTTTTTGAGAGGTTGAATTAAATGTTAAATTGTGCAGTGGAAAAGAATCATGCTGTTGTTGAAGGGGAGATTGTTGCTCCAGAAGGGGCCACTCTGGAGAGGTTGCACTGTATATACATAGCACTGAGTATTGTGTCCACATTTTAGAATGCAACGTATACATTTTAGTACAAACGTATTGGGCATATGGAGTAAGATAAATACATGTTCATAAGAACTTCTTCAACTAATATATAGTACAGATACATCTTTTATTACATTTATAGCCATTAATCCGGATTCAGCATATTTCCAAACGACTTGCTGTTTCAATCTGGATGTCTGGGATTACAATATTTGCCTCATTTTGGACGCAATTACCAGGTCATTGGTTCCTCTTGTCAAGTCATAGTGGACAATACTTCACAAGATATTAAATTAGACTTTGTTGTACTATAATATTGATTTTTTTCGGCACAATCATGCCAAAGTTTCTCAAATAATTAGTCGCTCGTTATTGACGAAACGACATTTTCTGTCTTGGATATGATCGTACTGAGATTGATAATAGCTTCCGTGTGTAACATCGCTTCTATTTCTCTGCACCAATAAAGCAAAGATAGTAAGTTACTTTAATGAATATAATAATGGCATTAGATACGACATCTAAAGTAAATATTTCGAACGAATAGATTTGATATAGATAAGTCAAGAAGTCAAGAAAAGATGTACGCATACAAAAAAAGAAAAGAAATACAAGCCAACAACATTTTTAAACAACACCTTATACATGATCATAATTCATGGTATAGTAAGATCAGTGAACATACTCTTGCTGTAATGAAAATTGTACAAATTAATTACATATATACAAGCAAAGAACTTCATCAAGTTAAACATTGAACTGTCACATCACAATTATAGTCATATTTCACTTGTAATTTATTTGTAATTAAGCCAATAGTTTAATGGTCACAGGATAATCTGATAAGCATAAATACGCTTTATCGAGCTTGGTATGTTTAATTCTATACGTTTGGTTGTAATCCTATCATCAATAATAATATGCTACGTCATTATTGACAGACATGTGTTTCAATAATAATTTTTATTATTATACCTCACTCTCATTTCCAATGTAAAGTCGCCTACTCCTGAGCAGGCAATAATTTTTAATAACACATTGTAATCACAGGTAACTGTATCATGAATAGATTATAAAAATTAAAAAAAATAAATAAAAAATAAAAATTTATTAATATGTTAACAAGGTATATTTCAACAAAAATCCCAAGATTTTTAAAGCATCAAACAAATTTTTTGGCTAAAGATATTTCCAGTGATCGATTATATTCATAAAACATATCGTTAAAACAACATTCATGCGAAATCCCAGAGAAATCCGTCGCCTAGTTTACGAGTTATGCCATAAAATGTAAATCAATGCTTCGGGACGATCACTGAGGTGATTTTGACATCCACTAAATTTACATAAAATAGACGATATTTAGTCTTAACCGCTGTGTACAGACATAATGAACAGCTACACTTAGAAAACACAAATGTTGGAACACATTTACCCCCATGACAATTTGTAAATTCGTTACATGTGAATGTTTAAGCAATAAACAAACTTTCGGCTTTAATTTTATATCCCCGATAGACTCCATTTTGGTTCATATGACGCGCGTGCTATCCAGTTTGTGACAACCATTTTCATTGGCCGATTTCAAAGGAGTTTTCCCAGGTGAAATGACGTATTTGGTTCCCGGCCAATGAAAACGAACGTTACAAAATGCACTGGGATTTCTCTAGAGTCATCGACAGAATGAAGTTTTTACGTTGATATTTAGATAAAATCGGAATTTAAACGTTGAATTACATGTTATGAAGGTAAAATAATGTAAATAAATAAAGCTTTCAATGCAGGAATATGTTTTTGTTCAATTACGGCCGTAAAAAGTATATTCATTTGCATGAATTCACCGGAATCCTTGATGAAATTGAAAAACAAAAGTCACCTCAGTGATCGTCCAGAGAATTTTCGTTGAAATATACCTTGTTAATATATTAATAAATATTTTTTTTAATTTTTTTTTTTTTAATTTTTATTATCTATTCATGATACAGTTACCTGTGATTGTAATAACACAACGCAGGAATGATGCGCGTACAGTTCAAACTGATTTTCGTTTATTAAACCAATATTTGACAAGTTGTTCTTAATAAAAAAATATGTTCTTGATTGTAGATTCAACTTGAAAAATACTTTTAATTAATCCAAAATTTCGTTTACTGATTTTGAAGCGCTAGTAAAAGACTGCTAGTCTATTTAATGTCATCCGATTGCTTAATATCAAAATGTTGTGACATCATATTTTCTTTTTGTTTTTCTAGGAAATCTTCGGTATAATAAAATGAATATCACATTTCTGAGAGGGCGTTATCAAAAATCGCCCTCTCAGAAAATTAAATGTGATATTTATATAATATCAAATTGAGCCTGTAAATTTTGTACAGACCGTGTCATGGTGAAGCACCGTGACCAAGGCTGGATGTGGTTTGTCCTTGTTTGGTCTGCTGTGGTGGATGGGTTATGAGTTGTTTGGTTTTCGCGGAAGGTTGTATTTCGCGGTAGTATTTTGCGGAAGGTTGTATTTCGCGGTAGTATTTCGCGGAAGGTTGTATTTCGCGGTAGTATTTCGCGGAAGGTTGTATTTCGCGGAAGGTAGTATTTCGCGGAAGGTTGTATTTCGCGGTAGTATTTCGTGGAAGGTTGTATTTCGCGGAAGGTAGTATTTCGCGGAAGGTTGTATTTCGCGGTAGTATTTCGCGGAAGGTTGTATTTCGCGGTAGTATTTCGCGGAAGGTTGTATTTCGCGGTAGTATTTCGCGGAAGGTTGTATTTCGCGGTAGTATTTCGCGGAAGGTTGTATTTCGCGGTAGTATTTCGCGGAAGGTTGTATTTCGCGGTAGTATTTCGCGGAAGGTTGTATTTCGCGGTAGTATTTCGCGGAAGGTTGTATTTCGCGGAAGGTTGTATTTCGCGGAAGGTAGTATTTCGCGGAAGGTTGTATTTCGCGGAAGGTAGTATTTCGCGGAAGGTTGTATTTCGCGGAAGGTAGTATTTCGCGGAAGGTTGTATTTCGCGGAAGGTAGTATTTCGCGGAAGGTTGTATTTCGCGGAAGTTTTTTGTGTGTGTTTTTATGAATCCTTTTCTTATCTCTATATATAGTAAATCATATGGGTATATTGTCAAGACGGACACTGCTATTACATTTAATGTTGCAGTACAGCTCATTATATTTCATCTTGAACAAATAGCTATAGTAAAACGTTGTCATCTGCCAGATGTATCAGTTTTTGTACGCAATTGCAATATCGGCTTTCTCTATTCTGTTCTTTTGCATCAAAAATATAATACGCAAGTAATCAAAGTTCACGCATGGTCTCTATCTGGACAATATATGTTAACAAATGAATACATTTTTGTTTTGAAATCTGACGAAAATTCAATAACATTTGTTGTTTAAATGGACATACGAACATTCGGCTCGCTTGTTTAAGAAGAAATGAAGTCTAGTATTGGTTCTTCCCAGGTACGATGGTTAGGTGAACTGTCCGTCTTATATGACACTGTCTGTTGAAAAGGGACGTAAAGCTCCAATAAACTTTTTTTTTAAGAATTAAATTCTCATTCAGTGTGTCTTTCTACACCGTGAAGCATTAGTTGATCATGTTTCCTAAACGGATTTAAATGGCTTCTACCTAACAGTACTATTTTCATTTCTTTTTAAGCGCGGATCCTATGTGAGATTATTTTATAGGGCTTGATCTCGTCAGTAAAGTTACCATAATTATGTATTATTTTGGGATAATAATGAAATCTGAGAACAAAATAAATACACTTAAGCGTCATGTATGATATCATGTTTCCGCAGAACATTTGCTGATAACATGTGTTTACCTGTTGAAACCATGTGGGGGTGTTTGAAAGGATGTTCGACAGGCTTTTATATTTGGAAATATATTGACAAACGCCTTTGTGTGTTCTTGCAATGGCTTATGATTTATTGACAGAATAATGACTGTGTTTTCAAAACTTAAAATGCGTTCTGACAAGAACGAAATGTTTATTGTTGGCTGTGACGTTCAGTAAACGAGTATATTACGTTTTGTGGCAACATATTGAATATTGAATGTTTATTATTGATTCGATTTGCCGTAAGAAGGTAAACACGCAAGCACATTGTTCATATCTGTAATAAAAGGAAAAACAATTACATAAGTGACAGTAACAATTGATTTCATGATCAAATACAATTATTTTCAAACAAAAGCCATGACGCAAACGGAACATCAATTACATAACCTCTTAACATAGGAACGTGAATATATTAAATATCACAGTATTGATCGAAGTTGAATCTCATTTGCTTCGAAAGAATGAATAGGTACATTTAGAGACTGAGAATAATATAAGAACTTCGGACACAATGTTATAATTATGAATCGAAAGATTTGGTTTTTACGTCACACCAACCTCCTGTGTTAGTTTAGTAACTGTCCAGCGTTTACGACGTAGGGGAATCCCAGGCGGTGGAATCACCGACCTTCCACAAGCCCGTTGGACAGCTTCTTCGCTTGTGATTCTTTCGTCACGTTCAGGATACGAACTTACAGCGGTGAGACACCAGTGATTACTAGTCGGAGTCCGTAATCGCTTAAGTCATGCGGCCCCAGGAAATATTGCTGGTACAAACATCTGAACTTCTGGACCAAACAACCAGCAGGACTAAAATAACAACTGTTTTTCGCACGGACATTAAAACATGTTCGTGTTTTAATTCAAGTTGCATTTATTCCATTTACTAGTAACATAAAACTTATGGAGATACTGATAAGCCATCTATTCTCCTGTTGTGTTGAAAATATCAGACAGAAAAAGCCCGACTTAATTGGCATTCCAGTATTCACGAAAGTAGCCATGAACGTGATTAAACTGCACGAAGGAGCTCTATTACTTTTGAAAGCATTTTGCGTTCGTCGTAGTGAATTCAAACAAAATATTTTGTTCATGGCCGATTACACGTCCGAATTTTTCGCGAAGGTGTCTAAGCTCACTTTTGACCTTAATTTCTTGGCATGACATAGTAATCATTAAGAAGAAATTCCTCTTTCTATTGGATGATTCAGAGGAAACTCTTCCCTCCATTGGGTGAAATCTACAAGCGTAGAAAAAATAAGACCATGCCAACTTATAGCGACTCTGTAATTGTTTAATGTGTTCTTCTTGTCCTTGTAAAATTTGTAAAGTAAACATGCTCGAAAATGTATTCTTATGCGGTCAAAATAATGTTATGAACCGTTCTTGACAAACAAGTTTCTTTTATTTGAATTAATATACAGTAGATATGACTAAATTCGTCATTTATTTAGCTGACCTGATATCAATATTTTAATGCGTGACCTATTTGAACTGCTAGCTGATAAGTGGTGTTCACACAGTACTATAACGGTAACTAAGGAATTCAATAAAAATCATACTTTCGGTTTCAACTGTGTTAATAACAGCAAAGAAACTTCGCGACTGTCTTTTTAAAGATATTTCTTGTTTCAAATACTCGGTAGGATAATTTTATTTAAGTCGCTTATACCCGGATTATCTATCGTCACGCAAAGTTTCAGAAAAAATGGTTATTGTGTCACACTTGATCTTGCCTGTGTCCAGAAAAATAACTTCATTCACACATACACAATTTGTTTACAAAGTGACAATTACGAAAGACAATTTTCCGATCTAGTATTAGGTGTTGAAAAGGAGAATTACACCCATTATTGCTTTGGTGACTTCAGGAAATTGATTTTTCATCCTAAACAGGACGTTAGAAACTACAAGTTAATTTATTCTGTAATTTGTCCTTCTCGGAATACATTTTAGAAAGAATACTATTAGAGAAACTCCATCAATGCAAAATCAGCTGCAATTTCATGAATTATATGCAGACACGTGAATTTGTTAGGCATTTTTAAAACTTGGGAATCCTTTTTCTTCTTTCTCTGAGCTTCTAATTTCGAGTATTAGCCAATGCCCCTTTGAACATGTGTTGGCAATTAATTGCAGCCCGTCACGTGTGTGTATTGTTGGTTTGTTAAAATTAATCAATCAGTTGACTTTACCCTACTAGAGTATTTGGCTAAGTTAATCCTCAAATGATTATCATCCAACATTTCTTTGTGTAATGTTTGCATCATCACGTGGAATCGTCGCAAATGCAACTTGGTCTCTGGACTCAAAAGTCACATTTCCCCCCAGTTTATGTCTTATACAAACGAAACGTTGTATTCATATCATTGTTTGTTTCTGTCATTTCCTTTCTTTGATTGGGTTCCGAATGTTTTTCCAAATAACCCTAAAAAGCTTACTAGTATTAAAATAATTATATACTTATTTTCTGACTGAAAAAAGATAGATGTCTAACGCGTACGAAACATTTCAGAAATGTTCAAAACTATCAGTAAGAATCTTGTGGCTGTTTATTTTTCCACTGCGCTTTAACTATTTTCCAAACACTGAGGGTTATCAAGAGATTATTCTGGTAGTATAGGTAGAGGAAGACTCAAGGCGTACAGTTTGGTATAACCACATAACTATTAACTACAATCAGCTTACTGAATGGCTTCTCCAACTGTGATAGTTTGTCTTGTCCCGGCAGAGATTCAAAGTCAAGGCATTGAAGAGCTTGTGATTACAAGTCAGGAATCAACAACTTGACCATGAAGGCGCCCTTGTGATGGCCTTTTTTACATGATTAATTGATAAATTATTCATTGAACTGTCACTGTATTATAGTAAATTATTGCTAGCAATTAGAGTTTAAATTACTGTTTGAATGAAACTAACATTATCGTTTACAAGCATTAATTGTAACACAGCCGTGCAATTAGTATAATATATTTTCTTTAGTCCCGAACAATATGATGTTTATTGTTGCTTCTTTGATTTTGTACGCTTAGTTATTATATAATAGATTGATTCAAATTAAAAGCTACACTATCAAGGTAGTTTCACAAACCATCAAAGGGTAATAATGCGAAGTTTTTGTTCCAGCTATTTTATAGAATACTTGGTAACAAAACATGCTCACAATTTTAATAGGCTGCCAATGGGAATTACAAAATAACAACTGATTTGTTACAACAGACTTTTGCAGCAACATCATAATTCAATCTAAAATGTTTTCAAGTGAATTACTCATGGTCATTATACATTGAAGTGTGATCTCTGTTAATGAAAACTGGTACAATAATTTCTTTGACTCTAAAGAATTCTATTGTGTGTAGTTGATACTCATAAGCATATTAGTATTCATATGTACACACATAAATATGTATAATGAAATTATATGCCGTGTGTATTGTACTTAACGACAAACCAATTACTGTGGAATCATTAATTTTCGTTGGGGATTTAATTTCGTGGAATTCGTGGGTCGGCTCATCCGCGAAATCAAATCCCCACGAATTTAAATGCAGATATAAGGCATTTCTTTTTAAAAATTTAAATCCACGAATTTATGTCCCCACGAAATAGCTTTTTTAGTAAAAACCACGAAAATTGAGCCCAACGAAAATAAATGAAAATACAGTATCTGTTTTCTCCAATATCTTTTTTATAGATTCATCCACGATTTCATGAAAGTCAAAACGATGCCCCTGGAAATGATACATAGCATGCTGTTACCATATCATACACATGAATATGACCTTCATAGCTCCTACACGTTAATTAATTTCACCCACAAAAATAAACTAATATATTTCAAAATTGTCTAAAATAACAATATAAAGACGTTTCTATTGAAACAATTGATTATAAAAGGATGTAGAATCGCATGTTGTGAAATGTCACTATTTAATTATATCTGAAACATAGAATTTCCATGATGCCATTAGATGGTGTACTCTGTAAATAACTATCTGTGAAATATTTATACTCTAGGGATATCTTTTTTTGGAAATGAATTATCATTATAATTCATCTCAATTTATGCGCGTACTCCCCGGAGGAGTTCCGAATACTAGTAATGAAGCTTTTGTAGTTTTATTAATCAATTAATGTTATAAAAAACATTACAAACTCAATTATTGTTATCAAACTAAAACCATAATGGAGATTGCATTATATTTAGTTCTGTCATTTTATAAGTCCACAAAGGTTTTATTTATTAATGACATGCATATTTAATTACATATGCCTAATGCTGTCTGAATCAAAATATCAGAGAGTGAACATTGCTACAGATTTGACCTTCCGATACTTAGAACCATGTTCTCGATTATGTAATTTATTTAAAACTAGACTAGCATCACCTCTCAAGATAACAAAAGAACTACACAAGAAGACCCTCAATTTCCAGTCCAGAACTCTTATGGAAAGTTTACATGTTGATGTTCATGTGCATCATTTACTCCAAACCGTTCAAATGCGATACCCTTCTGAACACTGTGCGTCATCCCTTATTTCTTGTATATTTCGTTTTATTTATAAAAGTATAAAAATGGGTTTGTTTTGGGGTTTCCTAAACCGCTGTAGCCCAATCTGCCGAATGGTTGAATTTCAAATATGCCTTTTGAATTTATATGTTTGACTTCTTAAAAATCATAGCCCTGACAAGAAAGTGTTTTAGTTTGATTGTATGTTTGCAATCATAATTACCTTGTATTTCGACACCGTTAGCTAAACTCCGTCTAAGTTGGATTTGCAGTTTGCAATACCCTGTGCTATTTGTGGGAGAAATTGGAAGATGTATTTTTATGATAGTTGTTTTGTACGTTGAGCCGTTCATTAATCACGTGCACTCATCATTTAATTCCAAGAATTTATTCCATTAATTTCGTTGTTCAGGGAATGTCAAGGGTAATCATTGATGTTGATTATTATTTTGAATTTCTTTCTTTATGTCGCTCTTTTTCCGGCATGCGTTCAAACTGAGAAATCACATGTTCCTGAGATACTCTTAAGGAATATGAGATTTATAGTGCGGCCTTTAGGTTGGAAAAGGGCATTATACGATTATGCATAAATATGTCTGGAACCAAAAACAACAACGGCATTATCAGTAGCAATTCTTAATGCGGTAATGGCATGTTCAGACTTATTTATTTTCATGCTGCCTTTTCGTTTACGATGAACGTAGATATGTTAATGATCGGAAGACCAATGCGCAATGCTTGAAACGCATTTGAACGCCTAAGTATCGTGTCGCCCTATCATTCAGATTGACAAAACATGTGAAAGGGAAACATTAATAAACTGAGGCAACAAATATGGCGAAAGTAATAAAACAGCGGAAGGTAAATTGACTGAATCTTGTGCATTCTGAAATCATGTTTTCTCTCTTTTGTTTCAGGCGTTTTGAATTCAGCATATACAACCTGGACGGACGCAATACAGAAGTATGGAAATGGCACAAGTATAATTGAAACGTTTGAAATTCAAGAAACTTCATCATTTACAAAGGAAGATATAGAAGAAGGTAGGATTGTTTGCAAAATTATATCGATTTCCAATTTCTAGCCATTGCAATCTTGAACTGATGAAAACATTTTACTTTTGTAATTTAGTATATTACCAGAGACTTCTACCTTAGTTACTGTCCTTGATGATGACATTGTCATCGTTTTAAAATCTGCAACATATTGATGACATTCTTATGATCACTATAATCTAGCTCATAATATTTGCTGAAAAGAAAGTAAAACTGTCAGATACAAAATAGATATGATTTATATACTAGTAATACATGTTACAGTCTTTGACAATAATCAAAGTGCAACATATTGGCACGGATGTCTATTGAAATGGTTATGACATTGATACGTAGATACAAATATATGCATACGGATGTCTCTGGTTGATTATTATTGACAGTATTTAGACCACGCAAAACACGCATGCCGTGAATAATAATATTTGATATACGGATAAGGATTCTGTGCATATTTTTTTTGAATGAACTGTGCTCATAGGTTAGTTATAGAACAGAAATAACTAATGTACATTTTCATAGAAAAATCATTATATTTTTTTTACTTGAATAGTACAACTTGATTTAATTTGTAAATGGGTTATAGATCAATGTGTTGTCGTCTTGGAACATGGAATTGAGGAGTATCACATACAAAAAAAACGCGTAATACTATCAATTTTAATTATAACATTTAGACGAGTCTAAAGCAAACTTATAAGTCGAACTTTAAAATGGAAACGTTCACATGTCCACTTTGTTTGATTTCCTTTCTCCTTCCATACCCAAAGGATACATGAAAGGAAAACCCTGTGTTTGTATGTTCGCCGTCCATTTCGATTTTCTCACACATTTCTTTTTATTCATGAACTAAACTACTAGTTTCACATTTTAGTATTTCACCCGTATAAATTTGTCTAGGTATCACTCTGTCTAGAGACTTCACAGTGTCAAACGCAAATTAAAACTAATCTAATATCTTTCTGACAAAATAGAACCAGACAGAACAAATTCGAATCTCGTCGGTTAATGAAATGCCACAACCGGTCTGTGTATTGTTACCATGTGTGATGTTTCTGAAAGCGTGGTCTCGTATCGATCACAGTAAACATTGTGTCTCTGTCTATGTCTGATGTAAGCCATTGTAATCTTGTTGTCAGACCAAAAGAAACTATAATGCCGCTTCTTAATATGCATAATGAATGCCGACAACGCATAAAACCTGTTGAACGCGAAAAAAAAGAAATACTTTTCAACCAATAGGTCGGTGATGAATGATTAAACATGAAATCAATGTCCAGAAAAGCCGAAGAGGTTTAATGACCACACGTAATTTATACTTGTTGTAATGCAACACCAAGTTATTTCAAACACCAGTATTGTATTACGTATACAAAACAATTTAGAATCTAATCAAATGCACTGTTAAACATTTACGCAACAACAATGCTACTGTTATAAGAAGGAACAACAACTTAAATGCTATCAAATGAAATTAGGTTCTTATCAAATTAAAATAACAGGAGACGATATACATACTACTTACTTAATCCTCTTACCTCCAAATAGAGCATAAGGCTTTCACCAAAGCACACCATTTGGTTTGGTCCATGGTCCGGGCTATGGCTTCTCCCCATGACATTTTTATCTTGCGGAGCTCAATATCCAGAATTCTATACCAGGAGTTTGGTGGCCTTCCTCAGCCATATGGTACCTTTATGTTTCCAATCTAGGGCTTGTCTTGCTGTGTTAGGCTATGCTCTACCCAGGGTGTGGTCAATCCATCGCCATTTCCTCTGAAATCGAAAAAAGCGATCGGTTGTTGTTGCACTTTAGCCCAGATTTCCTGGTTGGAGATCTTCACTAGCTGACGATACAGAATGCTGTATGTGAACAGAACGGATTGCCTACATTGGCAATAGTTACTACAAAATGAAATACTATAGTCTCTTGTAGTCATATCTTGTAGTCACATTATTCATACCAGAAAGGCCAATGAGAATGAAGAAACAAGGAGAAATGATAAAATTCCTCAATGATGACATTCTTTCAGATACACTTATTTGAATGGGCCATTGTTTAGTTTGTTCGAATTTTACGCCCATTTCAATAGCCAGAGAGCCGTTGCATATTGAAGGACCAAACCTAGTGTTGTACAAATGTGTTTCCAATCATTTTAATGTTTAGTAAGTGTATCAAGAGCAAACTGTATTATCTTTATACTATTTGACACAGTTTCATAATGTTATTCTATGTTCTAAAGAAAATAACAGACATAGGTCCAAATACATCGATCTGACTAAGGCAGGCATCTATCAATCAACTAATCTGATGTTTAGTAAGATATTCCACCTCTTAAGCAAAGTAATAACCAAATAAAAAAAAAAACGTCCAACAAAAATAAATCGTACGTACTACGTTGTCCGCTTAATGATCAAATGAAAATATGCACAGACGTTCATTCGGAAGATCTGTGTATATAGATAAGGAAATACGCACCTTTTTTAATGTTAATAAGAACTAGAGTGCAAGCACTGGTAACAATAAATCTTATTCAAAATCACTTTAAACTTTGGTAGAAACTGTAGAGAATGTATTTGAATCAACAGTATTGATGCCAAGCTCAAAGACTGGTTTTATAATATGGAACATTGCAGGCTTCTGTTATTCATAACTGTAGTGCCTATTGCGATCCGGACTAACAAAAGGTTTTTCAATGTTTAAGCAACACTTTATTGGCTTTATTGCTATTCTCTGTATCTGATCTGTAAGCATGATTTGATCTTTAGTCATGCTATTGTAACTTTGATACATCTCAATTAACACACCCGGCTACAACAGACACTTGAAGAAATCAGAACAAAAGGCAAAAAAGAACATCAGTCGACTTCAGACATTAAATTATTCATTGAGAAGTAAGAAATATTGTCAGAGCGATGTAACGATTGCATGTCACGATGTTTTCTCAATTTCTATCCAGTTCTTAACCTTCTGTATTTCCGAGAGAAGGTTCAATTCTTCTATGATTTGAGCAGTTGAATGTATTGAGTAATAAGAATATATATTTCCATGAAAAGATTATACACCAACTGTATAATCGTAATATTGCATGCATGCATGCATAAAAAGCTGAAATCACAAGAGCGCCACGAGCGGTGCCAACTCTCGTCTGTTCACCGCCCCAGTGAGAGCTTCATGTTACTACCTCTTATAGTTTTTGAGTTATGAGCTACATTTAATTTTTTTTGCACAGGCGCTGACGGCGCAGTGATCACGATAGCTCGTGCAACAGCCGTGCTAATACTGAGTCTATTTTATTATAAAATCCACCAGTGTGTTAATTTAACTTTCGTACATTGAAAATGAAGACGCATTCCTGAATCAATAAACAACAATTGTAAGTTATTTGTGAGGAGAAGAATACATTCACTTATTGGAAAAATATACAATACGCACGACACCCCAAGCGGAAAACAAATGCTACGTATTAATACACACGGAGCTCATGTTGGGCAAGAAGTTCACTATAGATAAACTTGCTTGAGAATTGCCTGTCAAAATTGGTTTCCGCTCGACTCTTGATAGCACTGAAGCAAATATTGTTTCAGTGCCTTCGAACTGTATTGAAATGTAAATTCGTCAAGTTTTTTTTCTCAAGATAAATGGCACATCTGATGCGTTCAACTTCTTTCTAATCATCATCAGGTTCCGCATTAGCACGCCAGTGAAAAGTTGCTTAAACGTTAACTAATTAGATTTTTAGTTGATGTGTCAGTGTACAAGGAAATAACAAAACCACATACAGTTAGGGTATTTATCAAAATTTGCTACTGAATTGCGATCGTGAATTGTAGCACTTTTCACATTCGATTTTAATGATTGTGAGGAGCAATTTCTGTTGCGTCTAACAAATCAGACCATTTTCTTCCATCAATAGATTCTATTTTTAATGTTAAGATCATCACGAATTCCCAAGCCATGTTGGTACAAAGTTATATGCACAAAACACAAATTGTTTAAATTGTGTTTCCTCTTTAAAAAAGAGCATTTATCAAGCGCCTGTAACGTGACAAGATAAAAGTCCCGGTGGAATATCTAAATTCTAAAACTTGTATGAGAAATAGTTACTGTACATTTTTTCCCATTCAATGCGAGAATAGGAGAAACAAGAGACGGTTCACAGCCAGAAACTCATTGGTTATTTTTGATAATTCGTTTCAGATATGAATTAGAAATATTCTCGAGTGCATTTTGTGTCCGTGCAGGAGTTCAGTACAGTGTTGAAGCAATTACAAGCATTTATCTTAGTCCGGGTTGTCAAGAACTTGGATTGCACGAAATATTGGTTCTTGTAGCTAAAACAAATTCCATCCAATCGTCAACAAATTTCAAATTGGTCAAATGTGTATGTACAAAACATGATAGCCAAGTTTGATAATGAGTAAATCGACCTAGCCACTGGTGAATTATTGTTTCTGATTCAGACAATAGGATGAAGAATAGTACCATACCACCAACCTAAACTGAACAAGTATTGTCCCATATTCATTAGATTATATGACATTTTACTCAATTAAATAGGTATTATACAGTGTGTTGATTGTAGTAAACATTATATTCAACGGCTGCATATTCTTTTATTTCGAGTTCCATGAAAATCTATTAGCATTAATGAATATAAAAAGGACTGTTTGCACATGGCTGTAATATTGCAAATTTAAACAATTTCTTATAATCAAAATTCCATTTCAATATAAATGACACGTACGGTACAACTATACACAACTGATCAACTTGTCAAGTTGGCACGATGCCTAACATGTGACTAAAAGCCATTGCCTTTGTTTTATTCATGCTCATTGTGGTGTCATAAAGGTGGCTTTATATCATTTATACAATCGGCTCTCCCATTGGAAACACTTTCTTTACCCATTGTTCCCGTGTCTTTATCTATTGCAATGAATTGTACGCTATTTCGACGATGAGAGATTTGCTTATTTTCTTTATTACTGAATCTAACATTTTCTTTTCAGTATTAAACAAAGTAAAGAAAGCAAATTTAGTGGCAATAATTGGAGATTACCAGCAGTTATATTCTTCTGTTACCGATCATCTACGTATACCATATTTTATCACATCGCCCGTCCCCCGGGAAGAACCGCCATCGCCTTTTCATATACGTATGTTACCTGGAATCAATATGTACACCAGAGCTTTGAGAGACATGTTCAAGTATTATAGATGGTCTACAGTTGGTGTTCTCTATGATAATGAACATGGTAGGTAGTTAAGTTTGTTCAGTTCTTGACTCTTGAACCGGTTATTTTGTAAGATTGAACACTAATTACAGACAATTGTTTCGTTTTATTGTAATATTTTATACCTACACAGAAATGAGGTAGGTGCACTTTATATTATTTGATATACTTACGCTATCTTTATGGATCTATTATCTGAAAGCACTGTATAATTTCAAATTATTTCGAATCAATCAAATTGCTTTGAGAATCTTTGTGAGATGAAAGTGTAACAAACTGGGCCATAAACCACCATGATACAATACTTCTTACATTTTCTTTATTTTATGATAGGTTCTGAACTGGCCGCTCAAATGATGGAACACTTGAATGGAAACAGAGATCTATATGATATACGAGCTTACGATGTAAAAATGAATTCATCCGCTGATGTTGTCAGATGGGCATTAAATGATCTTAGAAGAAAACAAGTTTCAAATTTTCTCGTTTTATGCTCACCCAGCATTGCTGATATTGTTATAACTCAGGTAAACTCAAAATCGATTTTTATGCTGAAAACCTGTGCATGAACAACACCCTTTGGAAGAATGACTTTAATTTATCGACTGTTGACCTTCAATGAGAGACTTTGTCCTTTACGTAGGAATCGGATTTAAACAGTATTCCTTTTTTTGTTCAATATTCAAAGGTCGTTAAATCGGATTATAGATATATAAATGATAAAAGGATTCCTAGAACTAAACAAATACACATATCCAACTCTTTCTTAAAGGGGCATACCCTACAACTGACAAACATTCTGTGAAAGTGTAAAAATGTGTTAGATGTATATGTAAAACAATATATAATGGATAATTGCAAGAAGAACTTGGGTCATAAAATGACTAGTTTAGGTACTAGCCGCAAAAATCATAGCTATGAATCATAAATCACTTCCACCCAAAAATTGTACAACAAATTCCAAAGAGTTTTCGATCTTTTATGGAAACTAATATTTTTGTGATTTTATTTTTAATTGGATACATTTTTGGCTGAAACTTTCTTCGTCGGCTTTTTTCTTTACAAGCTTCTACTTTATCATCATTTTGCCTTGATTCTAGATGCACCAAGTTGTAGGGTATGCCCCTTTAAGTACCACATTCTCCGTAATCCATGAAACCAAAAAAAATATCCAACATATAGTCAGATTTTACTATTTAATGTTTGATATAAGGGAACATTTCTTTGTTGTACCTTATTAACATGTATGTTTATATGGCATCATCCTCGTTCCATGAATGTTTAGTCCATAATATGAATAACCATTTTAATACCTTAATTTACCATATACGAAAGCACCATTTCAGTTCGAATTATGAAATGTCACTATCAATGCTTATATTACAAAACCAGATACAATTAGCGCACTATTTCCATTATCAATGTTTGCCCTGATTTATTTTGGAGTAATTCTATATACTTATCAATAATCAAGTAACATTGCATTATAAATTATGTCTGTCAGGTTATTATACAAATTCTGTATTATGGTTATACTGATTAGTTTATCCATGATAAAAAGACTGATAAAAATGTGGTAATTGAAATTCTTTTTGATGCTTAGTCATGTTTTAAATCATTCAAATCACTAACCAATTAACAATTCACGGGCTGGCATAATTACATTTACCCGTAGTGCTATCAAAAAGCTCCATTAGTGATTTAATCAAATTATCAAATTATTGATCAACAACTCCCATTCTATCTTCACATTCCACATTAAATTGAGTTATATGAAATGGTCAGGAGTCCTATTACCATTATATATTGCTAGATGGATAACTAATCAACAATACTAGTATATTCAATTACTAAATCATTGTTTTCAATCATCCACATTGCTAGTTCGTATACAAATCACTCAAGTGCCATGGGCCCGTAACAGCGGGGGTTCATGACATGACATAGGCTTTTAATTACACGCCTTTTAATATCTGACCTAAATTGTATCTCTCTGAATGCATATTGTTTCAATTTACCATGACCACCATGCTTTGATGATGTAATAAAAAACAACCCATTAACAATTAATGAAATATTAATTCGACTCGGATTAATTGAATTATCTCCAACAGTTCTCTCAGCGGTTCTGATAGAGGGCCATTGTTACTGTGTCAAAGAGTGTGGTTATAACTTAAAGCACAATGTTGTCAATCTTCATACCAGCCGCTATAACTAGAAGTGTAATTACATTTCATTGAATATCAGAGCTACTTGTATATAATAGCCGTTATGATGAGTCAACTTATAAATGTTGAGGTAACCTATACGATAACAATCAGGTATATTCATTTTGGTTTTCATATTCCTAATCTCATCTCCATTTACCCATGTGATATTTGTACAATCTTATTCACGTTCACGCCCAGTGATCGAAGTTCATTGGACTCATCGTTCGAGATTTCATTTGATTTCCACAAACCGGCTTGTAGCTGTACGATTGGAGTTTTAATTACTGAACGGTCCGATTCGCCATCTTAATTGAGTTAGACAAACTACTCATTTCGTCTAATTTGTTACAGTGCAGTATTGATTTTTTGCGGGGTGTTTATTTCCTTATCGATTGCATTCCCACTCGATCGATTTCGGGACTGAAAATGTTTCATATGATCAATCTTAGCATTCGGAAACATATCGGTATCTTTCTAGAAATGGCTCTTCACGATCATGACAAACTTAAGAAAGAATACAGATGGTCTGCTTAATTACGAGTTAAAATCATAAATATTAATGATACATTTTGACTTTCATATTTTTTTTCATTTTATCTTTCAGGCGTTATATCTGAGTTTGTTATCCCGTCCAAACAGTTGGCTGATTCTTACATTGGTAAGTTTCCTCCTATTCTTAAACCGTTACTTGTCGCTTTTACATATTAATTCACTCTTTCCACTTCCCTTTACTTCAAGTTAAAAATCACCGGTGATTCCCTTGGAATTGTTGTGATATACTGGTAATTGTGTTTACTTTTTGAAGTTTCTAGTATTTATTGGTTTCTGGATGTGTAAATCTTCTTTCATAAAACGAATGTCACTTTTCCTTTATTAATGTTCGACTTTGCTTATAAACAATTTAATTTACTGCGCTAAAATTAATATTTCATTTAACTGCTACAAAAGGGTAGCCTAGCTTTATTATGTTTCCAGCTAGTGGTTCAAATTGTTACTTCACTTATCGAAAATGATTGTTGGATGATCCTTATTAGGTAAACTACTAGTCATTGTTTGATGTTGTTAAACGCCATTAATTCAACAGATTTCCGAACAAAGTTAATTGATGTATTCGTTGTAAGTGGAGACTGGGATGTTTAAAACAATTATCTGATAATTCTATAATGTGTTCACTTTGAAAATGGATTAAGTTGAATGATTTTTTTCATTGGTTTTATCAAAATCAATTTACTCCGTATATGAAATATGTTGGAAAATTTGTCGAAACACTATTATAATTGTAATACGTTTTTCTTTCGATGTGTTATAAAGATACGCCGTAACCATTAATAAAGTCGTGTTTATTCAATTAATATTCTGTTCCACCTTCTCATTAATCAATCGAACATGATTTATAACAGCACAATTTGCCTTTACGCTATAATGTGTAATTAATTTAAGCAAAACGCTGTTTATAACAATGAAATCGGAGTGCATTGTGCCAGATTGATATTGTGTTTCCCACTAATATAAACTCATTTAAAGCTTTTAGATCTTCCTACGAACTAGTCTATTCAATTATCTTAATTTTGCAAACTCGGTGTAATTGAAGAATATTTATGTGATGAGACGTTGCAAATTAGTGCTGAAGCTTAGATTGCTGCACTACTTGCATTGGGAATTATGTGAATCTGGGGCGAAAATGCGGCGAAAAAAATCACACGATTCAACCACAAAATCAAAATATTTCCATTTATCTTACCCGTTGTTTTAGATTTCCTATGTACCCTATCTAAGCCAATTGACTTCTGATTAATTAGTGTTCACGAACTGTATTCCAGACATTTGTATTTTTCGAGAGCTCTCGGGAAATTTGGTTATACCTTTAGGCTGTTACAAAAGTGCAACAAAATCATCTGAAGGTTTATAAACACAATAACCTGACAAAGACCATAGTCTAATTCTAAACCACTGGTAAAGTATTTGCAGCTTAAGTCGTGTTTATTGTTTTACTATTATTGGCGGTGTTATATATATTGGCGAGATTTTAAATTGGCTGAAACCTATCAACCGCCAAAATAGCGAACATTAAACCACCGCGAAAATTTCAAAGTATACAATATGTATGTAACATTGTATTGTTTATTTTTCAGGGTTCAGGAGATATAGACATGACTCAATACATAGATTCAAGGGCCAATCTTACACTTATTCGCCTTATGGTAGCCCCTATTTCACCCCACTGTGCCTTACCAGACAGCGAGATAAGCCTTACAGACGCTATTTATTATGATGTGTTTCAAATTATTAACGGAACAAACCAGATTAAAGCAACAAATGATGACAGAATATCGCGCGCTGATGTTCGTCGACAAATCAAAACGGTAAACAAACAGTAAACCTTATTTTCGCAGAAACCCACCTTTCGTATATTAAGCGCATTTTAAATAATGTCAAATGTATCTAGAGATTAAGTCATAATTTGTAATCTAAATTATATTTCGAGTTTTACTTCTTGTAATACGTTCTAATTATGTCTATTTGTTCTATGCTCCTTAAGTTCGTATAATTTTAAACATTACGTTTGTCTTGAAAATAAAATCGGCTTCATGTAAACATTTTAATACGTGTTCAGAATGTTACATCTTGCATCCGTGTCTTTACTACTTGGTCCCAATTGTTCTGCTGCTTTGTATTTCTCACTTCTGCATTATGACAATACATATTTTTACATACGCACAAACTATGAAATATCTTCTGTTTGAATGTAACACAGTATGATCTAGCAACATTATGTAATATTTTATTGCATCTTTGCGTTGGGGAATTGTTATTTCCGGAGATGCTACATCGTTACATACGTCCAAACACAGACATTGATGAATTTAATAGTCTTGACTAATGGAATATTGATAGAGTTGCATGTTAGTTCTTGTGTTTCGTGTGTATTTACATTGTTATCAGATAGTGAACACTAGTCAGCAACTCAACAAATATGCCATGAATTATGTATCAATTTACCGTGCTTTACCAACAGATAGACATCAATGGTTGTACGGGTCCTCTTAATTTTACCCGAGACGGAACTCGGAATGAGACGTTCCTTCAACTAATTGCATTAGAAGGTCTTGAAGATGGAGTGGTATGTTTTCTATATTTGACAGTGTTGTGTTAGAATCATTTATGTACTTATTCTGAATGTTGTTCTGTCTCTATTACTGACTTTACACAATCCCTAAATCGTTTGACATATCAATAATAGAATAAATTATAATAATAGAAAGCACTTATATTACTAAAAACGTATTACTAACAAAGACCTTAACATGTGTTTTGCCTTTTAGAACTGAATTATTCAATGTTTCAGTATTCTGCTAAATTTGTCGTATTACGAATAATGTTAATCTGTGATAATTGTATTAAGTATATTATAAATGTTGCACAAACAGATTTTGAAAAACTAATAACTTACACATATTATGTTATTATTGAGCATATATTATAAGAGCCACAACATAAATTCTTAGCAGCATAATTGATAAACTTAATGTCAACATTAAAGCAAACGTCCGAATAATTGATCTACAATGCATAGCATGTTCTGCTTTATGGAGTGTCAAGCTAATTATTGAACTGCAATAGACTTGAAATGTTGTCTTAACGCATCGTCCTGTCAGTTGTGAACAACACACAGACGATTGGTGAGTCAACCAGATTGCAATATTCCGGTCCTGATAGCTTTGCCAACATGGAAACAGAACACTGGACATTGTGATTATTTACATAACGTTACATGAAGTGGCATCGCATATGAAAGCAAATACGAAATGATTTAACATCGACGTCATATAGGAGTGTTGCTATATTAATATGCTAACAGCCGTGGAGTTCTAGTTATTTTCAATAAACAAATTTAATGCTTAATTCCGTTATCAATTAATACCATTAATCGATCATGAAATATTTCTGTATACATGTATAAAAGATGTACCTTGTGGATGTTCTTATTTCTACATCTTCATCTTATGTTTTCCATGATTATTTATTTCATCTCTGATTACTTTATCCGTCGTCACGTATTCAGACTAGCTCTTCTGTAGATGCATACAATATAGTGCAAGTATTATGACTTACATGCTGCGAGATGCTAACCTTCGTGTTGTACATCATTGTTTAACCTTTAAGTGCCAGCCGAAAATAAAGGAAAGAAAGAAAAGACACAACTTTTGATTTAACTTCCCTTACTTATGTACTTTTGCTGGGACAATTACATTGTAGTTTGAAAAGTACTTTTCGTTAAGTTGTTAGGTAGCATGTATGCTATGACTGTCTGTGTCTCTATGTGTCGTGCGTGCATCTCTCCGGTGTCATGCTGATGTTCTTCACTAATGATAGAAATCTTTCGCCACTTTGCTTCGTGTCGGTGTGAACTAGCGAACCACAATCCTTACAGTCTGCTATATACCATTATTGACATGATGTGTCTTAAACACACCTCTCTTAGTTATCTTAATATACAATCAGATATTGTACTTTTTGTGTCTGTAGATATTCATGAAAACTGGTGTTGCCACTTTGCACGCTCTTTGCACAATCTGACACACTACCTCTCATAACAAGATTTATTGTCCTAACTACAAACACATCTTATCTGTTCTTGTATCTAAATTCATTGCGGTCATTTGTGCTTATACACACGTTATCATTTATCTTGCAAATATATTTTGAAAAAAATGGTCGGTTAATTATTCTCCATTTCATTTCCATTTAGTTTATTCGAGCTATGATTCGCCTCCATGGTCGAGTGGTTAGAGTTGCTGACTTTAAATCACTGTAACCTCACACTGATATAGGGTCATGGGTTCGAGCCCCGCTACCGACCACGTATCTTTATGTGAGAAAGTAGGAAGTTGCTTACGGAGGATAGGAGTCTAGTACTGGTTCTTACCAGGAAAGATGCTTAGGTGAAATGTCCGCCTCATATGACTCTTGACAGTTGAAAACGGGCGTAAAACTAAAAACAATTATTCGATCATATACAATTATTACGAATAAAATAAAACAATATGAGAATGATTTATATTGATGAACGAATTCACATACCACGAATGATTAGTCATTTTAAACATCTTCACACTATATTAATATTATATGCGTATATATAATGCTTCATCAATTTACTTTTTAGACGTATTCTACAAGAAGATTCATTATTTTCATATAGACATTGAACCTTAAAGTTCACACTTCAATTTATTTTAAACAAACATGTGTGTTCATATTCGTTGATTTTAGTATACGTGCCGTACTTGCAAAATGGTATTATCAAGTGAATATTGAATCTAAATATCACATCAAAGTATGTTTTAAGCTCACGTGTTGCGTCTTTTACACTTTTGTATGTGTTCTTGTTGTAAATGTTTCACATATTCTATGCTTTTTCCTATTTCTATTTCAATCTACCGAAAGGGTTTCAATGCATTCTGGGAAACTATGTCCCTACGGGACGATGATTTTAGACCATGGCTTGTGAAACTGGTAAACTTGTCTGTAAAATGTAGATTGGATATATATGTATCTAACAATATATATTTACTCATAACTGGTGTTCGTGTGCTGTGCTGTGTTATGTGGCTTGCTTGTGTGATATATTTATATATATATGTGTTTGCTTGTGTTGCTGTGATTTTGACACTTTGATCGTCTCACTTGTTCACAATCGAATGCATGGGTACAAGAAGGACTGATCTTCTTTGTTTTCAAACGGAGTGATAATTACCTTCTTGCACTGAGGCCTTCGACTTTTTCGTACAATGTTTAACACGATTTTCACACAAATCACTACCATGTGTATTAAACATGCACTGTGTGCACTTTCAAGGCATGTGTCTCTGTTAGGCTTGTCAATTATCACCTTACACATCTTTGATAATGCTGCTAATTGAAATTACTTTCTTTCTCGTAACATAAACATGATTGACCTCCCCAATCCCCTTACGTGAAATGTATTTTTGCATCTGTTTTTACTCGTTATTGTAATAGATGCCAATGTATTTGATACCCGATTTATGTGTAGAGTTGTGTGCATTATTATAATTATAATGTTGTTATTTTGTCAAGTTTTATGTTGTTGTCTGTCATGTCAAGTGTCTCTTTTTTATATATTTTTATCATCATCGAATGTGTAACTATCTTCACTTTCCAAGAATTCCTCAACTGAGAACTTTGACTTTTTGTATATCAACTATTCTAATTTTCTGTCATTCCTTAATTATATACCTTGCTGCACATGTGATAATATGTTCAGAAATAAAACAATAATAGTTCATTAAGATCATTGGATCATCCTGAAAAATACAGATATTTTCTATGTAAGGGAATTTATGTTTGTGTAAGAGAACCTATGTCAATATTTATTTCTTGATAATCGAAAATGAAGAAAAAGAATCGTTTTATTCTCCGTCCGAGTTTGGGTGTTTTTCTTGTTTACTCAAATGATCAAAAGGAAAATGACCGCATTTACTCGTATAATATCTGAAATCAACTTACCTCTGATTAAACACGTGTTTTGATATCGCAATCTCGGAATAAAAAAAAACAATTTCTTCTAAATAAGCTAAACATACGAAGTTGTAAAACTCATTACAGATTTGATCTAAATTGTTAGAATGTAAAACAAGATTATTTTAATGTCATACTTGGAACGGCCGCGGGGTATTAGTATACGTTAAATATGATTATCATACACGGAATCAAATCATTCACACGTCTGAGAATATAAAAACAAATTTAATATCTTTCGGCCAGTGTTCCTATTAGTTTTATTTGGTTTTTATTCGAAGATCTATAATTGTTGCGTTTAAATGCCTTTCAGTCCGGTACCTGGTACAGCGGAGGAAAAACTATGGGAAAACGAGTTCAACGGTCTAAAACGTACAAAGCAATTGTATCTGAAAAGAAGAATATATTTGCTGATCGAGAGCTGAGAATTACTACTCTAATAGTAAGTCAATAATTACTTTATCAAATATAAAATCTTATCATAATTTTGAAAATAACGTATAACAAATGAATTCCCCCTGAAATGCAAGAGCCGCCAAAATGTAACCGTTCCATATTTGCTACTTTAGTGCTAAACCGAACAATGTAAGTTCACTTCAATATCTCCATAGCACCGCTATCAACACATCACAAGCTAGCCAATAATTTATTGCACCGACCTTCAAACTGCAATTGAGTCTGCGAAAAAAATACAAGGTCCCACAAGCGATAATCGAGTATTAGTATAATAGTTAACGGCACGGTCTGAGGAACTAGCGTGTAATGATCTTAACGAGTAAAGTTACTGTTTATCCATCGTTAGATGTGAAGAAGTCTATTTGAATTGAGCCTTTGGATAAAATCATATTTAGTATATTCTTAGTTACTTAGTGATTTGAGGAGAATGTATATCGTCATTTTGTAGCATGTCACCTTCTCTGGACATTCCTTTATCATTGAAGTCGTTTTCAATATCCCTTAAGCATTACTTGATCGGTGGTCTAAGTAGATAATAATCAGAGTCTTGGGGGATATAAACATCCTCCAGATGTGGAGAAAGCCAAAGAAAACTAGCAAAGAGAAGTTATCCTTGTTTAGTACTTGGTAAATTCTATCATAGTCATATTACCGAGGCAATCAAAAGCGCCCTCCAGTGTGTATTCTCTATAATGATTCTATCAGTGTTTCGCTTTTAATCCTAAACAACGTTATATATCAATCATCGCAGACAAGCGTACAATAGCAAAATCAAAGAACGGAAGGTTGGCGCCATGGTCAGAATTCCCCGGTGGCATGTGTCAATGTATTAAACGATAGCGAAAACAGTAAATACAAAAATTCATACAACACAGAAACGCATAGTACATTTGTTTTTTGTATTGTTAATACTAATGTACTTAAATCGTTCCTTAGAACCGGTAAATCAAGCAAGAAAAGCTAATTACGAAATTCCCTCAATTATATGAACAATGGCGTGCATTTGTGATGTATATCATAAAGCTAATTACTGGAACACAAAGGGAATCGAAATAAACGCGCAAATCCGCATATAGCTCGTAAACATGATTAACTAATATGTATTTTATGATATACTGGTTTCGAATGCCTCATCAAAGTCAATCCAGCACTGATTGAAATACTTATGCTAGTAAAACCTCGATATAAACACCGAGTAAGGAACCAGAAAACATGTTTCGATATTAGTCGATCTTAACACTGTCGCTGCCAATGAGACGGGTTAACTGGTCTCCACAACCCGCTGCATATTTTCCAAGTGACGGGTACATATGTATTCACAAATATACGCGTTTTTGTCTACGTGATGGGTAGTAGTATACGCGTTTAGAATTGGTTAAATAAGCTTGCATTTCTATGAAATTCCCAGACAATACAGAGCACATGCAAGACAATATGTGTATGGCAGCGAAAGGGTTAAATATACTGAGATAGTTTTAGGTTTCAAATGGTTGCAATGTAAGGTTTCAAATGGTTGCAATGTAAGGTTTCAAACGGTTGCAATGTAAGGTTTCAAATGGTTGCAATGTAAGGTTTCAAATGGTTGCAATGTCAGGGTCAAATGGTTGCAATGTAAGGTTTCAAACGATGGCAATGTCAGGGTCAAATGGTTGCAATGTAAGGTTTCAAACGGCGGCAATGTCAGGGTCAAATGGTTGCAATGTAAGGTTTCAAACGGTGGCAATGTCAGGGTCAAATGGTTGCAATGTACGGTTTCAAATGGTTGCAATGTACGGTTTCAAATGGTTGCAATGTACGGTTTTATAATAGTTTGGCTGATTCGGTGGTTGAGCTTCTTATGATCATAGAATAATAAAATTATTATCTCGGATGAAAACATGTGGTGACTTGTACTGTGTTTTGATTAACATCAACCTGTTAGCTCAGCATGAATTTAGTAAGAGATATATGTCGGCGCCACGTTAATTTAAAATGTATGAAGGGTGGTAATTATATACCCATTTTTATTAATTACCTGTTAATTGCGTAAACAACATAGCTTTTTTCATTACAGAAAAGTATACAAAAAGCAATGACCTATCTATCTACCCGTCGTTGCTTTTTTTAGTAATCTGTTCTTGATATCTTGTAAATGGGATGGTCCAATTAATATCTTTTCATGGCAAGAAAGATGAAAACACTCATTAAGTATTGGAATTTGTGATTGATTGAATCTAAATTGGTTATCAGGTGGTGCTCTTACTATTAACTCTAGGTCTAGGGGTGTAACGGCATTCATTCAGTGCGTCTATCACTATTCGTTCTAAAACATACCCCAGGTATTGATTATTAACGGAAATACCAAGGGAATGCATGATTGTACCACATTCAGACCAGATTTTATAAACACGCATACCAAACTTAAATTAAGCTCGCACGGATTACATGCATATCACAAAACAACTGTATCGTAACATTAGATAACAAATAAAGTCATCTTAAATGATAATTGAATCATGTTATATTGATAATTTAATTGTACATGTTACAGGAGCCCCCATTCGTGCAATGGAAGAATAAAACACCAGAAGATGGACTATTGATGGGGAACGGTAAATTTGAAGGGTTTTGCATCGATATAATAGAAGAGATTGCTAAAATGTTAAACTTCAAGTACAATATCACAATCGTTCCTGATGGAAAGTTTGGAAGTTTGAAGCCCCCACCACGCTACTGGACTGGTATGATTCGTCATCTTTTAGATGATGTAAGTAAACTGAAAATATATGTTACTCATGGGGCTCTTTTTATATTTCTTTTCAAGTGTGGTGTCATTTGTATGCATTTTAATTTTTAGTCATAAAAGTCGACCAAGTATAAAAACCTTTAGTTTTTTTATTGACAAAAATAAATATCATGTGGACAGTAATGGATCATAAAAATGAAAATTCAATTTTATAATTTTTGTTAAGTTTGAATTAAATTTGAATGCCACTTGGAGACCCTTTAGACGAATCGGTTAACAGCCCTGGTGCAATGTTACACGGCGTCACAATTAACGCTGTGAAAAAAAAACACAAGAAATTGAATCGATTGAAATTTGATATAGTGTAGGTAAGACACGCTTGAATCTATGAAAATGTGTTTATTTTATTTTTAGTAAGGTCTAAAGACGAAACAAAATAAAAAGTTAATCATTCTGCCGATAAATATTATATTTTTTTATGTTGAAATTAAGCAGGTCTTTTTTTACATAGAAAGACGCATTATCAGTGAAAATGACTTTTACTTGCAATAAAAACTTTCTGAAAAAAATTAATCACGAAGTACATATAGAAATACAGTACTGTATTTTTGGTGGTATTGGAAAAAAATAAGAAAAAGTGTCTGACAATATTTTGAGATGTGGCTAAAGAAAAGCAATATGTACATACTATTTTTAGAGCAAATGAAGTATATATTTCTTACATTTTAATATCATTTTATCTATTGTTCTGTATTAATAATGTATAATAATTTTTAAAAAATCTGATGCGTATTTAAGGGTTCGTATAGCGTTCAAGGAGATAAAAATAGTGGCACATGTGATTTAGACAAATATTTCCCAGAATACAATTAAAATGGATTGTATTAATCTATGTAACAAAATTCGTCACACGCACTTCTAAATCTATTATAACTAATGGATTTCTAGTAAATTATTTGATGAAGTGTTCCCGCTGAATGTGAATGAAAAAAAAACGGCAATTCACCTAAACATTGAATATATATGACCAACACTGATGGTCATATTTTCTCTATGCATCAGGGTTTGTTCATTCCTTATTATATGTCACGGAATTGTATTTTCTTCAAGCACTGGTAACTGTCTCAAGTGATTTTAGCAATTAATTGACTTACCCGTTCAACTCGGTATAAACGTTGTTTACGATATTACATTGTAACAAAATACATCAGAAAATGGTGTGCTACAATAGTGATTGTGCTTTGATAAACAAGTCAATGTTCTTGTGTGTATTCCTGATTGTAGATATGTATCAAATTGAAACGTCACGAGATCTCTATACATCCATTGCTCTTATTTTTTCTCAGACCTTTATACTACATTTGATAATTACTCGAAATGTACATTATATTTCAACAAAGTATGGAATTCACAATGGTGCATTCATCTTTGAATTAATTTATTAATGATACGTTATCCAGCTCTTTGCAAAAATTGTTTTTATGAGGACTTTGTAGTGCGTAAATCTCAATGGAATACAATTTCTTTGTACTACTTCTATATTATCTGATTTTGATTAATAATTCTTTAACACTTTAGCAAAACCGTAATTACCAGTTTAATCAGAGATTGATGGACCTGCGGAAAAAACATATCTCAGAATTTTCCTCTATCTAGAAATAACGTATCAATTTGTGTGGTTGATTCGATCAACATAACTAAGTTGTAATAAAAGAGAAAGTGAGATAGGGCCAATGCTTCACGTAATTAATACGCATGCTGTTATTTGGTGTATTTCAAAACCTTTACTATTTTGGTATCCTTGAATAATGCTTTCAAAATATCTACCTTTATTAGATACAAAAGACTCCTATGTCATTTTGATTGAACATTTTACTGTGTATTTTAACGAAGTATCTTTGTTGTTATTACAGAAAGCTGATGTTGCATTGGCGCCTATCAGCATCACACCAGAGAGAAGTGCCGTTGTAGACTTCACTAAACCATTTTTGACAAAAGGGACAAGCGTTGTTGTACGAAAGCCGGAACGGAGTGTCTGGCCATTTCAGTTTCTATCACCATTATCGAAAATTGTTTGGATTGCCATATTTCTTTCATTTATTCTAGTTGGATTATTTCTGTTTGGAGTGACTAGAATTACAAATGATGAAAAGACATACTACCTTCATGACTTAAGGGACAGCTTCTGGTATGTTTGGGGCACACTGCTTCGTGCTGATTTATCCGGTTCACCAATGGCTATGAGCGGAAGAGTAATAAGTGCTACCTGGTGGTTCTTTAGTCTCATCATTATATCTATATACACTGCCAACTTAGCGGCTTTTCTTACTATATCTAATGCACATATTCCCATCAAATCAGCAGCTGATTTAGCAGGCCAGGATGAATATAATTACGGCACAGTCGAAGGTGGACAAATTGAGTCATTTTTCAATCATACAAAGATAAGTCAATATCAGCAAATGCGTGCTTATATGATAATATACAATCCAGACTCTAAGGTAAGACGTGTAGAGCACGGCTTTGCCCGTGCTATGAAAGAAAAATATGCATTTATTTGGGACTCTCCTACGGTGAGACACGAAACAGCTAACAATTGTGATCTTATGGAGATTGGGACTCCGTTTGACTTGAAAGGCTACGGGATTGCCACTCAGAAACACTCCAAATATTCCGAAGAACTTTCAATGGCTGTGTTAGCCCTCAACGACAATGGCATACTCTATCGACTTGAGGGAAAGTAAGTGTTTATTTATCATAGATGTAAGGAAGTAATTGTCTATAAGGGTATATACGTACACTCGACACTGCTGAAATTCAGACTAGTCTAATACGCCATTTCGTTTTCTGAATCATGAAGAACTTGTTTATCAAATGGATTTATATTGACAGTCATGGACATAGTATCCATTATTTAGGATATGATATAACCAGTTTTTGTATATTTTCCTTTCAAATCCATCAAAACGTAAGCATTGTCTACCATCTCTGTTTGTTCATGATAATTTCAAACAATCCTTTCGAGACACTGTTTTTTGTTTCCATTTATAATTGCTTTCTTAAAGCAAGTCTAATTTTACTGTCGTATTGGTTCTGTTATTATCATTGGTAGCTACACACAAAAAAAAAAAAACATAATTTGTTATCCACTGCTATTAGAGCCAATATTTATGTTCAGGTTTGGAACCTCACTTGATATTTGCATAAATACTATACCATTTGAACAGGTACCAAAGAAAACGCTAGTATTTGTTTAAGATTCATTTTTGGTAATGGTGCTTAAAATGTTGCTTCCCTATGTATTTTTATATTGGTCAATTATATTTTATTTCTTTAGCACTACGACCATAATACGAACATGCCAAGCGATCTTTTATAGTCTAAAGCTACAGCCTAAATGTCATCCGCCCCTTGAATTTAGATCCAATTATATGTGAAACGTATGATATGAAATACAGACATATAAATTTGACTAGTATAACAAGTACATAAGACTTATGTCAGACTAACCATATTACACTGAAAATGCCCATCATATAAATGAAATAAATTATATTATATTCGATCGTTCAATGAATTGCAGATGGTGGCGGCGACCTAACTGTCCAGATCCTCGGTCCAATGCCAAAAGTAAAGAAATTGAAATTGAAGTGGCCTCAGGGATGTTTATAGTCCTACTTGGTGGAATTATTCTATCAGCTATCGTCTGTGTGATACAATATATTGTCAATAAAAAGTGCAAAAAATGTGTAAGTATTTAGATAATTTAAAAGTTTTTAAACGACTTTGACTAACTGACAATACTAATATGCCATATGAATGTTTTTAGGTGTAGTGTAAGTATCAAAGCCGTTATCTTAATGAATTTACCATGTGTGTTATGTTTTGTATTTGTTCTTTGAGATTTGTCTACAGAACCATGTTCTCATGCCAAATAACTAACTCTTGTGCATGAATATGATTGAAGATATGCTAGCTAATATAATGCGACCAATCGGATATGAATAATTATGTATAGGTGTTATTTCGGCAAATCTTAATCAAAATAATGAAATGTGTTTTGCAATCTGCTCGGGACTGTGTTTTGCATCTTAACATGACAGATAAAAGTATATGAGGCTAATCATATAGCATCACACGACATGATATACTTTAAAAACATTATAATATGTTGGGAGTATTAAATAAGTTGCATCGAAACCTTCTTGTTGTATATATGTGACTGGAATAGATCTTAAACGCCATTTAGCCAATTATGGCAAGAGCTAAACAACTTACTTACTACGATGTTATTTATTACATAATCTGCAAAGTATCTAGATGTCTGATTTGTTAGTTGTAAGATTTAGTGTAGCAATTAAATAAAACCTACCATTATGGGTTGTGTTACCAACTGTTGTAATATCAATTAAACTGACACATACTACATGATCTTAGATTGTTTATTCCCACACATTATAGTTGCTTGCAGTATAAGTCAACAATGAATCTTTATCCAGTGCAGTGAAAAAAGCAACACTTTTTTTGTAAAATTCATTTTTAAATAAAATGAAAAAAAAACAGGTGGTAATCTATAAGTTTTGATTTATAGATAAAAATGGGCATATAGTTATCTTTAGATTGAAAATGTATTTGATATGTTGTTTCAATGTTTCTCTTATATTTCGTAATAATAATGTCATTTTGATACATTTAGCAGGTAATTCTAAAGTATTTTTATTGGATAAACGTGGATGTCTGTCTAAAAGATATTGTATGTTAATACCATGAGTTTTTGTCCACGTTAATGCTACACTTATTGACAAAATATGCATGCGTTTTAAATTGCAATCATAATTCTTTGGTCGATATATCATAATTGTTTCCATATGGTAGAGTGTTATCTTAATGCCATTTTCTTCGTCGTTCTAATATGTTACTATACCAATATCACAGTGCATTGGTATGGCAGTATGTAATATATAACTTAATCAAAGTTAATTTGCACTCATAATTCCCGATGCAATTTTGTATGTGTCTACTAGGAATAGTTGGCTTTAATACTGATATCCTGAGTTCTATTAGGCAACATGATTGATATGTAAATATCAGGAAATGCTGTATGGCAGATTGAAAATAAGTTTGGTTAAGTATAAATATTTTTATTTTGTCCTATGTAGTTATTGAAACGTTAGGTAACGGGGTTATGTAAGTCTCCTTAAAGTCCCATTAGCTTTTTGCTATAGACAAATATATGCAAAAACACAAACAATAACTTGCTGATATTATCCCAAGATAATTATTACCGACGAAACGAGCACTATTTCTTCTTAAAACACTCATTTCATTGTGATTTTTGCTTTTGCAAACTTGAAATATGTAGAGCGCGTGACGTCACTAAATACGACGTGTGCATAACTTGACTGCGGGAAACACAGCTGTTCTATAAATAGTATTTTTTTCAATGATATTGAAAAAATACGATATTGGTTTTGGAAACATTTTTTCTTTCTATTAAGTATGCACGTGAGGAAAACACAGAATTTCTCTGTCATAGGACTAACAGAAACTATTACAACCGATAAATTTATATGCTAATGGGGCTTTAAGTCTGGTCACCAGAACTGTCTCAGAATCATATCTTATCTCGTAGCCTTGACTCAGTACTAAAAACAGGAATCGTCAGATATCATTAAATTTACAGAACTTCTAAAAGTTAATTACTTAGAAGCAAGGCGGACCAATGATGGAACATACTGATGAGACAGAATGTGTGGTTTTGATAAGAACAAGCCTGTCCTGAGTACGTTTTTATGCAGTCTAACATGTGAAAAAAGCATCCCGTTATGTCCAAAGAAATTGACACACAGTTGGTCTTGAAGTTTTTTAGAATCATATCGATGTTTCATTTCTTTAGGCTGGTACAGTCAAATATATGTTAGTGGCAATCTCCGAATACAGCCCCCCCCCCCTGTGAACGAAAGCCATTCTTTTAGAACAAAACGACCTCCAAATATAGGCCACCTGTCAATACGGACAACATTATGTCTCTCTCAATGGTGGCCTTTGTTCACAGGTTTGACTGTAATTGTTCACATGTTCGCCTTTATTCACGGGTGGTCCTTCAAGCGGGTTTAATAGTATATGACGCAGAGTTTGTCGTCCTTAGATATATCAAAATTGCTGTCCTTTATTTCTATGAACACTTCTCTCTAAGGAAGGTTTTCTAGATTTATGTTCTTCGATAAGGATGATATATGCTTTCTTAAAACGTAATCTTTCTGACCTAACCTGGAAATAACGAATACAAATGATAGATTTATGCAGAAATGATAGGTTATCGCCAGTAAAACAACCAGTATTCCAGACCACTAGATAATTTTATGATGGCAATAGAGAAAGAAACATAATTATACGGCATGAAACAAAGCGAACCACCTTCTGACATATTTATATCAGTTTGAACACTTTCTTCCCTGAACACAGTTGTCTGATACATATTTATACCATTTACTAGATCTTGCTCTACTAAACCTTTTTTCTGAATAATTTAAGAATAAGTATTGCTCTACGTTTTATCTGTGATGCTGCTATTATGATATAGATGTTCGGAATGCTTCAAGATTTATTGCTATTATGCTGTTTTGAGAATGTCAGATTTGTAGGTTAAATAAAATACCGCAGCCATGTAAACCAAAATACTATATATAGTATAATTGAATGACAACCAAAAACTTAAGAGACATGGCATACACGGATACGCTTGAGATATGGGTTAAACAAATATCAGCAAACCAACACGGCTCAAGTGCACGCCACTAAGGTACCACAGTATACGTCCAATCAGTCAGGCTCACGATTATTGCCAGCAAAAAACGAATATAACTGGCCAAAATAGATATCATATTGAGGTAACATATACATGTTTTTGTAGGTCCTCAATGGACTTAAGCGCTACACTAAGAGCACTAGATGCATCATCTTAAACCTCTCAGTATGCTCACATCTCCAGTACAACTAATTTAGTATTCTAAGCATGCAATCAACCAATCCAGGCCACCTTGGGGGAATATTTTCTTACCCCGACTTACAAAACTATTTAATTGTGTTCGTTACATTATAATTTGAATATATATGTCATACACCCGGTCTTACCTAATATAAACAACACTGCACAAGTTCGTCCTTACAGTATATGGGTCAGGGGTTAGTAGAATACCTGCGCTGAAGAATGAAATTATACACTTGCGAATACGTATCATTATAAATTATGTTGATCGGTTTCTCCATAATTAAAGCCCCATTAGTTTTTTGGATGTTAGAATTAAGGTAGATCTTATTTTACATAGAAGGATGTCTTATCAGTGAAACTGACTTTTACTTGTAATAAAACATTCTGAAATATTCTTTTTTAATCACGAAGAACATAATAATATAAAAATGTAGGACCGTGTATGTTCAATGATATTGCAAAAATAAGAAAATCATCGACAACATTTTTACGAGATGTGGCTAAAGTAAGGCATTTATAAATATTTTTTCAGAGCAAATATAATATATTTCTTATATTTTATTATCATTTTGTCTATTGTTCTGTAGCAATTTTCTAAATTAAAAAAGATATTGGGTCTTTAACGCTGGCACACATTTGAATATATCTGAAACAAAGCAGTCAGGCTTCTTAACAATATATACCAAGACACATTTGTTTTATATCCTGGAACTGAACCCAGATGTCTTAAATAATTGAGTGGTATTGTCGTGATTTACCAGAGTCATACAAAAAGGGTGAAACACCAAGGTTAATCAATTATGCCTACTGTCTTAGGTAGCTCATTATGTATTCCTAAGCTCTGAAAATTATGGTTCAATTGTAGGCAAATAATTCATAACACCAGCATTTACTTCAATCGAATATAGAAAAGAAAAACACATTTCAAGAACAAGTACACATGTACGGAAAATCCCACCTAACCCAAAATGTTACCTCCTAAAGAAAAACACCAACTCAAAATTCCGCCCAACTTTGGGAGACACAAATGGGGACAAAACTCACGTCTTCCTCAGGGTGACACCGCCTTGGGTACATCAGTAAATCTACATTGTATACACCATGCTGCGGAACTCAGATCTGAGTACTGAATACATATATCGATAAAATAACCCATTATCACATTTTATATTTATACATGAAACATTACAGATTGTCTTTAAATGGTTGTATTTCTTCACTTACTAGTGCTTTAAACAGTTCTTCTAATTACGCTTGTTAAATGTCCTTAGACTTATAGAAAATGTGTCTGTAGTGACACAAAAAATGTGACATTAATGCAAATGCGAAGAACGATTTAATATATACTGCGCATGCTCAGAGGTGGAGAACAATGACGGTGAGAATGCGTATTTGAGTGGTCTTCGTAAATAAGAACGCTGAAAGGAGCGATAGAAGTTAGATTGCCAGTCTAAAATTCTATTTAGATAGGACAGCTGCAAATTAAAAACAAAAAGCTTTGTAACTTATTGGATAAGGAAGTTGAGCGAGCACTAAGCATTATTGAATAGCTTGTAAACAACTAAATATCAAAATACCCATTGGAATATATTCTTTTGAAAATAAAACGTTCATAATAAAAAATTGTCGTAGGGGGATATCCGAGGTCGAGCTGTCAGGGCCTCTGGCTAGTAATCACTAACTCTCTTTGCTGTAAGTTCGAATCTTACAGGAAACCAACTTTCCAACTTGACGGTTCTGTCCAGGTTGAATGTCACTGGCTGTTTGTGCGATGTGTACCACAATGGGTAAAATGAATGATCATGTTACATTGTTCATGTTGGAATTACAGATACAAACGTACAATTACATAATACATTTTGCTTGTGGTTAAACATGAGCTGCATTTACTTCTCTACGTATTTAATGTGTTGTAGTTTAAAATAGCAATATACGTCTTACGATGTTAAATTACAACTTCGTTTAAAGGATATTCTCAATTTTGCTGTTTTTTTTTTTTGTTTTTTTTTTGATAGTATGCACACTTTAGAATTTGTCAAAGAGGAAACACATTTCGCATTTGTGAAAGAGTTTTTGGACAAAAAACTAACTCGAAAAACCAACATGATTATGATCGATCAAATGAATGAACTTCTTTCTTGATATGCTTTGAACATTTGAAAAGGTAAAATATTCTAAACTGGCGGGTTATATTTCACATCTTGGGTTGTAATCAATATCCATACCATACGTGATCAAAGATAAGATGGCTGTCTCGGTCTAGTAAAGTTGCACAGACATTTAGGCATCAATTGGTAATACAAATCAATTCCGTCCCTGAAAAGATCATTGACAAAATACATAACTCATGTCCATTAAAAATCAAGAAAGGAGAATGAGATTCCCATTCTTGTAGATTTGCACAGATATTTGCTTGATAACAATAGATTACACAGTAAAACCCTCTGGCCACTATAGGTCCAGTTTTCTGAGAATTCTGGTATTCGAAAAACTTTTGATAATTCCGAAAAAATGACATTCCAGTTTTCAAGGAGACGTATTTTCCTGTACAAGATTTTTATTCTTTACAAAGAAGTTTATTTGTAAATGTTGAATGTGACAGATAGGCAAGTGTATCGAAAGAGCAATGTCCGAATATAATTTTGTTGTATGATTGTATGGTTGTGTTTTGAAAATACATTTGACTACACAAAATGTATTAAAAAGGAATTTCATACGTGACGTCACATGTCTTTAGTCTACAGACGACACCGTTGCATTATGATGACATGGCAAGAATAAAATATATTAGAGATTTTATTTTGTTAACGTACGTTTTTTTTTCATTTCAGCGAGAATTTTTCGTGCCAAGTGAACCGGAAGTTCAAAGTAATCATAATCACGTGACATCACTAGATGATCACGTGGACGAAACAACAGTCGTATTGTCTAGAACTTTGAGTATCGGCGAGAATTGTGTAAACTCGAACAGATGGGAAAATAGTAACGCCTGTTCCAAATCATCTGTGACTTGATGTGTTCACGAAAGAAGGACTATATTGCAAAATAACTTCATTAATCACACGTTTGTTGTCTGTCCATCACGATGTGAGATTTTGAAAAAGAAGGAGTATAAACTATGTTGATGGTGTTAATATTGATTGTGCTTTGACCAAACATGGTTGTTGATGGACTCGATGCATCAGATTTTTCTGTGAACGAATCTGAACATCTCGTTAGTCGGTGTCAAGTGCATAAGTTCGGGTTACACTTTTAGGTAGTCCCGTACTGTCATTGGATACGTTGTAATAAAGCGCTGACATTCATTCATGTGTATTTCTCAATCACTATGTAGATTGATATTTTTCTCCATTCATCCAGGATCATAAGTGTAATGTATATATTATTAATTGTATATTGAAGTGTTTGTTTAAGAAAAGTTAGTACATGATTGTATTAAATTTAAAGTATTAACGCTAGTGTTCGTTAGGACGAAGTTGGTGATATATAATTATGCATACAAAACCATACTATTTGATATGTAAATTATGTTCAAACAAGAATAGTTTGCATCTAAATTGTTGAATCATATGCATTATGACTGTATGTTTAATTAGCGGTATAACGTGTGAGTTATTAATGAAATAAGTATATGTCCCTAAATTGTCAACATATATAAAGTTACTATGTTCGTCAAAAACGACAGGCAACAGCACAACTGATCGAATTTAATGCAACGTTTATTAATATTGTACCAGGTTACAATTGTTAAACACTAATTGGACGGTGCCTTGGTTGGGAAGTGTTCTTTATAAAGGTTGAGTTAGTAATTTGTAGTTGTCTATACATTATGGAAAAAATAGCATTGCATTCTAAAACTGGTTTATCTATTGACACCAATTAGAGATCATTATCCAATTATTTATATCCTTTTGAAGTATCAACATATTTCGTCGTTACAATATTAACACCGCCTACGTTTCATCAACTTTTGTCACAATTACGATCCCTATCAAATAATTAACTGCTGTCTGGTCGGTTAAATGAACACTACACTATTAGCACACCAAATTCGTCATTATATGTGACATTTCGATGACATTTTGTGTATCATCAACAACGTTGCTTGATTCCTATCGATTCTCGTTTAAAGTATTCCAAACCTTATACTGTATTCTTACTTTTCTGACCCTGACACTGTATTTTTACTTTTCTGACACCGTATTCTTACTTTTCTGACACTGTATTCTTACTTTTCTGACACTGTATTCTTACTTTTCTGACAGTGTATTCTTACTTTTCTGACACTGTATTCTTACTTTTCTGACAGTGTATTCTTACTTTTCTGACAGTGTATTTTTACTTTTCTGACAGTGTATTCTTACTTTTCTGACAGTGTATTCTTACTTTTCTGACACTGTATTCTTACTTTTCTGACACTGTATTCTTACTTTTCTGACACTGTATTCTTACTTTTCTGACAGTGTATTCTTACTTTTCTGACAGTGTATTCTTACTTTTCTGACAGTGTATTTTTACTTTTCTGACACTGTATTCTTACTTTTCTGACACTGTATTCTTACTTTTCTGACAGTTTATTCTTACTTTTCTGACACTGTATTCTTACTTTTCTGACACTGTATTCTTACTTTTCTGACACTGTATTCTTACTTTTCTGACACTGTATTCTTACTTTTCTGACAGTGTATTTTTACTTTTCTGACACTGTATTCTTACTTTTCTGACAGTGTATTCTTACTTTTCTGACAGTGTATTTTTACTTTTCTGACACTGTATTCTTACTTTTCTGACACTGTATTCTTACTTTTCTGACACTGTATTCTTACTTTTCTGACAGTGTATTCTTACTTTTCTGACAGTGTATTTTTACTTTTCTGACAGTGTATTCTTACTTTTCTGACAGTGTATTTTCACTTTTCTGACAGTGTATTTTTACTTTTCTGACACTGTTTTCTTACTTTTTTGACAGTGTATTTTTACTTTTTTGACACTGTATTCTTACTTTTCTGACAGTGTATTTTTACTTTTCTTACAGTGTATTTTTACTTTTCTGACAGTGTATTTTTACTTTTCTGACACTGTATTTTTACTTTCCTGACATTGTATTTTTACTTTTCTGACACTGTATTTTTACTTTCTCTCTCCGTTCCATTTTCAGATAATAATTCTGACATTAGGCTTGCAATATCTTAATTACTTCATTCGTGATATTCGTATAGTTATATAGATGATTTCACAATATAATTGCAATGGACAATAACTGCTTACATTACTTGTGTATATGATTGCAACTTTGTAAATAATTATGAAATTTGGTGATATGGGTGAAATAAGTCTCTGGTTACTAGTTAGAATTCAACTGAAGTAAATTTAAAGCAATTGAAATTGGACAAATGTAATCCAATACACAATGTTTCATTATCTTATTGAATGTCTTCATATTTAGGGCAATAACTATTTGTGAATGATTATTTTGTATTCGAAGCTTTTTTCGTATTTTGTAATAAATTGTACATAATATTATATCACTGCGATTGGCCATCATCTATAATACCATCAGATAAGATCTTCTCATAAATTTGTTTACTTTAACCAATAATGTTTTCTTTATTCTTGACAAACAACACACTGTAACAGATATTTGGCTGTAAAGTTACTACTGATATCCGTGTAATGCTAACCTTCCTCTTGGTAGAAACTCGATGTATGCAATGATATATCTACTGTATAATAAATGTTCATATTTGCTTAAATGTTTACATGTCATGGTTATGTGTGATGTGTTTAATTACAAACCTCCCATATTCTGCAAAATGTAAATTAATAAATCATGTTCGTTTCCTACGTATCGGGTTGGCTCTTCTGCCGGGAGATTGTTTTTCAAATTTGCCAAGCAGAATTGATAATATGGCATGGCTATGTGCTGTAGTGTACACTACTTTGACTACATGTTTCACAGAACAAGGTAATTCAATAAAACATAATAAAAGAACGGAGTCTGGAAAAACTTCAATACGTCAAAACAGATTAAAGAATACAAGTCAACACATACAGCTCTAATCATTATACCATAGAACATAGTTAAAGTGAATTCTTAAACAATCGAATAAGTACTTCATTGTGTCTAAAGTTCACTTTATCTATTATATATTAAAGGGTGTATTTGAGGAAAGTTAAATAAAGTCAACCCTGTGTTAGTGTTCACCTTTGAATCAAGAACAACTCGTAAGTAAAGGCCATTTTTAAAAAAAAAAAAGCTTGACCATTTAGAACAAAATGACTTCCAAATAAAGACCACCTTTGTACACAAGTGCTTGCATCTTATCCGAGTACGCTCTAACAGTGTGTTGTAAAACAGAGACACATATACAAATGTCCACGAAATAAACACATCCTGATAATATTCAGAACGTTTCTAAGTACAGTTAAGTACAATAATATGGGAGGTTTAGTAATTCTATATAGCAAAATCCCGGAAAACCGGACTCCTTGAAAACCGGAATTCCCGGAAGATCGGACAATCTTCCAATTCTCCTTTTTCGGATTGTGAATAAAAGCTCTGTGAAAGCCGGAATAATTAGAAAACAGGAGTTTTTACCCAGTCCAGATGGGTCCGGTTTTGAGGATTGTTACTGTATTATTTTCATGTACATATTGATGGAATGTTATCTGTTGAACTACTTGTATAATAAATTCAGAACTACAAACATGTCCTACATAAATAAATGTGTTAATTCTTTATTCATAGCTATAAGTTTGGAAGCGTGATTGAAATGCCAACGTGACTGGTAATAATTATATCAAGCGTGTGGTAAATACCCATACAATGAGTATAATGATGCAAAAGGTGAAAAATATTTACAACAATGCACACACTATTTTTGAAAATGTTGTTTGACCGCTTTTAAGACAGTGCTTAAAACGTTTCTAGATCATATTGAATCAGATATCACAGAAGCTCTTGAAGAAAGTTACGTCATTTGTAATGTAGATGATGCAGACAAAGCGACGCGTACGTTGCATAGTCTGACTACAGAAAACCCGCATTTATGATTAATATGTTAAATTACTTGCAGAACAATCGGCTGCTAAGTTTATTTACGTACATCCGTGATTTTTTTTCGATTTTTTGTAGCACCCCACCACGAATACAAAGAACCACTACATTAACTAACACCGCGTACATTCACATCTGCTGCGTGTATTTCACCACAAACAACAAAGGTGATTTATTCGTTCAAGCTTGTAGTAACTGTTACGAACGATTTCTAGCATAATTATATAGGTATTATCAAACATCGTTACATGTTCGTTTTGATATTTGATTATTCTAGCAACTTGAAAAATGTGCGAAAAGCATTATCCTTCTTCCTTAGCAGGGTTTTCTGACAAACATACTTAAAAACACATTAAAACCGGACTCGCAGAATACCAGAATTCTCTGAAAATTGGACGATTTTCAAGTTCCACTATTTTTTGAATTTATCAGAAAATCTCTGAAAACCGGCATTTTCAGAATACCGGACTTTTGGCCCAGTCCGGAAGGGGTACGGTTATCAGGGGTTTTACATACATACTGTATATAGTTTCTATTGATGCAATCATCTGAAGATATATTGACATTACGTAAGCAGTGAACTCACTGAATTTGTGATTGGATTTCAAACTGTAAACAATAGCACACTCAAATATCTCAGACCCAAATCAGTTAACCTTCAAGACTGTAACACTATGTTAACTATATAAAGCTGTATCATTAAATCAAAGCTTTGAAGAGACTGCTGTTGTTCGGAACGACAAACAGTGCAAAGTTGAATTTCTTTGTAGGGTGGTACTTTTTTACGACTGTTTTGTGTTACTCATTTAGCTTTCTGATTTTGGCTTGAATGGACTTAATATTTGAATTTGCATTTATGCCATTGAATCGTAAAATTGGAACTACTTTCGTAGGCGGAAGATTAATGGAAGCGATTCAGTATGTAGGAACAATTTGCAGATCGGTTGTTGAGAATTGGTCTTAAGTTCTTAACCTTGTGTTCGTACCGACAAACAAAAAAGCAACAATAAACAAGAACGGGACTATTTAACCTGAAAAAGGATTATTCAGAATTAATTAATCGTGTGAATTAGTGCTTGATATGAAATGTGAAGAATAAAGATATGACATGCCAGGATATAATGACGTCGGCTGTAAATATATTTACACAAAGTCACAAGCTCTTGGAAAAAGATTTTTTTCCGGCAAATAAACCCGATAAGTCTATGAGTGTTTGTACAACATAATAAGACAAACCGTTTCATTGTTTAATGCACCATCTGCAAACATCATGATTATAATCGACATTCCTTAACGTAGTCTTTGGTAGGATAAACTGGTCTGCGTAAAACAAACACTATTTTTTAGAAGAAACCCGGATCTGTTGAAAGTGTTAACCTTCCTCACGTATCACAATACATTGCAAACTCTCCAGAGCGGCCCTCTCTTGAGCAGTAACATCCTTTCGACAACAGCCTGATTTAACTGTTAGAATAACCAGAACAACAGCCTCTCGACAAAGCATAAGTTTGCTACACCTAAAGGGTGTTGCTATGGAGCGGTTACACTGTTCTTCCAACACCCAAACACACGTGACAAACACAAGCACAAATGTTGATAATACGAAACACACTTAATTCCTCACATAGAACAGGACTGCACTAAATCTGTACAATTAGATAAGGAATCAATAAAAGGAATCTATATCAAGGAATAGGTAAAAGATAAAGGTTTATAATCTGTAATTATACATATTCAACCGACTTTCACAAGTTACTCCCCGGTCACTTGGTTATAGGTCGTACGTTAACACTCGGCGCCGTGCGCATCCATGGAACATTGACTTATTTTCGTCACAGGTACCCATTTAAACACCTGGGTGGAGAGGAGCAAACGTGGCATAAATTGTTTGCTCAGAAAAATTCCGATGGTCCGGGTAGGATTCGAACCAGGGACCTTACGATCTCAAAGCAAGCGTCCTACCACTGGACCAGGCCAGGTCATGTCAGGTCATCCGTAGGTCGCGTTGGTCGGTGCATAATTATTTCAAACAAGTCTGTGTCTTTTATATTAAGATACTCGTCCAAATGGTGTACTGTGTTACATTAGAACAATTTCATGAGCAATTATCGCGAAGTTATTGTCGGTCTTATGACCGCCACAGTGACCTCTTGGAAATGAGATTTGTAGTACTGTCATTTCAATGGAAGGCAAAGCCTCCCCAAAAACGTTAAACCATGACCATCACGATGCATTTTGTCCTGAGTTTTACAGACTGTTTTACCATCCAGCATAAGGCAATCATGAGTTGATAAGACATTGTCGGTTTTATTTTATCGCGCGCTATTCAACAGCATTTGGTGTACACTCATTGATTACGGAACAGAACATATGGTGTACATCACAGGCACGTAATAAAAGACAAATTGTAGATTGAAATCTCATAAACCTGTATTGACAGTTATTTTATTCTCAACGAATACGGAGAATGTTGATGGAATCTAAAACGAAGCAATCTTTGGTCAACCAATCCTTGGATATCACAAGGGAAATGTAACTGAGTTTCATGATTATATACTTAGTACCAACATATCTTACATCGTTTACAGAAGCATCCGTCTTATAAATATAAAGATTTTAAAGGCCTTAGTCTCATGTAATTAACTAATGCTTCACATTCCATTTTGATAGCCAATGAAAATCGTTTACGGTTTAAGAATTGAAACCACGCCCACTTTTGGTGTCTAGTAAGAGACACGATAACGAATTATTGTCAAAATGGTATTACATCGTACTAATACAATGCACAACACATTAGAGATGACTCTCGCTGATAAAGTGAAGTCCATGAAGGGACAATAAAACACTATTTCAACGCGTTAGTGTAATTTTTTGTCGCTTCATATGAAAGTATGATATTTAATCATTGTAAATGATTTGAAATATTGTTTACGTATTTTTAGCGTATTTAGGCAATTTAGACACCTTAAGGTAATTTGCCGACATATATACCATGCAATTCGCGAGAGTGTATGTTAATAAAGATGGCAACGGTTGCCATTAACAGTTTATATGTTATGTAAAATAATAAAAATAAAAAAATCCCTCGGGCAGATTTTTAATAAAAGTAATTTAAGTTTGAAAGTGAGAAGAAAAAAACATTAAATTTAACATTTAAAATCGTTTTACTTGCACTTATAATTAAATCATGAACATCAAATTTATACCTACAAGCAGGTAGTTTTATTCTCCGCTATTAAATTTTTATTTCATTAAATATCCACATAAATTGATAGAGCGATATGTATTTTCAGAGAGGCACTATAAATACCGCAAAAATGACCGTTTTGACGTCGAAAACGACGTTATTTCAATCGTTTGGTTCCACCCTAAGGTAATTAACCGACATATATACCATGTCATTCGCGAGAGTGTATCTTAATATAAAGATGGCAATGGTTGCCGATAACAGTTTATACAATTTTGTAACAGCCCATTCGACAATGTTAACACAGTGTAATCCTATCGTGTCCGGTGTAATACATGCGATTATCTAAACACAGTACTAGACTCGGTAGTTGAAATGGGGCCCTTAAACAGCATCCTCCTGAAGTACCAGAAGGCAAAGCCTAGAATCGAACCCTCGATTTTCTAATTGATAGTCGTGCATGTTTCCACTTGACCATCGGTCTATCCTCGCTAAAACAGTCAATATGATAAAACGTTTTATCAACAATTTAGGGGCAGCAACGTTTTAAAGTTTAGATGCTGCTATATAAGCCGAGATGTATCTTTGAAACGGACTCCGAATCTTACCAGAATCATCATTTACATATAGGGAGATGTTCCATGGTTTAACTATGTGTATATGCAGTCATACCTGTGAACAAAGGCCGCCCTTTGTAAAGACAAAATGTGGCCTTTATTGGGCGGGTGACCTCTATTTTGGAGGTCAATTTGTTCTAAATAATCAATAACAGTTTTTAAAAGAATGGCCTTTATCCGAAGGGAGGTGACCGCTAACACAAATTTGATTGTATATTAAAACAAGTCAGGATCTATCATTTGCTTTTGCTCACTGCTATGAAAAGTCACTTCCTGAATAAAGTCGAGCCTGATGTGATGGTGGTCGTCAAAATGTCCTAAAATCCTCCCATAGTCACATTAACAGTATATTTATATGTACCGTATATTTAGTTTGTATACTATTATTAGACATATTACAACACTCATTTGTCTCACACAGTAATGATATTAAGCTGAAACCTTTAGGGAACACTTAAATTCTAACAAGAAGAGGTCCGCGAGCGAATCCGACGATCGTCTTCTCATCACCAGAGTGAGATCTATCTACCTATGAAGTTGCGTGTTACTCCCTTTTATAATTATGAATTATAAGCTACATTTAATTTAAAGTATTTCCACGTCGCAGACGCCGCGGTGATCACAAAAGCTCGAAATTTTATACGAAAACAGACAAGCTAAAAATCAGCATTTGGAATGATCAATGGTTATTCCTTACGACGAAAATTGTACGGGTAGCCATGATTTATGTTCTCAAAAACAAACATTGAATAATATCAGATAAATATTTCTAAAGTTTTAAAACATATTAACACAAACAAAGCTGACAAAACAATATATGAATATATCCAGATAGAGTTGTAGCGTGTTAAACCCATCTTATGTTGATGCCTTTGGGGAGTAAGACAATATTTAGAGCCAAACTACATACTTTTCAGGAATATATTCAACACTTAATACAGTTACTAAACCGACTGACAATCCTTCCTTTTCGAATCCAGTTTAAAAACATAATTTGTACATTATTCACTTAAAATCCCCATTAGTCTTTTTTGGATGTTAAACTAAAAAGATGTCTTATCAGTGAAACTGACTTTTACTTGCAATAAAAACATTCCGGAATTTTCTCTTTTTGTTACAAGTACATTTTTAACTACACATAGAAAATGTAGCAAAGTAATTTTTAATGATATTATAAAAATTAGAAAAAAACAACATCTGACAACATTTTTACGAGATGTGGCTAAAGAAAAGCAATATGTACATAGTATTTTAGAGGAAATGAAATATATTTCTTATATTTTACTATCATTTTATCTATTGTTCTGTATTAATAAATTCAAGTTGCTTACGGAAGATGGGAATCGAGTGCTGGTTCTTTCCAGGAACGATGGTTAGTTAAACTCTCCGTCTCATATGACTCTGACGGTTGAAAAGGGGCGTAAAACCCAAATGAAACAAACAAATCGAACAAAAAGGACACAACTTGATTGTAATGATTTGGTGCATGCTATCTCGCGGTCTATACCACGTCTTGCAGTATTGCATTTACTAAATTGCATCATAAATTGACGAATTTGTGATATAAACAAATAAACAAGGCGAGTATTGCATGTTTGAGTACCATATCTGAAGTTTGATAAATCGAAACGACTGACTTATGGGACATATCTCGCCGATATGAACTTTCTCCATCATCTGATCTTTTATTTAATTTCTCACTCTCACAATGCTGATATCGTTTTATGTCTCATGTTCGTGATCGTATGCTTCTCCAAACATTCGACCTTGGTCGATTCTAAAACGGTGAAAACCCGAATGAATGTTGTATCCTTCATTGATCGTTAGACGATTTAACCTTCTATTGAACGTATTACACCATCTATATCATTTATTACACCATCTATATCATTTATTACATAATCTATATCATTTATTACACCATCTATATCATTTATTACACCATCTATATCATTTATTACACGATCTATATCATTTATTACATAATCTAATTGCCTTTAGTTAGAGTTTCTTTCTTTTTTTGTTTCCAGGAAGTGAGCTGTTTGTTCCATTAAACTTATTTACATCTCGGCGCATTTGCTGCAGACAGCTGGACAAATTTATGTCTTGCACATACATCCGGTACCAGGTTCGTATGATAATGATTTGATTAGGTATGTTGGATTATGTGTTTCTTGGACAGCAATTGAAACAAACCCTTGCTATAAACATTACACGAATTTACCTTTGTAGAAGACTGATATCTCTTTCTTGAATTTGTCTGTACAGTACAATCTCTCCAGAGCGACCCTCTCTTGAGCAACAGCATCCATTCAACAACAGCAATATCTTTTCCTACTACACACTTTAGATATCTATTTAACCTCTCTGGAGAAACTCCCTCTCAACAAAAACATACATTTGCTACTCTCTGAGGGCGTTGCTTACGAGAGGTTGTACTGTATATGTACCAACATGTTGTCTCCAAAGGACTAGATAGTGAAGTCAAGTTTAAATGTATTATCGACACTATTCTGAAATATGTTTTATGGTGGTAGATCTTTACTTAGCACATTTAAACCGTCTTAATCGATAGCTCTTGTATGTAATTATCTTTCTAGAAATTCTAATGTCATCCAGCTCGTATTTACATTATTTAACGTCTGGACCATTTGATATATTAAGATAACAATAATTGAAAGTTCATCGCCATGAAATAATTTGCCAATATGCGTCTGTTTTTTTCAAAAGTCTGGCGTAATGAAATATTGTTTCCGTCTTCGGCATTTCACTTACCGAATAATTGAAATTTCAACATAACAGTAATGACTTAGAAATATAATTCCCACGATATCATAATGCATAATTAGAATGGATCAACACGAATTCTAAATTTAAAACCAGTGTAGTCATTATACATGCATTATTTAATTTCACTTCTTGAGTTCTCTTTGCCGCTTATACCAAGGACCTGGTGAGGGAGGCATATCATTGAACAAAAAGTACGGTGCGACCTCTCCAAAGCAACACCCTTTGAGAGACGCAAAATTATGTTTGTTGTTGTTGAAAGGTTGTTGCTCTAGAGAGGTTAAATTAATAGTTGAATTGTACCGTGGGAAAATCATGATGTTGTTGAATGGAGGTTGTAACCTAGGAGAGGGCCGCTCTGGAGGGGTTGTACTGTATTGATAAAATCATGCACATAAGGGTATAACAGCGGAAACATAAATTGAATACATTCCGGATAACAAGGTTTATCGATTACCTAAAGGCAAGATTAATAAAGGTCGCGGAATATCAACTTAAAATAGAAACTGACAATAAGTCAGGAATATTTTTGTAATGTCGCACGCACCATCAGCCACTGTCATTTGGCGAATTATGCCGCCTAAAGCGGAGGTCACATTTACGGTCACGCACGTAGTTGATCGTAGTTCATTTTGTACGTAGTTAAGCGTAGTGTCACTACGGTTTACTAAGATTAAGTAGGTTCGAAGTAGGGTAAAAACTCGCAAAAGGAAAATTTGTAGAGGACTAAGTACGATGAACTATGATTAAGTACGGCCAACTACATTTAACTACGCGCAAAAATGACCAGGGTTAACTAGGGAGACCTACGTGTAACTCCGGTTAACTACGTGTAAACTACGATCAAAGTAGGCACAAATAAGTTTAACTAGCGTCAACAGCGTTTAACTACGGCCAAAGGGGGCTAGACTTTGACTGCGCATTACGGGTAAGTCAAAATGCGGTCACGGTCATTTTGCTATATTAGACCTTGACCAGCCAACATTATTATATCCGAAATCCGAGTGTTAGTGATCCTCATCCCTCTACTCTTGCCAAGGAGAAAGGTAGGTTACCTCTGAGGTCAAAACCGTAACAGGAGGAAATAGTGTTCGACTTCATTGAGACAAATGAGGAACTCTACAACAAGGGACATCCAGATTTCTTGAAGACCGGGTTAAAAAGCAATGTGGCAACAACTGACTAAGACCTTAAAGGCCACTGCCTTTGATGGTAAGAGACACATTTCGTTTATTTCATTCTGATGCTTAAAGCATGATAAAATTACTGAAATTCTCAAACTTAACGCAAATGTCGCATTCGTTCATATTTGTGCAAAAATGTATTAACCCATATTGCTTGCTTAATATTTTTCAGGTTCCATTGCGACGGGTCCTCGTATAATGACATGGTGGAACACACAGAGTTCGGCCTACGGCAAGGTTATCCGCAGTGATTTCTGGCCAAGGGGCAAAGCGACGTGAATCGCAATTGAAGGAACGACTGGCGTTCTTAAACACCCACGTCTATGGGGTGCCTAAACGGGCCGGTGCTGAAGTAAGTAAAACGATTAATTGAGTTACTTTTTTTATCACTTCATTATTTTTGACGGTTATTGGCGTAGAAAAAAGCGAAACATTTTAATGCATTAATTAATATTTCTAGTCCTTTCATTTTCAGCATATGTTGCAGCTTCGAGAGAAGTATCCTGAGAGATTTAATGCTGCCACAGACCAGGACATAAAGTCTGACACCGACTCCGAAGATGAGCAGACCGAAAACACTCATGGACATGCAGACAGAGGATCCGGCTTCTATCTCCAACCAGAGGACCTCAGCTTCGCTTCTTGGAAGAAGAAGCCTTCTCTTATTTTCATAGAGAAGATCGAGAAAAGAATGACAGCTAACCAGCATCAGATTGACAATTTTTTTCCAGCAGGTAAATTACTTCTACCGAATATAATGTAGTTGTTTAATTTATATAGCCACGCTTCAAAACAATCGTGGGTCGCCTTATACGTGATTCTGTGTAGATGCTTTCATAGTCACTATCGTTAGTAACCATTATATTATTAATTAAATATGTACCTCTCATTTTAAGCATATGCTGAAGTACAGTCGGTCACTCCGTCCGTCCGTAACAAAAACTTGTCCAACAAATAACTAGAGAACGATTTGCCCTAGGCACTTCAGATTTGGTTGTTGGGTTGGTCATTACATGTAGATGACCACTATCGGTGTCAAAAGACCAGGTGTTACTATCCAATCGGTCGGTAGGGAGCATGTGTTTCACAAACTACTTGGACCTAATAAACCCTACCTTAGGATGTAGTCCAACCCTAGTAAGCCTTAGTTGACCGGACTGTGAGACGTAGTGTAAATAGTATCCAAGCCGACGTAGAGATTTTTTTCAACATGTTGAAAAATTTTAAGCTAAGTACGGACAAATCATAAGTTCCAACTAATTATCTAACTACAGTTAACTTCGGTTAGCTACGTATAACTACACCTGATACGCGTAAATAAGGTCAACTACGGTTTCCCTTACAACGGTCAACTACATGTGTGACCGAAAATGTGACCGCTGCTTAACTACGGACAATGCATGACTTCCAACTACTTTTATAACTACGGTTAATTACGACTAACTACGTCTAAGTTCTCCGGACACGTGTATGTACGGTCAACTACAGCTCCCCCTTACTACGGTCAACTACGTGCGTAACCGTAAATGTGACTGCCGCTTTAAACCGCAGTTAACCGCATTTGGCATAAAGCCCCCGATATCTTAATTGCTTGTATATCTATATGCCGTCTATACAAATAAGGGGTTGCGAAAATGTAACTTTGATTAAGTTTCTCTGGGCTGAGAAATACTGCAATACGTATATAGCTAACGTAAGTGTTATAATTCATCTGGTCAACGAAATCAGAGTTGAGATGCAATTTCGTAACTGCATTGATAATGTGTCAACATATTCCGAGAAACAAGTAAATGATATAATGATTTAAAGTAGTAAATGAGTTGCATGTCGTTGTGAGACATACAGAAAGACCGCAGACTTAGAACTCGCACATTTTGTATAACAACACCTATTATTGCAATCCTTTTACTATCCTCCAGTAAATCATGATCTTCTATGAATAAACCATTATGTGTGGTATATTCATTTCAAGTAAAATATATATCATCAGTACTTCTGCACCTACACGTGATCTAGATAGCATCATAAAGATATGCATTTTTTGTGTTTGTAATTATGGAAAACAAATACATGAAGTTCACTTGGAATCTACTTTATAAATCGTTTTGTCTGAATAATTGATTTAATGGACCATATTACGGAATGTATGTAAATCACTCGATGGCTTACACTTATGCTGAGGTTGATAGGTGTTCAAGTGGTCTATCAATCGTAAGGTCGTGACATCTCAGGAACGTTTTTTACCGCCCCATTCTCACTACGGAGCCCAGTGCTGTGTTAAGACAAGAATCTCGCGAGCGGTGCCAACACTCTTCTGTTCAGCACCTCGGTGATATCTATCCACTTATTATGAAGTTTAATGTTGCTACTTCTTATACCAGCCCAATACTAATACTGTGTAAAGACAAGAGCGCCCGCGAGTGGTGCCAACGCTCTTCTGTTCAGCACCACAGTGATATCTATCCACACATAAAGATTCAGGTTACTACCTCTTATAGTTCTCGTATATTTTTTTCTTTAAAAACAGGCAAGCTAAACTTCACAGAGTAATGTGAGGCGTGTATCGGTGCTTTACACAGGGCACGATAAAGAGTAACCAGGCAATCTTTCCGAAATGAGTAGGATTATAAATACTCGGTTCCCCTGTGTCTTTTTGTCTTCCCTTTCTCTAAGATGGCTCTCATATTACTATAGCAGTCGAATGGGTAGTTAAACAGTTGATAAACATAAAAACAATTAAATTATTTCGCGCTCAGTGTTATGAAATAGGTTAGCATGGGAAACGGTACATAATATTATTTTTGTACGAACATGATAACTCCTTAGTCACAACAGATCTGTTACAACTGTGATGTTTCAATTGTGCTTCCTCCTTTGTAACGTTTGCGTCTTTTAGTTAATATTTTTCTAAAGTCTTAATTAATTAGTAATTTTGGTAACTGTAGTATCATGCAATCTGACAATGGCTAATTGATTTTAACGATCTGTTGTCATTTTTAAAAAAAGAAATTGGCAATTTAGAAGTGAACATGCAACGCAGTGAGCATAACATGTCAAAATATGGCAAAATCTTCTGCTTCAAGAAATATTGATCACCATGAGCGAATGATTTCAGATTCACTAGGTAATTGCCATGTTCAGATTGTAATTAATTCGCTGAATGTTTATAAACAATGATTAAGCGAAATTATGTAGAAGTTGTTTCATTTTGTCCAATGTATAGATAAAAAAGAACACCGTTTTTATCTTTTTATTGATTTGATTCTAGCAATGCATGCACTATTCGACTACAAAAGAGTTGAATGAAGCTTCAATGCGACATCAAACGCCCATAAAGCCGTTATATCGCTCGTAGATTTTATTGCCCGAGAAATGACCGGGTGGTCAGAATTACTAATCGTGTACGAGTAAATATCTGACACAATAAGTTACGACACTATAAGTGAATTTTATCATGCCGTAGTTACTTCTTACATGTTACATAGGAATATTAGCCTGGTAATTGTCATACATATATTTCTTACTAATCTATTAACTCCTTCAGTCGACTCTCTCTTGTGATTCTTATCACATTCTATATCATTCACTTATATCAGGTGTATTAACTTGAATGTCTCACTTCAAACTAATATGATGTGCGCCAAATATGAACATTGACATTTAAGGATTCCATGAAATGAATAAATCATTCTAACGGAGCTGAACTGAATATCTAGATGTTCTTACAAACGTGTCCGTATGGAATTAGAATTTGGTTATAACTATTAAGTTATAAATTTAACATTGCATCGCCATATTGCCGTTACTGTGTGTAAGTATTTGAGACAATAGTTGGTTATGCATGCGTTACATTTATCAGCAACGTTTTTGCTAAGATTCTTCTTGAAATATGACGAGTTTTAAGTCGGAATTTCATACAAAATACTGCAGAATAAAAGAAAAAACAGTATAACCGTATCATTATTCAGTAGATAATTAGTAGTTTTCAAGAACCTTCTGAAAGATGGTGAAGAAACTTTTAAAACGCTCTACAATTTCGGATAAAAATAATACAATGTTTTGAGAGAAGCTAACCAAACTATTAGAACATTCCAAAATTTTTCAGGAAGAAAATTCATTTTTTTTTCAAATGGGAAATAATAGAATGTCCTAAGAGAAGTTGGTAAAGCGTTTAAACATTCTCAAAATAGCGTGATAATATTTCAATACACTTAGACATTTCGGATTGAAAATAATACAAATGGTACATAAGATGCATTACAAAGTTGCTTACAACTGGTCCTCGTAATGTCATATTGTTGAAATTCAGTTTACCATTCAGGTATGTGCTGACGTAGTTCAATGGATATAAATAAAGCATTGTTATTTGGCTTAATATGAGGTGGCACGATTGGATTACTGATTTACAAAGTGAATGATCCGGGTAGACTCGTTTCAATTGTTTACGAACCAAGCCATGCTAAATCAAACAGGCACCATGCCGTCTATTGCCTTCCCTTGAGGAACTTATGCTAACTGGGCAGTTATTATTTTTGCGTTTACGTCATACTTAGTGGTATGACCGATACTTATGTTTTGTGTAAATAACAAAAAAAATCATTAGTGTAAAACAATGGTACTTTAGCTTTATCGTTTGGTGTGTCTAGACCAATTAAAGGCACACACACACTTATCTGAAAGTCTGCATCAAGACGAATGACCCCATTAGCGTTTGGCCAGATGGTGCTAACCCTTTGGTTTATTCTGATAATCTGTATCGACATAACATGATAGGAACTGGCAAATCGTGCTTTAGGCAGATGTTAATATAACACGCACACATATATTTGTCTTGTGATCCGGTTACATTCATTTCTCCTGCCAAGTATTTATGTTTAACAATAAACTGAACATTTTGACAATACTAATGTTACATTGTAATTACATTACGAAACCTGATGTTGGCGTCACTTGAAAATATATGTGTACGTTTTTGCTTGTATTATATCGATTTATTTAAAAGACTTCGAAAGACCGACCTCCCATATTGACGTTAAATTAGGTTTTGTGTTATTGATATTGTATGAATATATATCCACATAAAATAAATTATGAAACAGGATTCTTACAGCTGCACTTAAATCAGCAGCACTTTTAGAGAGAGCCAGATATATTCTGTTTTTATAAACCTTTAACAAAGCGACATTTGTTTTGTTCATATTATATTGAATTTGATGGAAATAATTAACCTAAACTCTTAATCATTCGCGGTTACTTCGTCACACCGATATTGTATATTTTGACTAACTGCATTCATGAATTTCATTTCACTCAACACGCTAACCGACAAAGACCGAAACTATGTATCACAAAACGAAACCCTCATATAAGACAACAGTATTGATATAAACTAGCCATTATGTCATTTCTTTATAAATTCACGACCGTCTCCGTGGTCGAGATGTTATTATGATACTATATGTTAATAGTTAGCACACCACTGTTAGTGTTAGTTTGAGTCCCACCTGCGACCAGAAAATAATTCCCATGTGAGAAAACCATCCATCTAGCGCACATAATGGTGTTTCAGGCGATGTGTAAACATGGACCCTTCCTCCACCATTAAAACTGGAAAATGTGCCAAATGACCTTCAAGTTGGTTGTTGTTCCGTCGAATTTAATCCCCTGAGTGAGAACTGATATTAACGAAATAGTTGATGTCTTATTCGGTGACGCTTTTTGTTTTCCTTCTATTGTCCGAGCCTTGTCTATCAACGTGTTCAAAATTGATATATTGTCTGGGTTTCTGAGTGGATTATATCTAAAGTTTTTTGACACTATGAAAGTATTATATGAAGATAGTATGCGCAGCACTGAACTGTTATGTTTTCCTTGTTACATACATATCAAGTGGTATCCGTAATATGTTTGAGTAAACAACAGGGTGACAAGTAATACAGAAATTATACTGACATTTCCTGGCAAATTTGTTTAATGAATCATTTTACCATTCGCCTTTTTTAATACTTAGGCTAGAAAAATTAGTAATGTTTGCCGTCATTTGCCGTCGCTAAATTGTCTGTTCTATTTGTCCTCTCAACATCCTATTCGTATTTTGGAGATACGATTCGTCTCCATTCATTCTAGAACAAAAGGCCGAAAATAAGGTCGATCGAGGAAACGGCTTCCTTCCGGCATAAGCCGTATTGTAAATATTGGCAACGCATATGTAACAATTCCATTGATAAACGTACGTGGTTATTAATTAGGAATGCAGTGCATGTTCTTTCGTTCCAAACTCATGACTTGTGATATATATACAGAGAGAGGTATTTGTTTAATTGTGTCTACCTTTCTACATATATTTCACATCTTATGGTCCTGAGCTCTACCTTCACTGAGTATGGGTGCGACACTAAACCCAAATCATTGTAAAAGTTAACATGTAATCATTTCCAAAGCATATTAAAATAACATTTCGAGTTCCATACAAAACTTTACGATACGATTTTTCCTGTCTTCAAATCGATGTTTCCCTTAAATCAGGTCGTCTCCCAAAAACACGTCAAAAAATTTACATTGTATTTGAATTGTATCTGTTGTATTCAGCATTGTGAGTATTACATAGAAATACCGGGATCAAGTATGACGCTTGCGTTGATGCCTATCATGAATAAAATAATGTATTTAAGCATTTGAAATGGGGAATGTTCATGCATAATGAAAACTTAAACTTATGTTTCTTATCATAAGACTTTAGTTCCAGACCTTGCTGCCAATTCATCAGATTCACGTATGCAGGGAAAAGCATCACATTACTATCAGCGTTAATATTACCAAATAAATTAGTAAGTGTAGAATGCTTACTCGTTCCATTTACTCATGACAAAGATGAGAAGCGAGAACAAATTATTCATTGCTCATTTTAAAAAAAAAGAATGAGTCGGTAGATAATAATCACCCGTTCATGTTCATATAAAAACTCTTTCTAACTGAAATAGTTCGTTTTTTTCTACGCGAAACACATATACCAAAGCCCTTATTTTGTCAACCTTCATATATGTTGGCAATATTCATGTCTAAATATGCTTCAACTGGTCAGTTTGATTGATGTATGGTATAAAACAGACTTCTTATTTTAGTATAAAAAAATCATATGTTTTTACATTTCTTTTATAAATATCCCCGTTTATTCGCGCCGTCACATAACCGCTTTTGGTTAAAGCACATCCCACGGTGGTTTTACAAATGGTTATATTGTACTATGGTAATAGGGAATACACAAATTGGACATATGGAACAAAAAAGAGTATATAGATATTGTCTGGCATAAAAAAAACAAAGAAGAAAAAAGCATGTAAAAAACGAAAAGATCACTCAATGACATACTATTAGCCTTATTTCGATTATTAGAATTAGAAAATTGCACAAAATATATAATATCATTATTATTTAACCCTGAATTTCAAGTTTGAAAACGAGGTTCCTGGAAACTGCACACATATAATAATAGTTGAAACCCGTGACTGGTTAGTAACTTTTTTTACAATTATTATTTGTCAGTTTTGTTGTCCTTATGATTATGTTCTTCAAGACTTAGTAGTAATATCAATTTGTTTATAACAAAAGGTTTAAAATTAGTCTATGGTTTGATGTATTGATTTCATTAAATTCTTAGAATTCCGTCTAATTATTGAAACTTTGACGCAACAAACATTGTGATGTGCAATTGATATTTTGTACAGTTCGACACTATTCATGCCCTTACAGTAGTGCTTGCAAGTAGTGTTTGCAGTAGTGCTTGCAAGCCCAAAACATGATTATGAAGGGGATTATTTTAAAATAGAATAAGTGTGCCTAAGAAAACAGTTTGCAAATATATTGACTGAATAATAATAATACTAACGACTTTATTTGTTGTGGATAACACATTTGGTGCAAGACCAATTTTCAATATGGTTCACATGGACATGGAACATAAACATTTGTACTCAAAATACGTACCTATACAATAGTTAAACAAAACAACTTGAAATAATTGAAGACATTTGTATATTACATACATGTATACATAAAATATTACACAAGACCGACTTATTATGCTCATCTTATCGTGTCTTTCAACTGTTGTTGGGTCCACAGTAGACCAAATACCATTTTCCTTGTAAGAATAATAAATTGTGCTGAGAACGACAATACATTGAAAAAGGGCCAACAACACATGCTATACCGTAGCTAAATAAACGGCTAAATAAACATGTATACTTCATTTTTATGAATTTTATTACAGTTGTCATTTTGACGCCGTGACGTTTTTGGAATCACTCGTTCGATATTGAGTGTTAGAGAGATTGTGTTTTTGTTCGTTGGATATATTTTGTCGGTGGGTTTGGGCACTGCTTGTGTTTTGGGTCTGGTGTTTTTTTTCGTATGTGATTATCTCTTTTAATTCTAGTTCCCCAACTCCACACTTCCGGTATATCTTTTATCACCATAAAACACGCAAAATCACACTTGCTACATTTCTCTTATATATGTCGTATTTACTTAATGTAACTGTGAGACACATCCATTCTAATAACAAAGTATCATTCCTTGTTTATATATTGTGAATAATTCATGACATGTATTTATGCGATTCCTGATCTCCTATTGTATCTATTGTGATATTCAAAAAGATCGAATTAACAAGTAAGTAGTACTGTTAATTCAATAGGGATAACACAGTCTGCCGCTAGTCGATATAAATAATATGGTTCATTTATTTACTTGTGTTTACATACCAAATTAATTCATTGAACGAATAGAAGCTCATTAATTAATATTAACAGAGGAGGAATAACTAATGGTATAATAAACATAAACCTTTTGATTGTTCCGAGTACTCGAGAACTAGATCCAAATATTATCTGAGTACATGATTACGATTAAGTGGAATTTCAACAATCCAAATTTAATTTGCTTAGATATATTTGTTTCAATTACTGAATCTATTTGACGGGGGAGGGGGGGGGGGAGTAAACATCGCTTCAGCTGTAGCAGATCAATTTGTTAATATGCATATGTCCAAGTCTACGGGAAAATGTATTTGTGTTACACAGTAATAATGGTATAAGTCATGGTACCGCAGACAACAACCCTACATGTAACGGTGTACATTAAGAACCACATTAGGAAATTGACATACGCGGATAAAATGATACGGTCCAATGCTATAGTGGATACAATTTCACATAATGTCGCGCTAGTATACCCTGAAGTGAAAATGAATCGAAAATAGACCAACATGTTTGTCTGGTCTTTGTGTTATCGGTACATCATACGTGACATGAAAAATGTGATACCATCCCTCCATTACATGAATTATGCTCGTAAGCAGAAATTGCAACAAGTTCTTACCTTCCGTAAATGTGATTTGTCTGATTTCACATCAAAATCCAGACAGTCTATAATGGATGAATATGTTGCTGCATAGAAATATCTAATAGGAAGCAGACATATAAGTATCAATGAATAAAACTAAAACGATTCCATTGATTTAGTTTAGCTGTAAATGTTCTTTGATCGGTATATTAGATGTTGTTTTCGAGATGTTGTCATTTTTACTACGACTCTATCAATATTTTTTAGTCCTTTTTATTTATATACATTTTTCTATGTATAATTATACGCTTTGGGAACATTAGCCCATACGCATGTACGCATAAACTGCTTTGTCTGATTACAAATGGTCATGTGGTATTGTCTGTCCAAAGACGCATGCAAACATACGAAGCGTTATAACAAATAATAGGAAATACGAAGGCAATTCATACTTTCATTAGCTTTCACATTAATTATTAAAACATTAATACACATAAAAACAAAAAGTGTGTCGTATGACCTTAGATAGCTTGATATTATACCGTGGTGCCAAACACTGAATATAAAAACAGATGCGTCAGTATTTATAATGCTGATTTGCATCAGTATCATCAATCAATGTTCTTTATCAGGCCACTTGTATATTTGCAAACACACTATTGAAATAAATACATCTCTATGTAAACTCTATAAACTATACCAATTCATCAATAAAACTATATTGATACACATTGTGTTCACCTAAATATATCTTGAACAGACATTATACGGTGGAGTAAGTAAGCGTGACATTACCTTCTTAACTAATTGTGTACAGGTAAAGAATACCAAGAACAAACTCCGCCCATCTCAATATATAACTTTCCCATCCCTCACCAACCAAAATGTTGCCCAACACATAGATACATGTATACGAATACTGGAGGACAAAATCGAGTTCACACGAGCCTTTCCGCCTTGGGATGGTTTGCAACAAGGCTGCGGAGGATTTAAACAAGTTTGTTTATACAAAGCCCACATCTACCTCGGGGCGACAAGAAACATTTCATGAGAGGCAATGTGATAACAATGAACTGTGTTATATAGATTATTCATGGTATGATGTGCAGCGTCTATTAATACTTAACTTTACGTTCCGTTGCCATTGTACACGCATCACAATTATTTATTTGTACATACTCAACTAAATCAACTAAACTTTAGAAGGTTTACATAGGCCTTATGAGTATTTTATACCCTGCGCAATGTGTTATCAAATCCTGAGCCATCACTATTTGTTTTCGATCAGTCAGTATGTTATCTTGTATACATGTACCTGTAATTGACATTTAATGGTTACCTGGTGCTTCTTATATGGAATGCATTGCATACAGTGACGGTCTTAGCAAACAACTCCGCCCGAAAGCTTGCTAGGAATCAAACAAACTGAACGCCGTTATATGCTCATTGCGAGTTAAGTGTTCGATTAGCAAAAATACCTGGATCAGTGGACGTTTGCAATATCATTAAAATAGTCCTTCTGTTTGTTTTAAGTCGGCAATTCTGTCACTTGAACATTAATCATGCTCAAGCTTACGTAGCTGATAAGGAATACAATTGCTGCATGTAACTATGTTTGTTTGTTTGAGTTTTACGCCCCTGTTCAACAGTCAGAATCATGTGAGGCGGCCAGTTCACCTAAACATCGTTCCTGGGAAGAACCAGTTCTAGACTCCCATCCTCCGTATGCAAATGCCTACTTTCTGACATAAAGAGACATGGTCGGTTACTTGGCTCGAACCCACGACCCTCTGTCGGTGTTGCATTTATGAAATAATTTACCAAGACATTGACATTTCCAGGTATTAAATGAAATCTTTGCAGTAAAAGTTTCGTTACTGTTTGACCTTTTGGACCCAACCAAACGATTTCATTGACATTAACAAGCATTGAATGACATTTGATATACTACACGGATTTGGTGCAGAACATATGCATAGTTTTTAGACTTACCCGAAACATGGCAAATGTAAGCATTTGGGCACTTGGCTTAAGCAACATAACTGCTTTTAAGGACTCATTTGACAAACAACTTTCGATGTCGCACTACATTGCAAGTTTTGAACATAATCGTGGTATCACCCTCAAGAATTCCAATTTGCTACAAATGCGCGCGTTCTTTTTTGTACGTAAGTATATGTATATATATATGTGCCGTATTAGTTAGCTATAGGTATGGTTAGAAATGATCATTTGAGATAAATATGTTCAATGTGCCACCTTCGGCATATCTTTATAGTTGTATAACTCTTGTAGACTACGTGCAATAGGGTCGTATTTAAAAATTTTCTCTTTTCTTCCTAAGGCGTGCCTTACACACTTACTTAATACTTGGCATTCAGCTAATAACTATAACATCTTTTAACACATGGGTGTCAGATATAAAGTGGTTATAATCTCTGACTTAAGTATTCATAAGCCCCTTGCCATTGTGAATTCGAATCCCTAACGGACTTGACACATCGCTTGTGTAAAGAAGCTGACAAGCTAGCTAACGGAAAGTCAGGGATTCTACCTAAATGTACGCATTGGGACACCCTCAATCGATAAAGCTGAAAAAACGGCAAAATGTCCCTGGCTGTTGAATTGACACTAAACCCCAGAGAAAAAAGCTTTTAGCACGTCGGCTAATGTATTCATACGTTGTTATTCATTGGCGATCAAATTGTTCAGTTAGAACCGCTAGAAGCTAAGTGTACACAGCAAATACACACATTTAATATTTCGTTGACAATAATTTCTTTAATGAAAAAGTGGCAAAATATAAAATTATTTCATTAAAAAAAAATCGAAGTAAACTGATCCCTTTCCTACATAACATAATTTTATTACATTCAATTTTTAACACCGAACATTCAGAATATCAAATATTTGTCGGGCACTCTAGTGATATGTTTGAAAATCCATAGACATGTTTACACCAATTGCCCGACTGCGAGTTAAAAAAACGAGGAATTTCCGTTTGTTTAATCATTTTAATGAATTTCCCTTCAAACCAGTGTATTGAAATATGCATTGTAATCGAATAAAATAGATGAACCCTCAAAAATAGTAAATGTAGCCGAAATGTCTATGAAAAGCTTCAATTCTGAGAACGATATCTTATCTGACTTTAATCATCTATTGTAGTGGTATCGATTGACAACAAAAGATACACTATCATTGGCCCTCAAAACCGTTTAACTTTTTAAATATATAAGTGTGAAAGACAAATGGTTGAACTTTGAAGATTTGCATTAAGTGATAAATAGAAAACTCTGATCCCTAGAAAGTACTGAACGCCAAAATCTCCCAATCTTCAAGGCGGCTGGTATCAACAAGCGCAAATCTAAAGGTCATTTTATGGTAGAGTCATCCAATTATGTTGATTTTGTCTTTGATACATACATTTGACATGAGGAATTGCATTTGAATATTTTTAGATAAAAGTGACATACATGCTCGATATTTTATGGCTGCATGTTTCGATTCACATTTTAAAATAGCTCCACTCAATCTTTAATTGAAAACGTCCACTGAAATACATTTTACATTTATTAAAAAGTGATACATGAAATGCGGTTGAACGTTGCTATCAAGAAAACTCGGATGCAGCTAAGTGCTCCCAACGTCGAATATATCCTTCTTAATTCCATTGGAACAATTATAGATATTAAATATGAATACAGTGACGTTTTTATTAAGGTCCCTGGGAATGCATTTTATCCCTATTACAATGCATGCATTTCAATTATATACGTGCGCGTGATAAAATGGCTTTACTTTCAGTTGATTTTACGATTTTGTTGTAAAGTAGGTATTTCATTTGCGCTAAGGTGCTTGGTGCACAAAGATATTTCATCAATATTTTATCGTTCAGTATACAACAGCAGATGTAACGACGACAGAATTTCCATTATACAGTCAAGCAGTAAATAGCCTCTCTTTTCGTCACTCCCTTCAGCTATTTATGACAGCAAGTTAACGAAAATAATGCCATACATTGGCATCACGAATAACATATTTATCAGAAAGCACATTTTAATGTAAAACGTACGACTAAGTACCAGTCCGAGACTGATTGTGCGGCTATGCATTATATTGATGCATAAAACATCGTATTACTAAATAAAGTAAGAAAATAAAAAGTGGTGTATATGTTTTACCAGTAAAAAAGCAAATCAGTAATATCTCTAGCGAAGAAAAGAATATTCTTGGTGTAAATGGGTTTCGTGTATTATGTAAACTTATTGTGGATTAGTCAGGCAATTATTCGAGGGGATATTTGTATTGATTTCCCCTTTTTTGTAACTCTGTGTTTGAGATGATTTTTGAGTAGGTGGTTTTTTGTTCAGGAGGTATTTAAGAGAAGGTGGGAGGGTTTTTGCGGTTGTTTCATGCGGTGTTTATTTCGAATATTTAGCTACACAGTCATAGTCTTGCATTTCTTCAAATCCAAATAACCCAGTAGGCACGTTTCAAATTCAAATTATAATTATAGGGTTCTTGTTAAGTCATTTAATAATTTCTAGTTACTTGTCGGTGGGTAATTTTGGCTTATCAGTGTTTCGGGATTCTAGTCTAAGTATTTTTGCTATCTTTACATAGTTCTCTGCTCTTGTGTGCTTTAGGTTGTTCTCCAAATACTGTATTTTCATTTATTTTCGTTGGGCTCAATTTTCGTGGTTTTTACTAAAATGGCTATTTCGTGGCGACATAAATTCGTGGATTTTGATTTTTGAAAATAAATGCCTTATCTTTGCATTTAAATTCGTGGGTATTTGATTTCGTGGATGAGCCGACCCACGAAATCCACGAAATCAAATCCCCAACGAAAATTAATGATTCCACGGTATTGTTTGTCTGTCGTCACAAACATAGCCTGTCTTCTAACCTGCGAATGTAAGCACTTTTGGGTTGGTAATTCTACAATACCTAAGAATTGCATTGGATATAGTGCGGAACTTCAAGTCGCCACAGATAGCACATGTCGCTCTTTAGACTCTTATTGTCGAGTACTTCTATTAGTACATCATCATACCAACATGTGTGACAATTTGATGGATATCACTTCATGTCGTTGTAAATGACAATGTGTGTGACAAGTACTATCTAATTAGTATCTGCAGCATGTTTTGAGACAAGTCCTGGAAGAGAAGATTACTCTGTCTGTATGGTCAAAATGTTGTGTATTTAGCAAATACGCATGCAATAGTCAACAAAGCTTGCTTTAATCGAATACGTTAACAATATATAACAACACAATACTTTAAGGCTATATCGTAATCTAACTTACCGGCACTGTACATATGGCTCATCCTGACATTTTATGCATTTATAGTTAGTCCGCAGACGCAAGCACCAGACGATGTCGTTACTTATTCCTGTCATTTTCTTACAGCAAAGTGATGCTCCATGGAATTATTTCACTCTAAGCTTTAGGGTTGTATTCAAAATACAATATATGAGTTTGAAATAAACAGAAACTATTTACATTCGTATAATGAAGCTTCAACACTTACTGGGTAGTGATAAAAGTTTGCATCTTTGCTGGATAGGCTTGGATGATATACAAATAAAAAAAACAGTATACAACACATCTTACCAAACTTATGAAATGATTCAGATTCCAAAACCATTTTTTGTCATTCAACTGAACTTAAATAGCATTTAGTATTGAATTATCAACTGCGCTTTCTCGGTAATCAGAAAACGGATTAACAGACAAATTTCACAAATAAAAAAGGCATTCGTCTCCAATCAGAAAACCTTTCTAAATCAAAAACCTCTAGTCTGAACTTGTTTTGTAAGGAATAAAAAGTTCTGATTAGAAAGATTTTACTGTACAGCCTACAAAGTCACGCTCAACAAGATCTCTCAGCTAACAGTTTTATCAAATTTTCTAGTGATGAACACCAAATACCGTTTTATCAGATTTTACATCAAAGCATTCAAATGTGTGAAATTTTCAGTTTTTGAACTAACTTTCATGAAATAATTCGGCATAAAACGTGAAAGACTCGGTTTTATCACATTCAATCACTGATTATATGTCGAATGATGGAGTAAGTTTCATGCCGATATCTCATAGAATACGGCATAGCAATTTGTTTTAATACTAGATAATTATTATGATACTGTATTTCGACTAATCGTCTTTATAATCATATAATGTCATACATAAATCGGTATTATTCATTGATAGTATTTCATTTTAAATGGATCGTTTCTTTTTTGAGATAATGTTCATTCTTACACGTTTTAATGAAACGTAATTACACGAGCATTTTGTGGAAAGCAATAAACTAAATAAAAAGTAATCTCCTGTTGGTCGCATGCTGATATGCAGCGTTTCAATTGTTTTATAATTTATATAATCAACTTCATGTCTTTTGAAAAAAGTAATATAATTTTAGTTCAGACTTACGAATAACATTAAGTATATTGTCATTGCATGCTTGTCTGTTCAGGCTTAACGTCACACCAACAGTTAAGGACATTTGGCGATCTTTCCAGCGTTAACGGTGGAAAAAAGGTGTCCAACTTGCTAGAACCACCGACCTTCCGTACGCTGGCCGGTCAAATTCCTTACAAGTGAAATTTGTTTCGTTTCGGATGGGTCTCAAACTCGTTAAAGAGAGGGGGTAGTGTCAATTAGGTTGAGGCCGTAACCTCTTGACCAAGGAGACACCCTGCATCTTTAGATTGTCGTGACAATGCAATCTCAAATTAAGAAATAGTTGAACATTTTAGTTTCTCAGATGGAAGCAGAAGAATGACGTTGTGTGGTAGTCTCAAGAAAGTCAGATTGAGTCAGGCACCCAACATCATTTGTTCTAAAAATAGCGCGAAAGTCACGATATGGGGTGCAAAGGGTGTGTTTGCGCTCTCTCGTCTACATACTGTTCCAACGGGTAAAACTGTTGACGGGGAATGCACAAATGCTAAAAAATACACCCCAGCCTGGGAGTATTTGCACCGGCAGGACTGATCAAAGGTAACCAGTTTCAGATCTGTTCTTTTCCCAACAATATCGAACCACACCACTCACCGCTGCGAAAACCCAATAATGGCAGTCTGAAAATTCAAATATATTTTTCTGATATATTTAATCAATCATTGGAATATTCTCAATTTAGAGGCATACAGATATCCCACCCACATGACAATGATGCAGATACGACGTCCCTTACGTCTAGTCTGAAGTACAGGTCTCGCCAGCTCACCTTCTGAAATACATTCCATCCCTAATCGTCTTAAAAATGTAATTGCCACTAATGAAGATGATTCGGTGTATCAAATGTGACATTTCAGAAATTTACATTGTGTTCATCTGTGTCTTCCTTTACACCCTTTAGAAACATTTAATGTTTATTCACATATTATTTGTCTGAGCAACAAATTAAATACCAAGCCCACATAACCGTCTGCATGATTATCGCATTACGAAGCAAGTAAACTGGTATTGTTATTGTGCGGCCAATTAATTGTCTTTCATCTGTGTTGCTTCTCACATATAGATAATAACAAGACGTAATCTTATGAATAAGATATAAACATTTCATAATATTCATTAGAAGCTAGATAAACTTCGGCGAATGTTATAGTAAGAGGCAATTAATCGGCTCCCAAGTCTGATCACCATTATTGCATTATCATGACAGCCTATCTAACTGTTGAATATATCGACGAATTGGAAACCAGTTATCTTCCCCAGGTAAACCACATCAAGGACTTTAAAACATAAATATTTTAAGAGGTTCATGGTTTAACCAAACATTTATATTTGAAAAAAATGACGCGCGCTTTTATCAGAACAGAACAGAACAAATCATTTATTTTCCCAAGATATGTTACATACATATTCCATGGGTCTCATCTGTCTGTTTGTTCTGTGATTAGGAATGTCCCGTCTTAATAGGTAAATAGATATTTTTTCGCATGCCTCGCTCATTTACCTTCGTCGATCAGATTTGTTCTTAATGATAATGTTTTATACTAAAGTTATAATAAGGAGTAGATCGATGGTTTATTGGTAGCATACCTGATGACTAATATAACGAGGCACATATTCACAATGACCCTCCATTAAAAAAATAGCGGAAACAAAATTTCGAATTAAAACGTTAACTCGAATAATATTACTGACTCTTGAAAGGAAATCAAAAATAAAAACCACGAATCTGAAGGGACATAACAAAATTTTCATGTTACCATTTTCAGGTTATTCTGCTCGGAGCCATAGTTCACATGTGAGGAGAATGACCTCTATCTTACGGGTGATCGATGGTTCTAGCCAGGTGTGCGCTTTGCTAAAGCCAGTTGCTTCTAGTTGTTGGTATGGTATCGAACATCAGATCACAAAGACTATACATGTTTTAATATAGGTGCGGATTCTAATTTCCACAAGACTGTTTGAATTTTATTTGGAATTCTAGTTTAGATTGTTTCACTTATTAAATCATAGTGTATCGCAATAATTATTGCTGAAATAGCGGATGACATACTGCATTTCAAACTTTCTTACAGTCAAGCTAAATACAACGATATTTGATACTATAAAGCAACCAATAGAAGTAACAATGACATATCACACGACGCCAGAAATAAAAGTCTAATGTATTAAAGTACTGATGTAAGAGTTCTTTAGGGATTGTATTTTGTCATATGATACGATATTGTCTGGAAATATGTCTGTCCTTCATATGCATTTTTTATTAATATATGAATACAAGCACTCTTCTTCTAGAGAAGACATTGTGCAAACTGGTGTACGTTTGATAGCTAAATCAAAATGCTTGCAATCTTTGTTATCGACTGCAGCAACACAGTTGTTCTGTTGCTTATACTTACTATATGCTAGTATTTGGCATATCAATTAGATTAGGCTGAAGGAAATATACAAAGCAGTTTCAATATGCTAATGGAATCGTGTCGCTGTATCATAAATAATTATTATATACATCTGTCATGCATTCATATTGTCAAATACGGAACGGTAATGTCGAAGCATGGAGACAAATTGTATAAGGCTTTTGTTTGAATCAACAGGTTTTGAAGACCATGTGCTTTGCCTGCAACAACAGTAAGATAGCATGTAATGTAATCATCAGAAAACAGGCGTCTTGCAGGCTATTGGTGCAATGTTCACATATCAGCACACCCATGCTTATGTCTTCATACAATGCTGTATCGATTTCATCACAAAACATGATAATGTACACATGACTAATTGCATGGAGCGGCCTTGCCACAGCAGACCTTCTGGTAATGTAATCCCATTGCTGATAGTTACTATGAAGAGCTCTTGTCTGTGTTTTTAGTAGGTTGTGTTCCCGTTTGGTTGTCAACTAATGTCATCATTGCATTTCTTCATAAAATTGCATTACAGCAATAATTATTGTCTGCCTTTAAATCGTCTAGATCACTTATTTTGTGTTGCATGATGTTGGATAGAAGTGATATGTCGATATCGATTGTCATTTTAAGAACCGTTCGATGCTTATTTAATGTAATTGCAATAATTCCGTGTTATTTTCCTTTTCGAGTTTGAAACGAACTAAAATCAGTATTGGTTAAGAACTGTCTGTTGTTTATTTATGTTTAAGTATATGGCACCTACTAGGTCTAACGAAAAAGGGTCACGCTGTACATAGTAGAAATGAGCCATAATCTATTAAATTCAGTGTTTCGTACTTTATATGTTAACTTTGTACTATTATTTTTCAATTATTCTTTTTTACTATTAGATTTCCTTTCATAAGGTTTTATTTGGTGTAATAATCATTAAGATCCTGACTCTCGTTTTTTATGTATTTGCACAATGCTGCACAAAAAAATGTTAATATTGCAAAAATTGTATCTCCCGATTATCATTATTTCTTTGATAGTTATCTCGGATACTATAATTTATTTTCCGTTATTATTTATATTAAAATAGTGTAAGAGTTGTTGGCAATGTTGAAAAAAAAGAGAAAAATATGAAGTTCTTAAGATTATGCATGGTGGCCTATACTTTCTTTTATTAAATTATATTGAAATTGTGTAATCCTTTTACCATGAGTTTTCATTGAAACGGATGTCATTTTGTCTTTAACATTTTTTTTAAATGGCTTACTCCAATATATTTCAATGCAAATCTGAATTGGTAATGCTGATACCTAAAAGGAATGTCATTGTCTTTTTTAATCTCATAGTAAATCACTTTCTATCATGGAAACCTATAAGAATTATAAACATTTACAAAATCTGTCCGCCACATTTAAAGATAATATTTTTTTGGAAGTTATAATACGTTTACTATGTAAGTGCACTATCAGTCCTCGATTGGCTTCATTCTGGAGTTTCTTGACTTGTTTATGCCATAATCTTAGGAAAACATTTGACCCAATGGTTATCGAACAAACATATCGTATTCCTGTCTATTTTCCAATCTCTTAATAGCCAAGGAATATAATTCTGTCAAGAAAAGGATCGTCTGACAACGATCAGACGAAAAATGCATTCATCTTGTTTTTATGGTATATTCTGTATAGTTTTACTGGTTCCAGGCGTTTACTCTAAGCAAATTACTAGAAGCTTTTGACTTGCAAGGACTGGTAACGGTGAAACATCAGTTAGCAAACTATTTGTGAAATATACTTTACCGAACGTACTGATTAACATAAATAACATCATTATACCCTGATGAAGGCTTGTTAAAGCCGAAACGTTGGTACAAAATAAAGTAGATAAATACATCCGTTGTCAGTTGTTAGAACCACATATTTTTGTACTGTTTTCAATAATTAACATAAAGTAAAATGTTAACGACCACTTTAATAAATCATTACGTACACATTATAATACCGACCTCTTATTTTCAGACTGGTATCAATATTTCCTCAGTAGCTTATTGATGTAAATAAAATTCTAACTGCTATCAAGGCGTTCCGTATAATTTGGTGGTTTCATTGCATTCACTGTTTATTTAGATACCACCAGTCTGAGAAAATTTGAGCAAACATACAAAAAAAATCTGAAGTTTAAAACAAATCGAGATAAATTTGCGAAATGAAAATAAGTGCATCTTAAACATTGTGCCTTGGATACACATTTACAATTGTGTGGGGCACTGTTAGATATCGAATATCACGTACATGTAGCAACTACTTGTGAACTTGTCTCCATAGGCCATACATCAACAAAAATTGTTTTGCAACACGTTTGTGTAAAAATCCACACTGGAAGCATTGGCTGATTTATGTACCTATTATACCTTGTTTAATTAAATCAATTATTCAGCAGACGTGACAAGCAATTCAGTTACCTAGACTCGATACACCATTATTCTTGTTCATAATAACAAACAACAAATATTAATAATTCAAATATTTATGCTATCATCTAAATCGTATGTTGCGATAGGTTTGTTATGCTTGTCATATCATGAAACGTTTTTGTTTATATTCAGCGAGAATTCCTAAAATGTTTGCACATTTATGTGTTTTTATTTGTTCTCATCGGAAGGCTGCGATACATAATCATGCAATAAGGAGCATAAATCGATGGTACAAACGGTTAACCATAAACGCTTTCACATTACTACTTACAAGGCCAACATATAAACCACCACAGAAACAACCAATTCACACATCTACAACAACGACACTAAGGACCCCACAGAACCATGTAACAACTGCAAAAGTATGGATTCGACAAATATGGCTTCCACGCACCAATCCCAATTATCAAAGCGCTGACATCGTTGGAGGAACCGGGTTTGATCCTGGGATTAGACAGTTGTATTATCAGCAACAGAGTGCCACACACACACAGTCGCAACCGTGGTCCAGTCGTTAGTGCACTTGATTTGTTACTATTTGGAACTATTTTTGGCGTTTGGTGAAGGACTTCGATCTTCTTTGGTTGTGATAGGGGAAACCAGTTTACGCTATTTTTAGATTCTGCTACAGATTTTGATTCTGTGAGCATCGAAAACTGGTAGTAACCAAGAACAAGCATTCATTTCCAACTACTAAATTCTCGTTTATTTTCATTGAATATATCGAATGAATAATTTAAAAGTCATTCGCGAAGAGCTTGTCCTGAATTGTGAAATTGGAATTTGTTAACATGAAATTATTAATGCTGTATAAACATAGAAAAGGCAGAGTACTATGTATAAGCGATATTTCCTCCCTTTATGATACAATGTCAAATATAACTGACCATGGTCCACTATTTCAAAATATTTATATATTAATAAAGTTAATATTTAATCAATTATATTTTTGAATGTCACAATTTTTAAGGATTAGGTGCCTCTGGCTTTTGATCATAGTCATTACAAGTTTGTGTAAGGGTCCGTTATCCTTAAATCGACAAGTACACTCTATTCTGGTTTGATTTTTGCCAATGCATTGAAACTAATTACGTTATAAGATATATTTTGTGCTTGTGTTCGGTCGGATAAATTGATTTTAAATGTAAGCCAAATTGGATTATACAAACATCCACTGCATCAGATGCTTTATTTTCCAATCAGACGCAACACATGTGATTCATACTTCTTGTCACGAAAATGGAAACAGACAACACGTAAAATTACATGCTACAGACACATTCTCCCTATGTGTTTTTATATGGTCTGCCGAAATGATTACATGCGCATTGAGCTACCGAGACGAAATTTAACGTCAGAACATGGATTGGTTACACCGACAACATCAATGGAAATTCACACCTTCATAGACTCAAGGCATCGTCTTCTTATCCTTTTCGTATTTAGTTATTTCATGGGCATCTGTGGAATACTCATAACTGTGGTCCCGAGGTGGAAGGGTGTCTTTTGAACTGTGATTCCGAGGCCGACTCAGAGAGCCACGGTTTGACTGTTCCACAGATGCCTAATACGTGTTTATGACTGTTTTATTATCTAATGCATTATATAAATGTTTATGTATTGCATTCCTCCTCTGAGAAATCTTGAAAGCGATTTGGATTTTACATTTCCTGCGAAATCACCAAATTGTCGTCTGTTTACATAGAATCATATTAGTGATTGCAAACATCAGCATCATATAAACGCTAGCAGAAATAAAAGACGCTGAAAAACTGCAATCGGTTGTTTCCGCCTTAACCAGAATGTACTGATTGTCACCGAACGTTTATTACGGATACACCCGATATCGAGGCAGTCTACAGTAGAAAATGTTGACCGGTCAACAGTAGAAAATGTTGACCGGTCAACAGTTCGCAGTATGACTCAAATTGCAAATCCTGAGAAACGTTTTTAAAACAGCAGAAAATAAGGAAATAACATAAATTTTATCTAATTAGTTGGGTTTTAAGACTAATGTGTTAACTGTGTGGAGTGGCTTTTTTACTAATTCACTTTGGTTTCCTGTTATGGCTGATTCATGACATTGACACGGTAATCACGCATTGATCATAACGCAAGAGTGTTTGTATACGGCGAAAAAATATTTTTGCAATCCTATCATCTAATACTCATTAAGTATCGTCCAATTAACATCACTGATGGCGGAGTTCAAAACAAACACTATTTAATTACAATTAATATTCAATGAGTAAATAAATGAGTTCTTTTTCAAGTTCATTGACGATTTATCTTACTTTTAATTTGATTACAGGACACGGAAATGCTCTCTATTTCCGAGTAATTTATTGTCATTAAAACAAAATATAGTCATTGATCATTTACGTTTATTTACACAATTAATTAATAGGTCGATTGAGTAGGCCATCGTTAATAAATGTTTCTGAACCTAGCATGTACTTATGAACATTGATAACAATTTGTTTAAGGTGAGCATACATATTTAATTTAGTTTTATTTACACAAAATAGCAAACATACGTTCAGAAACCCACAGATTCCAATCATTGTGATTGTCGGTACAATCACAGACCAGTTTAAATTATTGATAGGCCAGATAGTATTTATATAGTATATATAGTATAGTTTATTCAAGAAAATGGCAAACTTGCTTAATATTCTACATTTGTTTACATTTGTGCACAAATATACACTGTCAATGGCATCGTTTAACATATATGTAATAACACATTGAATTATACATAATAAACGAGCATCATATAATTTATTCGTATAACATTTATCAAAAAATAATGATACAGATCTTTATTTTGGATGTATAAATTAATTAAATAACATTCCAAGAAATTTGTCCTTAAAATCAACAAATAATCTCTTGTGAGAGAGGTTACAGTTTAATTGAAGTAATAAGTATTTTTTCTTTTTTCAAAACCTTTATAAATGTAAACTGATAAGTTTCTAATTTCTTTAATATTCTCTGATTTCAAAAGATCAATAAATTTATACTACATATGTCTTGTAATTGATGTAAAAATGCACACAATGTCGAATGAAGTATCGTAAAAACACTGCAAATGTTAGCAATGTTTTTTTTTTCGGGGGTGGAGTTTATTTGTTTTTCGGCTTGTTTTGCTTGGGTTATTAATTTGTAGCTTTGTATTGTAGTAAGAATTAATAATGTGCTTAGTCCAGAAACAATAACCTTGATTTGGGTTACCGGATCGATCCTATGTTTCGTACCTAATATAATGTGTCTAACAAACAAAACAAAAATTACAAAATGTTAATATACTGAAGAAAACTTCTAAGTGCTCCGATTTCAAACTTGCAAAATATTTCTTTCAAACGTAGATGCAAAACCTATATTATTGGAACTGTGTATTGACTCAAATTGTCGCCCGGTTACATGATTTTACGCATAATTCTTCAAGTGAAACTATTTTTTTTGCGGATAACTACTGACGACGTGTACGTGCGTTTTCTGTAAGAGAGTCACATAGTTTCAGCGAATTTCTTAAGTGTGTTGATGTGCCTAACTAAAAGTCGCAAACTGATTCGAATGTCATTGCAGCCGAGAAAATCGCCATAGGCCTAAGGCCAAGCTTAGTGCAGACGCACAGGAAGTGTCGCTCATGATGTGGTAGGGTAACAACACGCATTTAATATCGTATTTAGATTATTTGTAACATAGGTGTTATAAATGATTATAGAATAGTGCATTTATACAAAGCACATCTGGATCATACATCGATACTGTAAATTAAACATTTGTAAGACGAAAAATGATGTATGATTAGTTGGCTTTCTTTGACGATAGTGGTGCACAGAGAACATAAGTTGTACTAGAATTATGATTAATGATGTGAAGGATAAAACATTAAAATGAAAATCAATTTACTGATGTTCCCTTGGGAACATAATGTCTAATTAATTAATACTATAACCGGTCCGTTATTATACAATTAATCACATAAAATGATTGGAAATAGTAGTACTAGCAGGCATCCGGGAAGGCTTTGATTTTGATAATCAGATATGGCGCTTTTTACACATTGCTTTTTGCTCAGATCAGATTCTTAATAGTCATTGGTTAATTAACGTGCCTAAAATCATTTTTCGACTTGAGCCACTAGGATGTATAGTACAAAATGCTCTTTTCGTTTTCATTTCATTGCAAGTGACATACGATACACCGTGAATATAAAATCATTTACAAGTATAAAGCCTTACAAACGCTTTGAGCTGAACTATATTGGAAGAGGTATTCTTAAAATAAGCATACACAAGGTATGAATTGCTAGAACAATCACGTTTAAAACATCCCAGCTACTACCTCAAACACCTTTCCCAAAAGTTCCACACTCAAAACCCACCATTGACACAGGACCGTTCAAAATGTAGAGGGTCAAAATTTACACGATGGTAAAGCTCTGTATTTACTTGCTCCAACTTCAAACCCACCCAAAGAATTAACACAGAAATATGCCAAAGTAAAGGACCAAGCCCATATCTCGACGGAGAGGTGCCATCCGGTAACAGTCTGTAGAAAAACATGGCTTTAAATTGGGTAGCAAACAGTACATTCAACACAAATGATTAAATGACAAATACAAAGCTATAATACTATGGTATCAATAGCAGCCTACGTAGCAAGGGATCTTGAATGCAATGATGCAATGGTGCGAACAACTTGTTTAGAGCGTCAGATTTTACAAACTGAAAAATTATGTTTGCATTGCATTTATTAAAACAAGATCGGCTCGTATATTGTCCGCGAGATACAGGTTATGATATAGTTAAGATTAATCATTTCAGCTTAAAATGCCATTGAACTGTCATTTCTACATCAGTTTGTGTAAACCAATGTAACATGTGTACTTTTTGTGTAAATGTGTGTCCAGCTACCGGTGAATTTTCGTGTCATTACATTTTACAGAGGGGATGTTCCTGAATTATGTAGACTTTAAAACGTAAGTCTACATGATTCTGGAACATCCCTCGTAAATCGAGATATAATTTACCAAGTTGGATTATATATTCAGAAATTGTTTATGTACTTATCAATGTGGCATACGAAACACAAAAAGCCTTTTTCAAGTTAATTAGTCCCAAAAGATATGACAAGCGTGTCTGATTATCAATTGTATGTTCGCCAAAGAAATATTTCCATCAGAGAGAGAGAGGGGGGGGGGGGAGTGATGGAAAGATTATAATTTGTAGAGTTCTTATGTTTTCCTATAATTGCGAAACAAACACCCGCAATGGGGATTGTTTTGAATATTAATAACGGCCGTAAAAGTAGATAAAATAAACTCAAGGAAGTGCCGCATGCCATCAGTATACTTGCTTTTGCCATCACCAATCGAACGAACAAATATCCAAACTTATCAAAAAAATCTCAAACAAAAATGTGGTACCGCTCTATAGCCAATTACTGAAAGCCCGTTTTGATTTACGGACTCAGTCATATTTTCGCTGATAGCTATCTATAGACATATGAATCCACCTTAGAAAATTTAATGTACTTAAAATGGCCTCCCAGTGATGATAAATGTAGTTTGTCAAGAGGACAATACATTGAAACATAAACGATCACCAGCTGTGTTTATCTACGTTCATTAGGCATTTCGACGACTCTTCAGTTGAAACTCAATATTCATGTGTGGTGTTATTACATGTTTTGTTCGAATATATAATCAATATGTTTTGATATTACACGTTTCAAAACGTACTATTCACAAACTAATGCCTTACAATCATTAAGATTTGATATCACAATGGCAATATGAGTGTCCATGGTTTTGAAATCAATGGTAATGACAAGAGGGTGGGCATTTGTCATTTATTAAACAATATACACGTGCAAGCATGAACTATCTATAGCCATTTGAGAAAAGATAAAACTGTTTATATCGTAATAACATATGATATAAATCATATTAATTAATTAACTTGGATGTATGGCAGGCAACTTTTTATCTCATAACAGGGAAACAACTGAGTTGTGCTAAATAGCATGAGCTAAAGGCCTAACACCAGAACAATCAAGCAAACTTAATACTTGTTCGTGTACATGTGCCTAAGTCTATGATATATGTTATTATTAACGACACAGATACTGGTGAAGATTGCATATGAGCCAGAAACATACAATCATGAAACTAACATAAATTAAAGACTATGAAATACACGGATTCGCTAATCCGGACCTTTCGAAGCAGATTTGGAATTGACTACCCGATAACAGACAAGAAAATAATTAAACCAGTTTGAAAAAGTATTCCAGTCATGCTCTGGTGGCTGTTATTTAACCAGTTCTACTTGATTTTGTTCCAGAATTAACCATGTTTGTAATTCGTTTAGCATGAATGATTAGTACTCGCTTATAAACTGGTCTAAGACGCAAGGTTGTCAAGCAAGACTTCATAGAGAACATCATTTACCATCTTGGATTCTAACTAACTAATTAACAACCCATTTACCTAAGCAGGCGAAGCATGAATCGAATAAGGTAATAAGTATTTATCTAAAGGAATCCCAATATGAATTTGATATCACAAAATCCATCTTCTTCTTTTTTGAGTTCGCCACTTGGCAAACAGTCACACAAGCAGTGTCGATGAAGACAAAGTTTTTTCGGGTCCACCATCGAGCCACATAGCTTATGATGATAAAAATTTGGTTCGAGTTAGATCTCTCCTCTTTCCTTGGAGTACATTCTGTAAGTCTTGATTAGATGTTCTAGCGTCTGTTCTTCCTCCCACAGGCACAAATTAGTGACTTGGCCAGCTCGAAATTCTTATGCAAAAGTACATTGAGCCGGGTGTGGCCAGTTCATAAACTGAATATCATCACCTTCTCAAACTTCTGAATGAGACGAAAAATCATCATTTTCAGCGTTAAAACTACTATTACAAATGCAATCATTGAAATAAAGTGTCTTGTCATCCTTCGATAGTTTTGTTTGATTAATAATGACATCAGAAATAGCTTCGACGCCCATTCTACGTCGGTATACTAAGAATAGTGTGAGTTGTTGGGAGTTCAAAATCAATGGAATTCCTATCATTGATGCATATTTTGTGGTAGAATGAAATACAACCATATCTGTGTTTAATCTATGAAATAAAATAACTATTTGATCCATCATAAAATGTGAAAATATTTTTCATTCTTCAAATTTAAAATCATTCTGATATTGGCGCCTGCTTGGGATTAATAAGAATAGAAACTATATTTTATGATATTCAAACAAGCACTGAATGTTGTTTTTATTGGTGCGATTTTCATCATGAGATGTTACTGGTGTCTATAGAATCATATCACTTCTGTCATTATTGTAGTTTTGTGATATTTTTTGTTATCGAGTTCTGTTCACTTGAAAATGAAACTCTACGAGAAGTCCTGCGTTTCCACATTGATTTCTGACTATGGGCTTTTTGCAAGATACACATTATTAATGATCTAGTTCATAATTCACCTAATCTTGTTTGTTCAATGCAGATTTAGAATTATGCGCAACATTTGTATTTCAAATGGACAGTAAGTGCCTGGTGTCTGGCTTGAGCTATGAAATAATGAAAGCGTCTGTTCATGTTCCCATAATGAATGATAAATTGCATACCGGACTTGGCTAGTTCACCGCAGATGTACGAAATGTATTATTACATATATTCAAGATGTTTGTAAAATACAGCATTGGACATCATACAAACAAATTTGATTGATATGAAGCTATACAAATTGAGTAAGATATGAGACAATTATATGGAATCAAAGCAATACAACATACAACGAATAAGAGCCAACCAGACTTACGCCATGGTCAGCTAAAATCTCGTACAAGCAAGAACCTAACACCCTAAAACACCACTCACGGTAGTTTAAATCCACTTTAGCTATGCTAAAAATGATGTCATGTTTTCGCATGTTGTAGCGTGGAGATTTGTTTACAATTCGTGCTGCAATCTGTAAGAAGCAGGATATGGGAATAACTAAAATACATACACATTTGATACTGATCTATTTCGAATACGCATGAGATTTCACTAGTAATACATTTTTGTAATTTATGAATAACACTTGATAGTGAAATTGTTCAACATGTTTTGTCAATGGTGTTAATTTATATTGATTTTTTTTTCATAGATATAGTCGCTTGGTCATATTAACTGCTTTTTAAAATTAAGTTGACAATTCATTTTCTCCATTAGTGTCGGTAGTAAATCAATTATTCACTAATTACAAGTCACAGGAAAAAGATACCATAGACAAGAAACATGATATGTTGAATGGCTTTCCATGCTTAAACCATTCAATGGTGGAAGCGTACCTGTGACAGGACACCTGTAACGTTGTGAACCGTGAATAATTTCAATTTTGAAACATTTCATTCAATTCAGTGTAAATAGTTTCGATGAATTATAACAGAAAGTGAAAAGTGAACGTTTTTGTCATTTGAAATGGTTCTGTCCGAGATATACATAAATATATTGAGAATATTAAATATTACTAAAGTAAATAGAACCTTTCTTGGCAAGAAGCAAACATTAAAATTATTTGATAAAATGACAGACTTAACTACAGAACAGTACAAAAAAACGAAGAACTGCCAAAATGAGTACAAGCTGATAGATCTACGTAATGAAAATAAAAACAAATTTCAACAACAAAATGAAGAGGGATTTTTCTGTCGTGGTTCACGTTGCGTTGCTTAAATGCATTCATCGACTAATAATAAAATATTTTGACACTGGCGGCATCTTGTAAATTGCATTATTACGGGGAATAAATATAATTTGCTTATTCAAATATCAATGAATAGAACATATTTCTCTTATTCAAACCACAGTTACCATTCTGGTCCATAAGTTTCTTTATAGATGGACGGAATAGCGCAAACTCTAACAATTTAATTAGGGCCTGCAACATAATATTAAACAAATACATAATCGTATTAGTGACTTGGTATATGTAGAAAGTCATTAAATTAACTTGATTATGAACATAATATTGTGCATCATGCATTATGGGACAGATTACCCGTAGAGATATGTATCGTTTTCAAAAATGTTGTTTTTAGCTGTATTAGGCTACTCGCGTTACCTTTCGACTAGCTATGTGTGTAGGAACATGTTTCTCAAGTTAAGGTCAGCAGACAGGCGTATAGAATCAACATGATCTTATTGAACGACATGGAAATCAACGCAGACGAACACAAAGGACCCGTAAAGTGTCTTCGTTGAATCATATTGCAAAATTAATCAAGTGATCTGTTTAAGTGATTGTTTGTGATATTTTTTACAATTTGCTGACGAAGTGCACTGGCTTTGAAAAACAGAGTCCATTCGCTCTTTAGATGTGAAGTGTGACTCATTTGCTATCGTCTGTGCCATGCTATTTCAATCAGAAATGTTTGAATAGGTAATGTTCTAACTACTCATAATATTAATTGTATTAATTGTTCAAATGTAAATTGTTTGCTCATTTTGGAAAGCGATTGGCAGATATCTGATTAAACACTTCTTCATAGCTTTTTTTTAATTAAATTTGTTTGCGTTAATTAATCATGTTGGACATTTAGTATTATCAATGAAAGTAATTCTCACAAGTTTATTATCAGATAATTATCAGATAATTACCTCACTATACACATTCTATGATGAATGCTGTTTTTGTCAAAGTCAAGGGTTTGAACAGTCAGTCAATAAATATTTCAGTCAATGAATTCAATGTTGATAGAAATGTTTAACTCCATGCACTAACATCGTCTATGATCACAAAAAAAGATAAAAACATATATTTGGTTTCAGAACTGACAAATAAAAACAGGTTTTGAGGATAATTTTATATGTATTTATTTAGGCAAAAAAAGCGTAACCAATAGCAACAAATGTGAATCAAAAAGCGGGTTATTAAGCAACCCAATCATAGATAGTTTTAGTTTACGTTTAGTGTTTTGAAATTTAAATGACTGTAGTCAGCAGTTTTTTGTATGATTCTTTGCGTTGAATGAGTTCGGGCTGGTGGGTTTGGGTGTGTGGTTGGGATGGTGGGAGTTTGATTTTTTCTGCATTTTTTAGGATAATCTTTTTATTTACATCAACTAGGACTTTATGAAGGTTATGTTATCTGAATTAGTATTATTATCCGAAATGCATTTCAAGCGGTTTCACCTTTTGTAGAATTTTAACAGGAGATTTAGCGAAAATGCATGAACATAAAATTCATGGTTAAAATCACAACATGATACGAGCTCGTATGACTTCACGAGCCGTAATAAGAAGCATTTTATGATTTGTACCTTAATTCCACTACTGTGTTATTCCTAATGAATCTGATACCATGTTCAAATAATTATTCTCAAACGATTATTTCATAATGTTTTGCATCTTTTAGATGTGCGTTCATTTATTTAGAAATCTGTAACTCCTCATCTCGAGCTTAAGGTAATATATCTCAAATCATGATGGTGCTTCCAAACAAATACAAGTAGGTGCAATGTTTATAGCTTTTCCAAGCGGAAGCTAATCTGCATTTAGACGGTGGCAAGCAAATTTACAGTAATTACAGCAAACAAATATTTCCAATTTGCTAATTAGACCTCTGAGTAAAAAATAAAACAAACAAGTAAACGCAGCACCATGAGTAGGAAGAAAACACAAATACAACATTACAACCATTATTTCCCAACCTGCAGGATTTCATAGTAACAGAATAAGCAACAGTGTTCTTGAACCAGACCAAATTCATTAGAGGGACATATTCAGCGTAATTAACGTCTCGTTTTAAAACACAAAACTCATTGTTTCCAACAAAACAGCAACTCCCAGCAATACTAATCTGAGGGAGACTTATGTACATGTAATGCAATTTATATTGTATAGATTATACTAAAAAACCTGAAAACAGGACTCCCTGAAAACCCCGAATTCCTTGAATCTCGGACAATTTTCTAAGCCTATTTTTAGGATTTTTTTTATTGAAAACTCTGTGAAAACCGGAATTCTAAAAAAAACAGACTTTTGCCCAGACCGGGAGGGGTCCGGTTTTGAGGAGTGTTGTTGCGTGCATTCATAACTTTGTGCTGATTTTCCATTCTCCTTTACCGACATGTCTGACTTGTTTAAAACCACTGATTTAACTACTGATTATTCAGTATGATATTTTGCTGATATTTTTAATTCAAGTCATTATTATGTCAATCTTATCGCGATATTCGATAATTGGAAAGTGTTAATCTATTGATGTAAGTAATATGCACCAGTTACGACAAGTGAGAGATAAACGAGTCGAGAATATAGAAATAGAAACGTATTATGCCGTTCTAAAAACGGTGTTGTGAGATGTTAAGTGAGTAGGTGATCTTGTCTTTGCATAAAATGATTTAAAGAAGATGCTCTGGACCATTTCCGTGTTCTTCTTGATCGCCCCTCGTAGGTGGGCATTTTTTTATAATATTTTAAGCTTGTTCTTAAAACGAAAACAAATGTAATAAAAAACAAGCAAAAACATTGCATATATTTTCAAAGGATGGACTTATGTATGTTTTCATCATACAGTGTACTAATGCTTCAGCTCACGTGAGGATCAGTCCTGTATTCGCAACGGCAGGGGAGTGACAAAATGTAATCGTACTTTATCGATTGAAGATTCGCTACATTGAAGGTTGTGCGAAAGTCATTCATGAATAATTATATTTCATTAAATGCTATCAATATCGAGAATAACATCACTAACACAATTAAACCTACCAGACGACTTGCCAAGCAACATTATAATTAATTATTTTTCTAAATCTGAGAGATTTTCGGCGACAATACATGTAAAACAATTTGCGTTATATCACATATTATGCTCTGAAAGATGGCACAATCACAGAACAACTTATCCAGAGCGGTCCTGCCTTAATCAACAACCACTCTACAACAACTGCATGATTTATATCCATTGTACGCTTTAAGTTAACTATTAATGACACCCTTAATGAGCAACATCCTGTCAACAGCAACACTACACCCCCAGAATAAAGGTCGCTGTGCTCTAGATCTGGACTGAAATTGTCGCTTCAGTATACATTATTCATCATCTAAATAAACGACATACCTAGTGAACGAATGTAGAAAGAACAAATAAGTAATGAAAAAGTACCAGCGATTTATCCATAAATCATCTGTTGACATCATGTAATGACCTCTTTGTCACTCATCTTGCTTTCATAAACATTCTCCAAGTTAAACCCTCCATATTGTTCGTATCCGACGTTTGAGTTTTTGCGATGTTTTATTAGACAGAAGAGTTTCTTGTCGGACTTTTGTTATAAAAGATGCTTATGTCTGTTCGTGTTAGCGGAGTTAATAGTGTTACGATGAATAACCCGGGCGTTAGTATCAAGGAACAATAACTGTCAATGCTGAACTATATATCATTCTCTATATTGTCTAGAGTCTACATCGGCATTTGAGAGATGATGAAATTACTAGAATGATTGCAATACGGTGTATCTGCATATCAACATAGAATGAAGATGGATTTCCAGAAAATGTCTTACACAATATATTTATACTCGTAAATCAACTATCACGACTTACACTCCTACACAAAATAACCATATAATATGCAATACCAAAATTGCAAAATTGAAATTAATCACGCAATACCACATTCCATAACACTGTATGTAAGTCAATGAGTAGGGCTAAATTAAACACAATGATCTTATTCTAAGTTTTCTTTAAAAAATGTTCAGATTTACTCTTTAATTACATTAATATTGTACTAAAACCTTATCCTTTTAGAGGTTTTAAAAAAAATTATTGAAAAAGATTGATAGTACCGAACATTTCACTAAAGTAAGCTTCATGCAAAACCACTTAATGCGTTAAGTAAGGTACAGTAAGACATCATTACATTTATAATGATATGCAGAAATCGTCGTCGTGACAAATATTGTTCCATTCTGCATGCTAATGAACTCTGAAAAAATCTTAAAAGAGAGTGCGAGTAAAAAACAATATATTCAGTGTTTATATTATGGCGATTGTTGAACACTTCCATTTAAGAGAATCATTTTGGAAAACCCTCGAATTATACGATACATGCTTTTGGAATGTGTTGATTTCATACGAATGTTAATAAAATGACATTTTACTTAACTTTTGGGGGATTATAGCTGGTTTACTTAACCTGAATTATGCAAAGATATTTGAACTCAGACCTTTAACATTCAAAGGGTGTTCGGTGGTGCTTCTTACATACATAGACAAATAATTATGAACTAATCTAAATGCATTGCTAACCAAGAAAGTTTAGTGATAGGCCTTATCAAGTATTTGCAATATTTATGATGAAACCGGTGATATGATATCTTGTTATTGGGTAGAATTTGTATGAAATCACATCTGCAGATATGTTCTGTCTACATTAACACAGCGATATCAGACACGTTATCAAAAATACATTCAAAACAAATTTCAAAGAAATTAGATGCACTGAAACCTAAGTTCAGGAATGCTAAATGTGCGTATCTTCACAATTCCTTTCGTCATGATTAGCCAATTAAATTTTGATTAGATTTTCTTACTCATGTTGTTTGGTATTACAATTACCAATGGAATCCTTACAAGCAATCATTGGAATCAACAACACTAGTTTTGATTAGTTTGATGTCAACGGTACCAATATGCCAGTCTTTTTTATTTCGATGGTAAACGAGACTCAATAAAACGGCTGCAGTGCAACCTCCGGGTGTTATAAGGAGGTGGCTATTGTTCAAAGGTGACTGTTCATTAAGGTTTCGTTACAATATAGCACCATGTTTTCTTAGCGCTGATGAGTACTTAGTTTAGCTCAGTACTACTCATTACATTCATCTTCAATATAATGATTACAAAGCTAGCATTTATAATCTATATTTGATAAAAGATACATTTATGCTGATACTATTTTTGTCTCAGTATTACAAAAAATATAATCTTATGTGCACCTCTCTGTTGATAATTTACAAGTGGGTGTTGTGTTTAAAGTTAACGATGTGACATAATAATCCCAATCAGCGTTTGATCCATTGTTGCTAGTCGTCCTGAAAGTATGACTCTTGTGCGGGTGTTTTTTCCACTTTGACCAATCAGGATTAGTTCAATAATTATAGGCTATTTAATCAACTAAACGTGTGTAAGCCTATTGACCGATAATTTAGCTTCTGTTTAGTTCTATCAGAGCCGCTCATATTCTTCATTAATTTTTCAACTACTTCTCTGAACTTCGTCCTTCTACGTAATATGAAAAACACATGGAAACTGTATTCACTGAAACAATCAATAAACTCAGTATGTATTCCCTATATCGCAGTACATGTACTTGGGTACATTTACGACTTGACAATTTAAGATTGACGAGCATAGGAAGATGAAAACAATATATCTAGAACAAGACTTATAACATTACAAGAACAGCCACAACATCAATTTAAAGGATTTAATTAGCATAATCCTTTCAGTCTGCTTGTTTTACACCATTTGAAATTAAACAATTTGTTAATTAGGCAAATAAAAAGGTAACGAACAAACATTAAAACTCACAGACAAAGGGAAGACTACTGACTTGTTTTCGTGTGCATCTGATTCCAACAGACTTAAGAATGGACCTAAACCAATACTCAAATACATATGAATATATTTGACTATCTCAAAACAATTATTCATATATCATTTTTTTTTATTTTCGTTCCTGTCCCTAAATTACAGGCAGTAAAAATGTGTGCTGTTTGGGACTTATAAATAAATTCGGTACTCTTTCGAGCATTGCGTCACAATATTGTCTTTATTCCACGAGGGTAATTAATGTATTAGTTCATGTATGTATTCAGGGAGACTCTACAAAATTCTACAAGGGATTATTGAAAAGGCTGAATTAATGGAATCCCTTTATTTTGGCACGTATACAGATTGTACATTTTGTGTTTATCCTCGCACCAGCAACTAGGGTCGTCTAGCTACTTGCCAACTTAAACGGTGGAAGAACGACCCAGGCATGCAACTGGAAAGAACCTTCGACTTTATGCCAGCTAGATGAACAGCTTCCTTAATAAATTTGTGAAACTTGCCTTGTCACGGATTGGCCTCGAACTCGCCTTAGTGAGGGACAAGCGATCAATCAGTAATCAGAAAACACAACCACGGATGACCCTGGTGGAAATGTTTTCTTGAAAAAACAAACTTGCCCTCTCTATCATTAGTTTATGACACTAATCCGAGATTGCAATATTGTTGTAATTATTCAACTTGAAACTGGAAACAATGCAATTGATTTTATGATTAGCATCTAATTGATTAGCCATCTTTGGATAATTGAACCTAAAAGGAATGACAAAAACAAGTTTATGGGTAATTATCCAGACGTTCTGTGGGAGAAGACATGCTTTAAATCAATTCATTAATTTTTCAAATGCGAATTCTAATTTGCAGTTCGATTAAAACGATAACGTCATTTATTCATTTTTATCTCCGTATTGCCCAGTTATTCATACCAGCATCAGATTTAATGAGATTTTTTGAATTTTGGACATCTTCAAACAAATTTATATGAAAAGTATGCTAAATAACAATGTGTATGACATTCTACAACTGTTATAAAAAGACATGAACTATAATTAGCCCAGATTCTAATGCAGAAGAATACTTTCTACTCCCAATTGTCAAACAATAAATAGACCTTTCCTGTGTCAAAACGCATCAGACCATTGGTTCAAAGAGTTACTGAAATACATACAAGTAAGTTCCGTCCTAAGACCACTTTCTGATTTTAAATTAAACAGTGTTTTATTGTTCTTTTGGGCAACATTGGTGTATCTTGTTGTTTAGCATTTGTCTGTCTGTTTGGTCACCATCACAACAAAAAAGCTCCTCTGATTTTACTTCGCGCAACAACTGTCAAAACAGTAGATAGTAGATAATTTTCAGATCCATTATGCCAACTGGCTCATGAGGACAATATTTACTAACAAAGCATATACATTGACAACATACATGATTATATTTGTCAATGTATTATTATTGTCTAATGTTTACTTATAATTTCGTAACCTTATGTGGTCATGCTGTTTATAATCGTGGGGAGTTATAATCATGTAAGCGGTTAAATCTTTATTTTTAAAGATTCCGATGTCGGAGGCCTTGTCAATTTTGAGCTCTGAACAGAGGAAGTGAGCAGCGGCAACCAAGTGAGTTCCACACCATCAAAGCATCAAATAAAGTTTCTTGTCACCCTTCGATAGTTTTGTTTGATTAATAATGATATCAGAAATATCTTTGACGCCCATTCTACGTCGGTATACTAAGAATAGTGTGAGTTGTTGGGAGTTCAAAATTAATGGAATTCCTATCAATTATGCATATTTTGTGGTAGTATGAAATACAACGATATCTGTGTTTAATCTATGAAATAAAATAACTATTTGATCCGTCATAAAACGTGAAAATATTTTTCGTTCTTCAAATTTAAAATCATTCTGATATTGGCGCCTGCTTGGGATTAATAAGAATAGAAACTATATCTTATGATATTAAAACAAGCCCTGAATGTTGTTTTTATTTGTGCGATTTTCATCATGAGATGTTACTGGTGTCTATAGAATCATATCACTTCTGTCATTATTGTAGTTTTGTGATATTTTTTGTTATCGAGTTCTGTTCACTTGAAAATGAATTCTACGAGAAGTCCTAAGTTTCCACATTGATTTCTGACTATGGGCTTTTTGCAAGATACACATTATTAATGATCTAGTTCATAATTCATCTAATCGTGTTTGTTCAATGCAGATTTAGAATTATGCGCAACATTTCAAATGGACAGTAAGTGCCTGGTGTCTGGCTTGAGCTATGAAATAATGAAAGCGTCTGTTCATGTTCCCATAATGAATGATAAATTGCATACCGGACTTGGCTAGGTCACCGCAGATGTACGAAATGTATTATTACATATTATTCAAGATGTTTGAAAAACACAGCATTGGACATCATACAAACAAATTTGATTGATATGAAGCTATACAAATTGAGTACGATATGAGACAATTATATGGAATCAAAGCAATACAACGAATAAGAGCCAACCAGACTTACACCATGGTCAGCTAAAATCTCGTACAAGCAAGAACCTAACACCCTAAAATACCACTCACGGTAGTTTAAATCCACTTCAGCTATTTTAAAAATGATGCCATGCTTTCGCAAGTTGTAGCGTGGAGATTTGTTTACAATTCGTGCTGCACTCTGTAAGAAACAGGATAGGGGAGTTTACAACCATTTTAGCCATTCCAAATCAAAACGTCATTCAAATCGTGAGTGACTAGATGTTTCGCATGTTGTAGCGCGGAGATTTGTTTACAATTCGAAAGAGGATGTGGGAATAAATAAATGCATACACATTTGATACTGATTTATTTCGAATACGCATGAGTTTTCATTAGTAATACATTTTGTGCAATTTATGAATAACACTTGATAGTGAAATTGTTCAATATGTTTTGTCAATGGTGTTAATTTATATTGATTATTTTTTCACAGATATAGTCGTTTGGTCATATTAAATGCTTTTTAAAATCTACGTTGACAATTCATTTTCTCCTTTAGTGTCGGTAGTAAATCAATTATTCACTAATTACAAGTCACAGGAAAAAGATACCACCGACAACAAACATGATATGTTGAATGGCTTTACATGCTTAAACCATTCAATGGTTGAAGCGTATCTGTGACAGGATACCTGTAACGTTGTGAATCGTTAATAATTTCAATTTTGAAACATTTCATTCAATTCAGTGTAAATAGTTTCGATGAATTATAACAGAAAGTGAAAAGTGAACATTTTTGTCATTTGAAATGGTTCTGTCCGAGATATACATAAATATATTGAGAATATTATATATTACTAATTTAAAAGTAAACAGAACCTTTCATGGCAAGAAGCAAACATTAAAATTATTTGATAGAATGACAGACTTAACTACAGAACAGTACAAAAAAAACGAAGAACTGCCAAAATGAGTACAAGCTGATAGATCTACGTTATGAAAATAAAAACAAATTTTTAACAACAAAATGAAGAGGGATTTTCCGTCGTGGTTCACGTTGACTGGCTTAGATGCATCCATCGACTAATAATCAAATATTTTGACACTGGCGGCAGCTTGTAAATGGCATTATTACGGGGAATGAAAATAATTTGTTTATTCAAATATCAATGATTAATGGGACATATTTCTCTTATTCAAACCACAGTTACCATTCTTGTCCATAAGTTTCTTTACATATGGACGGAATAGCGCAAACTCTAACAATTTAATTAGGGCATGCAACATAATATTAAACAAATACATAATCGTATTAGTGACTTGGTATATGTAGAAAGTCATTAAATTAACTTGATATTGAACATAATATTGTGCATCATGCATTATGGGACAGATTACCCGTAGAGATATGTATCGTTTTCAAAAATGTTGTTTTTAGCTGTATTAGGCTACACGTGTTCAATATTACCTTTCAACTAGCTATGTGTGTAGGAATATGTTTCTCAAATTAAGGTCAGCAGACAGGCGTATAGAATCAACATGATCTTATTGAACGACATGGAAATCAACGCAGACGAACACAAAGGACCCGTAAAGTGTCTTCGTTGAATCATATTGCAAAATTAATCAAGTGATCTGTTTAAGTGATTGTTTGTGATATTTTTAACAGTTTGCTGACGAACTGCAATGGCTTTGAAAAACAGAGTCCATTCGCTCTTTAGATTTGAAGTGTGACTAATTTGCTATCGTCTGTGCCATGCTATTTCAATTAGAAATGTTTGAATAGGTAATTTCTGACTACTCATAATATTAATTGTATTAATTGTTCAAATGTAAATTGTTTGCTCATTTTGGAAAGCGATTGACAGATATCTGATTAAACACTTCTTCATAGCTTTTTTTTAATTAAATTTGTTTGCGTTAATTAATCATGTTGGGCATTTAGTATTATCAATGAAAGTAATAATTCTCACCAGGTTATTATCAGATAATTATCAGATAATTACCTCACTATACACATTCTATGATGAATGCTGTTTTTGTCAAAGTCAAGGGTTTGAACAGTCAGTCAATAAATATTTCAGTCAATGAATTCAATGTTGATAGAAATGTTTAACTCCATGCACTAACATCGTCTATGATTACAAAAAAAAGATAAAAACATATATTTGGTTTCAGAACTGACAAACGCAAATAAAAACAGGTTTTGATGATAATTTTATATGTATTTATTTAGGCAAAAAAAGCGTAACCAATAGCAACAAATGTGAATAAAAAAGCGGGTTATTAAGCAACCCAATCATAGATAGTTTTAGTTTACGTTTAGTGTTTTGAAATTTAAATGACTGTAGTCAGCAGTTTTTTGTATGATTCTTTGCGTTGAATGAGTTCGGGCTGGTGGGTTTGGGTGTGTGGTTGGGATGGTGGGAGTTTGATTTTTTCTGCATTTTTTAGGATAATCTTTTTATTTACATCAACTAGGACTTGATGAAGGTTATGTTATCTGAATTAGTGTTATTATCCGAAATGCATTTCAAGCGGTTTCACCTTTTGTAGAATTTTAACAGGAGATTTAGCGAAAATGCATGAACATAAAATTCATGGTTAAAATCACAACATGATACGAGCTCGTTTGACTTCACGAGCCGTAATAAGAAGCATTTTATGATTTGTACCTTAATTCCACTACTGTGTTATTCCTAATGAATCTGATACCATGTTCAAATAATTATTGTCAAACGATTATTTCATAATGTTTTGCATCTTTTATATGTGTGTTCATTTATTTAGAAATCTGTAACTCCTCATCTCGAGCTTAAGGTAATATATCTCAAATCATGATGGTGCTTCCAAACAAATACAAGTAGGTGCAATGTTTATAGCTTTTCCAAGCAGAAGCTAATCTGCATTTAGACGGTGGCAAGCAAATTTACAGTAATTACAGCAAACAAATATTTCCAATTTGCTAATTAGACCTCCGAGTAAAAAATAAAACAAACAATTAAACGCAGCACCAAGAGTAGAAAGAAAACACAAATACAACATTACAGCCATCATTTCCAAACCTGCAGGATTTCATAGTAACAGAATAAGCAACAGTGTTCTTGAACCAGACCAAATTCATTAGAGGGACATATTCAGCGTAATTAACGTCTCGTTTTAAAACACAAAACTCATTGTTTCCAACAAAACAGTAACTCCCAGCAATACTAATCTGAGGGAGACTTATGTACATGTAATGCAATTTATATTGTATAGATTATACTAAAAAACCTGAAAACAGGACTCCCTGAAAACCCCGAATTCTCTGAATATCGGACAATTTTCTAAGCCTATTTTTAGGATTTTTTATTGAAAACTCTGTGAAAACGGGAATTCTAAAAAAACAGACTTTTGCCCAGACCGGGAAGGGTCCGGTTTTGAGGAATGTTATTGCATGTATTCATAACTTTGTGTTGATTTTCCATTCTCCTTTACCGACATGTCTGACTTGTTTAAAACAACTGATTTAAAGTCAGATTATTCTGTATGATATTTTGCTGATATTTTTAATTCAAGTCATTATTATGTCAATCTTATCGCGGTATTCGATAATTGGAAAGTGTTAATCTATTGATGTAAGTAATATGCACCAGTTACGACAAGTGAGAGATAAACTAGTCGAGAATATAGAAATAGAAACATATTATGCCGTACTAAAAACAGTGTGGTGAGATGTTAAGTGAGTAGGTGATCTTGTCTTTGCATAAAATGAGTTAAAGAAGATGCTATGGACCATTTCCGCGTTCTTCTTGATCGCCCCTCGTAGGTGGGCATTTTTTTATAATATTTTAAGCTTGTTCTTAAAACGAAAACAAATGTAATAAAAAACAAGCAAAAACATTGCATATATTTTCAAAGGATGGACTTATGTATGTTTTCATCATACAGTATACAAATGCGTCAGCTCACGTGAGGATCAGTCCTGTATTCACCACGGCAGAGGAGTGACAAAATGTAATCGTACTTTATCGATTGAAGATTCGCTACATTGAAGGTTGTACGAAAGTCATTCATGAATAATTATATTTCATTAAATGCTATCAATGTCGAGAATAACATCAATAACACAATTAAACCTACCAGACGACTTGCCGAGCAACATTATAATTAATTATTTTTCTGAATCGGAGAGATTTTCGGCGACAATACCTGTAAAACAATTTGCGTTATATCTCATATTATGCTCTGAAAGATGGCACAATCACAGAACAACTTATCCAGAGCGGTCCTGCCTTAATCAACAACCACTCTACAACAACTGCATGATTTATATCCATTGTACGCTTTAAGTTAACTATTAATGACACACTTAATGAGCAACATCCTGTCAACAGCAACACTACACCCCCAGACTAAAGGTCGCTGTGCTTTATATCTGGACTGAAAATGTCGCTTCAGTATACATTATTCATCATCTAAATAAACGACATACCTAGTGAACGTAGAATGTAGAAAGAACAAATAAGTAATGAAAAAGTACCAGCGATTTATCCATAAATCATCTGTTGACATCATGTAATGACCTCTTTGTCACTCATCTTCCTTTCATAAACATTCTCCAAGTTAAACCCTCCATATTGTTCGGATCCGACGTTTGAGTTTTTGCGATGTTTTATTAGACAGAAGAGTTTCTTGTCGGACTTTTGTTATAAAAGATGCTTATGTCTGTTCGTGTTAGCGGAGTTAATAGTGTTATGATGAATAACCCGGGCGTTAGTATCAAGGAACAATAACTGTCAATGCTGAACTATATATCATACTCCATATTGTATAGAGTCTACATCGGCATGTGAGAGATGATGAAATTACTAGAATGATTGGAATACGGTGTATCTGCATATCAACATAGAATGAAGATGGATTTCCAGAAAATGTCTTACACAATATATTTATACTCGTAAATCAACTATCACGACTTACACTCCTGCACAAAATAAACACATAATATGTAATACCAAAAATTGCAAAATTGAAATTAATCACGCAACACCACATTCCATAACACTGTCTGTAAGGCAATGAGTAGGGCTAAATTAAACACAATGATCTTATTCTAAGTTTTCTTTAAAAAATGTTCAGATTTACTCTTTAATTACATTAACATTGTACTAAAACCTTATGCTTTTAGAGGTTTTAAAAAAAAATTCTTGAAAAAGATTGATAGTACCGAACATTTCACTACAGTAAGCTTCACGCAAAACCACTTAATGCGTTAAGCAAGGTACAGTAAGACACCAGTACATTTATAATGATATGCAGAAATCGTCGTCGTGACAAATATTGTTCCATTTCGCATGCCAATGAACTCTTAAAAAATCTTAAAAGAGAGTGCGAGTTATTCACTGAAAGAAACAAGAATTTCTCTAATTCACTCTTCTAAATTTTTATCATGGTTTATATCATCAGTTTCATTTCGTCCACATTCAAATGGAAATAAATGTACACATGTAGTTCTCTTAGAGGACAAGCATTGAACCGACTAACCAACTGTCTGACACATATTAGCTATTGTAAGATGACGAAAACAATATATTCAGTGTTTATCTTATGGCGATTGTTGAACACTTCCATTTAAGAGAATCATTTTGGAAAACCCTCGAATCATACGATATATGCTTTTGGAATGTGTTGATTGCATTAAATGTTAATAAAATGCCACTTTACTTAACTTTTGGGAGATTATAACTGGTTTACTTAACCTGAATTATGCAAAGATATTTGAACCTTTAACATTCAAAGGGTGTTCGGTGGTGCTTCTTACACATAGACAAATAATTATTAACTAATCTAAATGCATTGCCGACCAAGAAAGTTTAGTGATAGGCCTTATCAAGTATTTGCAATATTTATGATGAAACCGGTGATATGACATCTTGTTATTGGGTAGAATTTGTATGAAATCACATCTGCAGATATGTTCTGTCTACATTAACACAGCGATATCAGACACGTTATCAAAAAAACATTCAAAACAAATTTCAAAGAAATTAGATGCACTGAAACCTAAGTTCAGGAATGGTAAATGTGCGTATCTTCACAATTCCTTTCGTCATGATTAGCCAATTAAATTTTGATTAGATTTTCTTACCCATGTTGTTTGATATTACAATTCCCAATGGAATCCTTACAAGCAATCATTGGAATCAACAACACTAGTTTTGATTAGTTTGATGTCAACGGTACCAATATGCTAGTCTTTTTTATTTCGATGGTAAACGAAACTCAATAAAACGGCTGCAGTGCAACCTCCGGCTGTTATAAGGAGGTGGCTATTGTTCGAAGGTGACTGTTCATTGAGGTTTCCTTACAATACAGCACCATGTTTTCTTAGCGCTGACGTGTACATAGTTTACCCCAGTACTACTCATTACATTCATCTTCAAAATAATGATTACAAAGCTAGCATTTATAATCTATATTCGATTAAAGATACATTTAAGCTGATACTATTTTTGTCTCAGTATTACAAAAATGTAATCTTATGTGCACCTCTCTGTTGATAATTTACAAGTGGGTGCTGTGTTGTGACATAATGATCCCAATCAGCGTTTGATCCATTGTTGCTAGTCGTCCTGAAAGTATGACTCTTTTGTGGGTGTTTTTTCCACTTTGACAAATCAGGATTAGTTCAGTAATTATAGGCCATTTAATCAAGTAAACATGTGTAAGCCTATTGACCGATAATTTAGCTTCTGTTTAGTTCTATCAGAGCCGCTCATATTCTTCATTTATTTTTCAACTACTTCTCTGAACTTCGTCCTTCTACGTGATATGAAAAACATAAGGAAACTGCATTCACTGAAACAATGAATAAACTCATCATGTATTCCCTATATCGTAGTACTAGTGTACATTTGCGACTTGACAATTTAAGACGGACGAGCATAGGAAGATGAAAACAATATATCTAGAACAAGACTTATAACATTACAAGAACAGCCACAACATCAATTTAAAGGATTTAATTAGCATCATCCTTTCAGTCTGCTTGTTTTACACCATTTGAAATTAAACAGTTTGTTAATTAGGCAAATAAAAAGGTAACGAACAAACATTAAAACTCACAGACAAAGTGAAGACTACAGACTTGTTTTCGTGTCCATCTGATTCCAACAGACTTAAGACTGGACCTAAACCAATACTCAGATACATATGAATATATTTGACTATCTCAAAACAATTATTCATATATCATTTTTTTATTTTCGTTCATGTCCCTAAATTACAGGCAGTAAAAAATGTGTGCTGTTTGGGACTTATAAATAAATTCGGAATTCTTTCGAGCATTGCGTCACAATATTGTCTTTATTCCACGAGGGTTATTAATATGTTCGTTCATGTATGTATTCAGGGAGACTCTACAAAATTCTACAAGGGATTATTGAGGAGGCTGAATTAATGGAATCCCTTTATTTTGGCACGTATTCAGATTGTACATTTTGTGTTTATCCTCGCACCAGCAACTAGGGTCGTCTAGCTACTTGCCAACTTAAACGGTGGAAGAACGACCCAGGCATGCAACTGGAAAGAACCTTCGAATTTATGCCAGCTAGATGAACAGCTTCCTTAATAAAATTTGTGATACTTGCCTTGTCACGGATGGGCCTCGAACTCGCCTTGGTGAGGGACAAGCGATCAATCAGTAATCATAAAACACAACCACGGATGACCCTGGAAATGTTTTCTTGAAAAAAAAATTGCCCTCTCTATCATTAATTTATGACACTAATCCGAGATTGCAATATTGTTGTAATTATTCAACTTGAAACTGGAAACAATGCAATTGATTTTATGATTAGCATCTAATTGATTAGCCATCTTTGGATAATTGAACCTAAAAGGAATGACAAAAACAAGTTTATGGGTAATTATCCCGACATTCTGTGGGAGAAGACATGCTTTAAATCAATTTATTAATTTTTCAAATGCGAATTTTAATTTGCAGTTCGATTAAAACGATAACGTCATTTATTCATTTTTATCTCCGTATTGCCCAGTTATTCATACCAGCATCAGATTTAATGAGATTTTTTGAATTTTGGACATCTTCAAACAAATTTATATGAAAAATATGCTAAATAACAATGTGTATGACATTATACAGCTGTTATAAAAAGACATGAACTATAATTAGCCCAGATTCTAATGCAGAAGAATACTTTCTACTCCCAATTGTCAAAAAATAAATAGTCAATTCCTGTATCAAAACGCATCAGACCATTGGTTCAAAGAGTTACTGAAATACATACATGTAAGTTCCGTCCTAAGACCATTTTCTGATTTTAAACTAAGCAGTGTTTTATTGTTCTTTTGGGCAACACTGATGTATCTTGTTGTTTATGATTTGTCTGTCTGTTTGGTCACCATCACAACAAAAAAGCTCCTCTGATTTTACCTCGCGCAACAACTGTCAAAACAGTAGATAGTAGATAATTCTCAGATCCATTATGCCAACTGGCTCATGAGGACAAAATATTTACTAACAAAGCACATACATTGACAACATTGGTCATGCTGTTTATAATCGTGGGGAGTTATAATCATGTAAGCGGTTAAATCTTTTTTTTTAAAGATTCCGATGTCGGAGGCCTTGTCAATTTTTAGCTCTGAACAGAGGAAGTGAGCAGCGGTAACTAAGTGACTGCCACACCATTAAAGCATCAACCTAGTGAATTTCACACCATTAAAGCCTCACCCAAGTGAGTGCCACACCATTAAAGCATCAACCAAGTGAGTTCCACACCATTAAAGCCTCACCCAAGTGAGTGCCACACCATTAAAGCATCAACCAAGTGAGTGCCACACCATTAAAGCCTCACCGAAGTGAGTGCCACACCATTAAAGCCTCACCCAAGTGAGTGCCACACCATTAAAGCCTCACCCAAGTGAGTGCCACACCATTAAAGCCTCACCCAAGTGAGTGCCACACCATTAAAGCCTCACCCAAGTGAGTGCCACACCATTAAAGCATCAACCAAATGAGTGCCACACCATTAAAGCATCAACAAAGTGAGTGCCACACCATTAAAGCATCAACCTAGTGAATTTCACACCATTAAAGCATAAACCTAGTGAATTTCACACCATTAAAGCCTCACCCAAGTGAGTGCCACACCATTAAAGCATCACCCAAGTGAGTGCCACACCATTAAAGCATCAACCAAGTGAGTGCCACACCATTAAAGCATCAACCAAGTGAGTTCCACACCATCAAAGCATCAACCAAGTGAGTGCCACACCATTAAAGCATCAACCAAGTGAGTTCCACACCATTAAAGCATCAACCAAGTGAGTTCCACACCATTAAAGCATCAGCCAAGTGAGTTCCACACCATCAAAGCATCAACCAAGTGAGTGCCACACCATTAAAGCATCAACCAAGCGAATTCCACACCATTAAAGCATCAACCAAGTGTGTGCCACACCATCAAAGCATCAACCAAGTGAGTGCCACACCATTAAAGCATCAACCTAGTGAATTTCACACCATTAAAGCCTCACCCAAGTGAGTGCCACACCATTAAAGCATCACCCAAGCGAGTTCCACACCATTAAAGCATCAACCTAGTGAATTTCACACCATTAAAGCCTCACCCAAGTGAGTGCCACACCATTAAAGCATCAACCTAGTGAATTTCACACCATTAAAGCATCAACCTAGTGAATTTCACACCATTAAAGCATCAACCAAGTGAGTGCCACACCATTAAAGCCTCACCCAAGTGAGTTCCACACCATTAAAGCCTCACCCAAGTGAGTGCCACACCATTAAAGCCTCACCCAAGTGAGTGCCACACCATTAAAGCCTCACCCAAGTGAGTGCCACACCATTAAAGCCTCACCCAAGTGAGTGCCACACCATTAAAGCATCAACCAAATGAGTGCCACACCATTAAAGCATCAACCAAGTGAGTGCCACACCATTAAAGCATCAACCTAGTGAATTTCACACCATTAAAGCATAAACCTAGTGAATTTCACACCATTAAAGCCTCACCCAAGTGAGTGCCACACCATTAAAGCATCACCCAAGTGAGTGCCACACCATTAAAGCATCAACCAAGTGAGTGCCACACCATTAAAGCATCAACCAAGTGAGTTCCACACCATCAAAGCATCAACCAAGTGAGTGCCACACCATTAAAGCATCAACCAAGCGAGTTCCACACCATTAAAGCATCAACCAAGTGAGTTCCACACCATTAAAGCATCAACCAAGTGAGTTCCACACCATTAAAGCATCAACCAAGTGAGTGCCACACCATTAAAGCATCAACCAAGTGAGTTCCACACCATCAAAGCATCAACCAAGTGAGTGCCACACCATTAAAGCATCAACCAAGCGAGTTCCACACCATTAAAGCATCAACCAAGTGAGTGCCACACCATCAAAGCATCAACCAAGTGAGTGCCACACCATTAAAGCATCAACCTAGTGAATTTCACACCATTAAAGCCTCACCCAAGTGAGTGCCACACCATTAAAGCATCACCCAAGCGAGTTCCACACCATTAAAGCATCAACCTAGTGAATTTCACACCATTAAAGCATCACCCAAGTGAGTGCCACACCATTAAAGCATCAACCTAGTGAATTTCACACCATTAAAGCATCACCCAAGTGAATTTCACACCATTAAAGCATCAACCTAGTGAATTTCACACCATTAAAGCATCACCCAAGTGAGTGCCACACCATTAAAGCATCAACCTAGTGAATTTCACACCATTAAAGCATCAACCTAGTGAATTTCACACCATTAAAGCATCACCCAAGTGAGTGCCACACCATTAAAGCATCAACCTAGTGAATTTCACACCATTAAAGCATCACCCAAGCGAGTTCCACACCATTAAAGCATCAACCTAGTGAATTTCACACCATTAAAGCATCACCCAAGTGAGTGCCACACCATTAAAGCATCAACCTAGTGAATTCCACACCATTAAAGCATCACCCAAGCGAGTTCCACACCATTAAAGCATCTTCTAAGCATGTCCTTCGTTCGCGATATCATCTTCGTTACTAGAAACTGTTTGCCTTCATACCCATACATTCATGTAAGAGAAAGACATAGTTATATTATGATTTATTATGCAAGATTATGGGATGAAAATTATACTTATTTGTTCCGCAAATGGAGCACATTAAATAATTGAAATGAGATTGAAACTTCTGAATCTGTTCCTTTGACGATATGTCATATTAAGTATACGTAAATCATCACAATTGAATGAGTAACGTATGAGTTATGTATTCAAATTATTGACAGCCCGCGATGATATTTCAGTGTGAATGCTTTGTATATTATATTTGTTTAATACCCTTAGAGTAATTACGAGGATGACTCATTTCAGACGTATACCAAGGGCAATGAGTAAAAGTTGTTGTTGTTTGTTATTAATGCTCTTTATCGTTATATCTTTCTATCATATATTTATACGTGTTTGTATGTCATTGTGCTTGTTTGTTTCCCCGTATGTCACTGTGCCCCCGTAACCAGTTTAAACATCTTGTTTATTTGCTGCAGACCGTTCATTAGTGGCTTTAATCCAATAGTGATGTAAGCGTTTACTAGATTTACATGTTTTTTGTGTTTGTCACGATTTTGGTACAGACGATTTACGTACAGGTATTTGTTTTCTTGCTGGTATTCTGGGTCCGAGGTTATAAGACTTGAGATCAGTCCCAAAGCTCAAATATCCATTCCACTCTTTAAGTATTTTGTTTGTTTGTTTGTTTGTTCGTTCGTTCGTTCGTTCGTTTGCTCGCTTGTTCGCTTGCTTGCTTGCTTGTTTGTTTTGTTTGTTCGTTTGTTTGCTTGTTTGCTGGCTTGCTTGCTGACTTGCTGGCTTGTTTCTTTCTTTTTTCTTTCTTTCTTTTTTCTTTCTTTCTTTCTCACTTTATTTCAAGTATCACTCACCTTTTCAACAGCCAGAGTAATATGGGGCGGACAGTTCAGCTAACCATTGTTCCTGGAAAGAACCAGTATTAGACTCCCATCCTCTGAAAACAACAGCTAGAATAGATAGAACTGATGGATGTTTAAATTAATGTTCCCGGAGATCAGTTATGCTGTCAGATTAATGTATAAATACTATCATTATTTTCTGATTATAATTTGTGTAGAAATTTGAAAGATAAGATATGAGATTTGAACTCGGGTTTGTATAACTTCGGACCCCGATATATATGCTTACCCTAGAACAAAATCTCAGTTTGTTTGTTCTTTGGGCGATTGCTTGATAGGCGATTAGTTTTGTATGTTCTAAAGATGGGAGAAGCATTTAATTGATGTGTTTTTCTTTTTTTATAAAAACATTGTAGAGATTATAGAGGTTTACACTTTATTTGCCTGTAACAATGTTTGTAAAGAAAACAAAGGTCTAGAACAAATAAACGCACTTGTTTGATATCATCAACATGTCATTATTTTGTTTGAAGGTATATTAATAAACGAGAAACATGATAAAATAACGTTAGATGTGAAAAGTTTTACGGTAAAGTTCGGCTTATTTATCATAATATTCATCAGATGATTGTGTAGAGACGAAATACACTTTCACCGATAACGCTGGCGAGTGAAAGATGCTTGTTTATATAAAGATGAATAAATAAACTCGGTCCTTTGATTGTGCTTCAAACATAACATATATATCAGCGACCTAAACAGAACTGCGAAAGATAAACTCTTATATTTGAACGGCTTTGATTATTTTCTTGCCAATGATATACTTTATAACAGGTAGTGTCTTTTTGCACGATTCACTTGATAAGTACGCACACGATAGATAATCTATGGATATCACTTTTAACTTATTTATTTTACATCGATTGTAGAGTAAGTTCTTGCAATTTATGTCAACGTACTCTCGATGTCTGCTTCATGAATTATGACCAGTACTCGGGCCGAAAGAAGGAAATGTAAAAATCTGGTAAAATTTCGTCACGGACGGGATTCGGTCCCGCAATTTCCGGGTTAGGGGTCCGACGCTCTACTCCTACAACACCGATCCTCCATGTTACTTGTTGATTTATTCAACCATAGTCATTCAATTCTAAATCTACCTGCCTTTGCTAGGAACAATAAATATTACATTACTTTGATTCTAAGCTAGAATTTACAATCATATAAGCTCTTAAGGTGTTTAATATGTTTACCGTTTGAGTGGAGATTAGTAACTAATCAACATTTGTTTGTTTTACTTTCCTTACAACACCGTTCAATCCTTAGATTAACCAAACTTGTTTGTCTAAGCGTTATGAAGCCATGGAAACACTTGCGTCTATCATTGTGTGTTAATGTGTGTCTATCATTATGTTTTAATGTGTGTCTATTTATTTTTCCCCACATCCCTACGTAAGTTGTAAGAAAGTTGTTATTAAATGTTTCAACAATGATAACAGCTCTTATTAATTTTATAATATTTTGTAGGTATGAGATCAGAGCTGATAAAAAGATAAGCCGCAAGAAATTTGTAGCGGAATGCATCGCGCGTATTTTTAAAAAGCACGAAAGGTTGTTACGGTGACGGCAATGCCTCCTTTCACCAAACTGCAGAATAAAAGTCAATTGATATTTTATCAGATCTTCTAATGTACGCTGCATGGCGATAAATTTTCCTACTTGATAACACTATTAAAAGACTGAAATGCATCATCTATCGCATCAGACATTAAAAAACAAACGAACTCAAGCGAAAACCACGGATAAACCCAGATAAACTTCACATACCAGATACGTAAAACTGGGACTCATTCACAACCTTTTGGGAGAAAACAATTCTGTAAGTACTGTAAACATAGCGTTTGAATACACAACCATCAAATTACCAGTCTGTAATATTTTGAGATTTAATGTGCCATCTTTTCGTAGAAATACCAAACACGCTGAACGAGCATCGGTACAACATATTTCTACCACGCAATCGTTCCTCTATGTAACATATGTTTATGGAGGTATTAGCTGGTGTTAGTTTGTAACTATTCAAATAGACAAATAACAGACGGTTCCACACTCCTTTTAGATATGAAATGCCTGTTTGTTCATTCTACAGCTGTTGGAAAACATGAAATGTTAACCCAATATATCACTGTCCGGTATTAATTTACATTACGTAACTAATATGTTGCATTATGCTCTAAGACTACTTCAAAGGTAGCGACAGACAGTCTTCTCAAATTTCACTTCTTTTTCACCTTTATAATGTTTGCGATTCAATCCAACAGATCGAATCGCAAACGTAACAGCCTGCTTTGATTTAATCCCAGGCTGTTTTCCATGACAGGAATATAATTTACAATTTATTAAAGTAAACATTGGTCTTATTTAAAACATGTTTAATATATATTTTAATACATCAGTTACCTTCTATTTCTAAAATAAATCTAAACATTAAGTCAAGAATTAACAATGAAAACACGTGTTTTTTTTAAGTTTATTTCGAGGACAAAAAACTTTTAGTCTCTATACAATTGTTATTTAAAGTAAGTGTACTGTTTAATTAAAACATTCTGTTCAGCATAGCCGAACTCAAAGAAAGTAGTGTCTTTCCTGATTGTATGAGCGTCTCGAAGTAAAATTATTAGAATGATCATGATTGGTATGTGGACATTAGCTTATTCTATTCGATACTTAGTCTAACAATGCTAACGAAGTAAGGGAGATAATAGAGATATCAGAAAGTGTAATTGTGGAATTCAATGTAATCACTAATCGTGGTTAGCAAATCATAGCGAGGGCTTTGAGAGTCATTACGTTCAGAAGTGTTACGCAAATGAACTTACATTGAACATACGTACGTACACTTTATAATTGAATTAATCACAAATCTATCTTAAGCTTAGAATATTCTCATTTATGAGCTGAGAATTCCATGATTTAAACAAAATGATGGAGGCACGATAATTATATTTCTTTTCTAAGTAGATTAAATTCTTGTTTTGTGGCGAATTATTTTAATGGTGTTATATCGAGTGATCTATATGGTAGCTCGAGAAACACAATAGACCCTGGAATGTGTTAGGGGAAAACTTTGAACAGAAAATAAATCTGTATTCAGAGAAAAGACATTCATTAAAACAAGAATGAACTAGTTTAAAATTGCACAGATATCGTTGTTATTTATAATATTATATTATTCATCTTGTTTTCAAGAATATACAAATTACGTGCATTAGGGTTTGGGTGGGGGTTGGGGATGGATCCGAAAGTAATACATTGGAGAAGGTGGGATTTCTATATACTCACACAAAAAATGTAAGAGTGCACCTTAATTATTGGAGGGAAATTCGTTTACACTTACAGACTGAAGCAAAACATAATAATAATGCAAAATTTGTATCACAATGTGCAAACAGTATTGGCTAGTAAATGATATTGGTAAAATGGGTGTAAGGCTATTTTGCTTACTGATGAAGATAAATCTGTAATTCTAAAATAATAAAAGCTTTATTCCCAATGATGAAAGTGCATATTTTCTTTTACATGTTAGTATTATGTGTATATTTCTAGGAACAGTTTCTTATCTATATTATTATATCATATTGTTCAAATTTTAATGCAACTCTGGGTGTATGGATATGTTTAATAGTGAATTATTGATAGGATATATAATTCCGATTCACTATCAAACATATCAAACATGGAATATTTATAGTATGAACGCGTGCTAAAATAGTTGTTCTCAAATTTGTCTTTTCTGGCGTTTTCCGGCATTAAATTTCTGCGAAGATTAACATGAGCTCACGCTTGATCTTCGGCAATCAATCATTTTCTATTTTGAGATGATAGCATTCCTCAATGAATTAATCTGGATGTGTTCTTCCAATAAGAAATGCAAATTGTTTTCTGAGTTAGTATATATGTGTTCCGGAACTGTAAAGCGGGTCTTGCAATACCATAATATTATGGAGAACGATTTATAAATCGGTTAAAACTTCTCAGTCCTTCTATACCAATTTGCTTCCTTTTAGAATTCATCTCCCCAATACTAACTAAGTCACAATAACAATTTTGTATCCCCGCTTATATAAATGCAACCGGGTCCTTTACAGAAATACTTTCCCCGGAATTATTTCTTAAATCATAATGTTAATCATGTAATATAATATATAGTGTATGTTGCTAACTCAATTGAGTCTAGATGCAGGTGGGCGATGGATGTTTTAAATCTGAGGGACGCATTCGTCTATTTCATGTAGCAGTCCATTTGAAATCTCTTTATTTACATCCAATAATACTTCGACAATAGAATATTGTTTTCTAATTGACATTCATCTATTCCAATAGAAGTTTAAAATCCAATCTCCAAGTTATTTAATTGCTGTTATTTTATTTATTTCATCGTCTGAATCGACATATAACCTCCGACACGTCTTGATTCATTGGGACGTTATTTAGTTATATTGCAAAGGGTAAGTATAAAATGATGGACGTGGACGATCCCTCAGGTCTCACATCTAGATATTTGTTCTAGCGGTGTTTTATCTATTTTCTAGTCTGTGTAGCTGATAATGTGTCCGAAATCTCATGTATCAAAGTTCCAATTTCATCTTTTAGAACTTTAGAATGATTGAGTAAACCTTGAAATAAACGAACTGCTTGTATGATACCATTTTGAGTGACTTTTATGGTTTCTCAATTCCCAGTTTTGTCTTTAAATTGTGTATGTTTTTAATGGGCATCTAAATTAAATAAGCCGCCTATTTTAGGAGTGTCTAGTCATCTGAGGTTACATAATTAAGTTTTTTGCTGTTATAATAGTAGTGTATATTAGTTAAAGGTATTTGCTCTAAGAGTTTGATGAAAATGATAAAAAGATTTATGCTTTCAAAAAAGTAAATCAAAATATATTATAAACATTATGTCAAATACTGTTATAAAAAAGTCGTAAACGCTAACAATTCGTCAATGGATGATTTTGAACCAGAAATGCGAGGCATGTGACTTATGGACCCCTTGACGGTATTAAAACAGACCGGTCACTGATAGACTAGCTTCTGTTTATATATATTCATTTACTAGTCTATTTCACTTATCATTGTTTTCCCCAAGACGATAGGGGGACGGTGGGATTATATAGGGGAATAAGAAATTTGAGGAAATAGGTTGTCAAATTCCCCTCCCATGTGCAGATAGTCTTGTTTAACTCCTTGGGGTGTGTGGTTGTTTTTTATGTCAAATATCCCTGGAAAATCTGGAAAAATCATTTCGATATGCATGAAATGCGCCAATCTAAAGCATCACTGACAGATTTCTGGGTTCGCAGCGCATGAACGTAAATAAAAACACGAACAGGATATACACACACAAAGATGTAGTGTTGATTGTCTTTATAATTATGCTTATAAAAGAATACGATATTAGTCATAAACTAATTATCATTATAAATCAGTTAATTATATTACCCTATTTTTTACTACCTGTCAAGTCTACAGATAAAGAGCTGACCGTTGTCAGCATTCAGTTGTTATTTAACGTTTTTACTATATTCCATTCTTGATTGTACCTATCCATTTTTAATTGTACTGAGAAATGAACAGATATAAAAACACGGAATCTGATCTAGATAATATAATTAAGCATTTATCTATATTTGTCAGTAACGTATTAACAGAATCCACAGTATTGACTGCGGGATGAAAACAGTATTGCGGTTTCGATTTTCCGATAACCTCACGGATGTGCAGGTACCTTTATATCATGAAACCCACCCATTCACGTATTTCAAAATATATCCAACACTTATAATTTCACAAAGAAAGATTTTACGACCACATCGCCCGTAATCATAATTTACGATTTAGCTTTGATTACCCACTTCCGATAAACTAAAATGTACCAGTATAGTCAAACCTGTGAACAGAGGCCATTCATGGGAAATACCAAATGTGGCCTTTATTGACAGGTTGCCTTTATTGAGAGGAAATATTGTTCTAATAAATCAATAACGGTTTTCAAAAAATGGCCTTTATTCGCAGGATGGTCTTTATTCAGAGGTGGCGGCTAGCACAGGTTTGACTGTATTTAAGAGTTATGGTATTACTATTAATATGTTATTACCGTACAATGAACTAGATTGAATGGAAACTATTTTGAAGGTGAAAATCAAGGTGACTGTTTAAGAAGAGTTGTGGCACGTTAATCTCCAAGCTAATCATGCTTATTAATCGAGTCTTTCTGTCAAAGCACTTTTCGGGCATGTCGTTTTGAAGTAAAATACAATGAGAAAGTGAAGTTCTTTGTCCGCATGTAATTTAAGACATCGATATAAAAAACGAGAAAACAAACAAATCTCAAGAGACTATCAAAATGTCTTCTTTGTACCATTGGAAAATAGCTTAAAGTGACTCATTAGCTTTTTGGATGTTAACATTAAAGTAGGTCTTTTTTTACCTAGAATTAAAGATGTCTTATCAGTGAATCTGACCTTTTTAGGTAATAAAAACATTTCGATATTTTCTTTTTTTTTAATCACGAGCTACATAGAAATGTAGCACAGTATTTTTTTTCTATGATATTGCAAAAAACAAATAACAAAAGCATCAGTATTCTGACATTTTTACGAGATTTGGCTAAAGGAAGACAATATATAAATATTGCTTTAGAGCAAAATAATCATAATTCTTTATTATTTACAATGATTTATCTATCTCTATTGCTAAATTCAAAAAGCTAATGGGCCTTTAATACATGAAGTAAAATATACATGAAATATCTTTGTCTACCACAGAAGGCTCAAGACGACAATGTGACACAAGCAGTTATTTCGGTGCTTATGTGTCCATTATTTCTAGTCAGTTTATCGTTGTCATATTCCTGCAGATAACTTCTCATATCGTTGAAGCCATGAATCTGAACAAGCTTGATATGTAGATATGATAGAACATTCACATATCGACCATTCTGAAAGCCAATTGCCTGATTCCAATGCCTACCTATTCGCAATGTATAAGCGACTGAGATAGGCTCTCTAAAATAACGTTACAAATAAAAACGCCGAAGCTGTTAGTATTTCGATAAAACCGGCATGTTAAACTTTCATACAGAATTGCTGTCTCTCTTAACGCATAATTGAAAAGTAAACAATACTTCGAACGGTTCTCATTGGATTTGAAAAATCATTCGGCGTTGATCGGTTTTTGATGGGATCCTAAGTAAACCTGATTCCTCGTCGTATTGAACAAGTGTGACGTCATGGACGGATTAATAAATATGAACGGATTGTATTGAAATATCAAATAATTTGGTGGAGTGATATTGTCAACGATGGAAAGTGATCTGAAGTTGTTTCTTTTCTTACTTTCTGCGGCTACTTTTTGGAGAGCCGGCTTCTCACAGGATGGTTTTCGACTTAATGTCGGTAAGAAATCATTTACTTTCTATATATATTAAGTATTTAGACTGACGCATAGTTGAATTGATGTTTGAAGGGAATTAATCATGTTTATGATAGGTGCATGTCTGTTTATTCGCTATATCTTTTATGTAACCTTTTCATCTGGTACGTTATTAATGTGTTAAATATTTAATGTTGGACGTACCAGTATACTCAGCATGTTGTAGTTTATTAGCTATTGAATTCGTGATAGTCGGTAATTCTGAGCTACGTACATACTGTATTCAGTTGATTTACTAGGATCGGCATTAAATAAATTAGACTATAACACGTAATTGCATTTAGTTAGTTGTAAGAAGGTAAGTATGTCTTGTGTATACTAGGAGGCGCCTGGACTATTGTGAAGTAAATAAAGAGGGTCGTCATTAATAATTAGACTCGACAATGAAGCTATAATCGCACCTAATGCATAATTTCAGACATGATATCAATTAGTCATGAATTCGTACAAAGCTAATTATATAATTATATACCTTTGTGTATATTTATGTGGTAATTACTAAGCATGTATTGTTTATTATAATATTTATAAGCTGAACAAGTCGGTCCAGTTTGAATGTAGATGGACAATACTGTATTCCCCCTGTGCTTGAAGATGTGTGTAACATAGTAATACAAATTAAGTTGCCAATGATACTGTAACGGTTATGAATTTTGAGTTATCATTGTGCAAGGGGATGCGTGAGCTTAATGACACAACAAATGACAACTTAATGACACAACAAATGACACAACAAATGACAACTTAATGACACAACAAATGCATGATAATCGAAACGTGCAACGTTTAGGTAGAACATAATCAATAAATGTTAAATTAATGTTAAATTAACTGACAGCAATACTAAGACAAATGCGTTACGTTAGATTCGGTGTAACGTTTCAAGCCCCATCCCCTTTTCAGGTTACTCACGGTAACATTGAAACGTTTTCAAAGTACCGGCCCCGGTAACATTGAAACGTTTTCAAACTCCCTCTCCCGTATTGATAATCCCTCCCATTAGTACTACGAATGTTAATTAAAGGGACTCACAAAAGTAAGGGATCTGTTCGAGCACTCGTAAATAAATATTCTGCGGATGGAAATTGTTACATTATCTAAAGAACTTTCGATCGCAAAACAGGGGTTCGAACTGGACACCAGGATTGTATTGCTACTGTTTACTACTGCGGTACATATGATGGTGGTGGAATCAATAATATATTACAGTGACTGTTTTCTCAAAGCGATGATTAAACTCGCTTGAATACAGAAGCAATTTCAAAGGCTGATTTATCGCTACACCCCTAAATAATCCCGAAAACTTTCTTTAAATGCAAAATCCAATCCGTCTATGGTGGGGATCGAACTCATTGTGTGGCTGCTAAATAACTATAGTACATGTATTTATGTGTTTGTAGTCCTATTATTCATGTGCATGCTCTCTCTTATTATAGATTTTGAATTTTATTACCTGGTGGTAATATGAAAACATTTTCAGAACACCCTCGTGGTAGCCGGGATTAACGGGTAGGGAATTTGAAAATGGACGGGGCAATCTCAAAACGATTTAATTACACCCATCCCGGTAACTTAAAAAAAGTTCAAACACCCGGAGATAATCTGAAATCGTTTATAAGCTACCCGGGGGTGGGGGGTAACCTGAAAAAGGGAAGCTTGAAAATGTTTCACCGGCGACTGACAAATTTGAAAACTGGAAAGGTATAATTGGCCCGCAAAATATGTATCCAATTGAATATTCTTTTTAAAACATACAAGACATGAGGGCCGGTAATTCTCTACATTTTACAAGTCATGAAACTCATCACTCATTTGCTTCATTTGATAACTTTAGGAAGAAAGAAATCTATAGAGACCCGGCGTTCATCCATCAATTTATAATTAATCATTACAATTCGTTATTTGTGAATTCTATCATTACAGCAAAACATAACGTGCCATTAATGTTATCAGTAACTTAATTCAAAGTCGCTTTCCAGGCAAGTTAATTTGAATGAGGATTATTTTACAGGTAAACTTAAAAAATGCGTTTGCTTTTTATGTACATAAATGATTTATACTTGAATATATAAGTATTCAAACGTAATGATGTCCGAATATATATATAATAAGAACAATAATATATATATAATGGTGGAAACTTATTTTCTTAAGTGTTTTAATTTTGGCGCTTAAGAAGACAGGACATGGTTTTATTTCGGCGGTTGGATATGAAACCGCCAAATATAGAACCCGCTAATTCATGAACATCTTAAAAACGCCAAATTTTGCACCCGCAGAATTAAAGACGTATACAGTATGTATTCGTGTTCTCAGAATGTCAGACTTTCAAACGTGTTTATCGTTCGTTATTGATAAAATGGGCATCTGATTTCCATTTAAAGAGAAACAGGTTGTTTCCATCTTTGGAATCCCAGGGTCAGCCATGGTGAAAAGTAAGCCTTGAACAGCAACAACCAAAATTTTAATGGCGGCCAGTCAATTATGTCCGAGATACTTTATAGACAAACGCCGAGGAGTTCCGATTGTATTTAAAGTAGAGAAAGCTCAAGAAAACATTAAATTTATTACCTACCAAGTAATGTGGCAGAAAACTAAAATTACCAGGACGTTCACTCCGTGACCTTACTCGACCCAACCTGACTGCATGACTTTACGACATGGTAAATGTGGATGCATAATATAACCGAGAGTACACTGTTCCAATGCGCCAATTCAAAAATCGGTTTACTGGATTTTGTATCAATATTTCATAAATACATGATAGAATAAAACATTTAAGACAATCAATTAGTTTAGTTGAAAACTTGATACATTGAAAAATGTCATAATATTTCAGAATAAATGAAGCCTAAGGCAACATAAATGGGCATTATACGCTTCATCGGTGAAATGTCAACAAAAGTAAGCGATAGTTGTGTAGAATAGACTGTAATAACCCATCACAACGTTGAGCAATGAATTGTATCTAATGTAACAATTACGGGTATGTCATAACACTGGCTTTTTAAATGGCCTGTCTAAAACCTTGGCTCAGTTAGTAATGTCCTTGTCTAAGTTTATTAACGTAAGAGCTTAATACGTGATCGAGTGTCGTCCAATAAAGGTAAGGATTGATATAATTAGGAAACGAATTTATCGACCCGAAACCATTCATTTGAACGTGTTGTGAGTCTTCGTTCATTCGTTTTTTGTGTTAAGTGCATGTTGTTATGGAATAAGCCATGGTTATTCCTTAGTAGGGTGACGGCAAATCATCTGACTTACTGTGAACGAATGATTTAAGTTCGTATTGAAGAACATAATTATTAAGTTCTTCATTAAATTGTTCATTAAAGTTTCCATATTGACAGCTTAACTATGACTGAACATAGCGTGACCCGCCCGATTAGCTCCGTGATAAGAGTGTTGGTCTACTGGTGAAGAGGTTGTGAGTTCAAACACCGGGGCGAGGCTCACACTGTCCGTGACAAATTTGACAGAATATATTACAGTCCATGTAAAAGTGTCTTCAATCTCTTGATTGTGTGGAAGCTTAGCAGTAGAATATTGTTAGTACTGGTTACGGCCTTCATGAAGTCCCGGGAAGCTGGTTAGGTTAACTGCTCCGACGATATAACTGAAATGATGTTGAAAATGGCGTTAAATCCGATGAAAAATAAATACATAAGATATAGCGTATTAGCCCTAAATAAAACGCGCATATCGAGGGTTCAGTGCAACAGTGTCGTAACTCATATTGAAATAAGAACAACAAGTTACGACAGTATTGCGCTAAACCCTCGATATCATAAATACGATCGGAGTCAATGTAGTCTTACTACTCTTGTCCCTGACATGTTACAATGCTGAGAGGAAACCTTTGATCAACAATATATATTACCGAAACTAAGAAGGTAATTGTCGTGTCATGTTCGACACCACACAATTACATGAAGTTGCATTAAAAGATCACGAGAGATGTTTCCTGACGATTGGGGCAGATTAAGTCTAACAAACATGTTAGTCAATCGTTAACGAAACGGAGAGTTTGGTGTCGTTGAAATCGTCTTTACGAGCTTTGCTCAGACAAAATGCATAAAAATAAATCAGCTTTCCATAAAAAACATATGCGTTTGTAAATTATTTATATAATATATATAACAACTGACATACAATGTTTTAATGCGATTCGATCTGTTCGTATTGTCTTTAAATGTTGTAAAACATGCGTGCTATCAACAAGAAACATTAATTTGGTGTTGCTTGTAAGGGAAAAGAACGCGTTAAAGTCAAAGCAATGACCTTTGATGATTTCTCAGGAAAATCCAAATGACAGAATGGCATGCGCCCGAGTTATATCATACATTTTATTCCGCCTTTGGGATCAAATATAACCAGCTCCCTGCTTTATTGTCTCAAAATAGTATTATCCACTTGCATGCACGCCATTTGATTGACGGAATGTATGCTTTGGTTTTATTGTTTATTTTCTCTTGTGCGTTTACGATCACAATATTGCAGCAATAAAGTCAGCCATATTTTTGCAATACTGTCAGCATCGTGATAATTAACCAAATCGATGCCAAGTGAACGTTTCCTGAACAGCTGACTTGCGATCCCGGGCGGTTCGCCAGTATTACTAACCTTTAGGTCAGTTGTCGCCACCGTCGATTTGATTATCAACAATGATATGAGGAAACGTGATGTAGGAAAATATGTCTGGCACGTTTAAATTGATTTCAGACTTTTGTCATTACTCGAACTTGGTTTTCGAGATAGAATTACAATACACACGACTGGGCTGTCTTATCATATGTTTTTATAATGTGAACTCTTAAAGTATTTTGGCTTTACAGTAGTGTATTAAACCGGAACATGTGTTGTAATTAAATTTGAAATTAGCTGTTTTCATCTATCTTGTTATTTTTTGTCTGTGGTTTAAAAACGCCTAACCGAATAGCCCTGGTAATTTACAAATGTTCCCGCTTTAACTGTAAAGAACGACCCCAGGCATGCATTTTGATAGAACCACCGTCCTTAAGTAAGATATATAGTTGAGCAACTTCTCGGTATGTGAAATGAGTCTAGTTGCCATCAAAGACCATTTCCACCAACCTTCGGACGCTTCTATGATCAGTCGCACGTAAATGACGCCGGGTTGAAAAAAAATCTCACATTGACCGATCTTTAAAGCTTCATAATTACGGAAAACAATAAAAAAAAACTTATAAAAAATCACACCAAACTAATCCTCTTAAAATCTCACTTCTTCTGATCACTTATTAACATGAGTATGTGCATTTCTTGCGAATCTCACTAAAAATATTGACAAACGTCATTTATTCGCCGTTTTTCGAGATTTCGATTTTCTGTTGTCTGTCTGTGACTGTGTCGCTTTTATTATCACATTGAACATTAGATCGGAGATTATATACTTTTAAAAGATTGATATCCAAATAAAGAAATCAGTCTTGTGTTTTCAATTTAATCATTCAATTATTGTAAGTGTGTATTTCCTTATATTCCATATAACAGTCAATAAATTAAATATTCATAAATACATACATATTATGCACAAATGTATATGGCAAACATTTGTCTGAACTATGCTGAAAAACAAAAATGACATTTGAGCTGGGAGGCGGTTCCAAGTTTCATGATCTTGTATTCTGCATTCAGTTGCTAAGTAATTGAGCAGAGGCTTCCTCATAAAAATATATTAGACGTTCTGACAACGAAAGTGATTCGTAAGTGGTCAATAATACTAGTAGACTGTCAACAAATATTTTCATAATCGTTTTGACTATGGTAATGGTATTGATCCGACCTTTCAAATGTCCGTTAGATGTCTTAAATGTCCCTCGACTCTTTCTGTCATCCGCACCAATTTCATTTACTGACATTTGTTTGGGATGGTCATGCCTTCCACAATTAAATATGGTGCTTGTTTCTTCGATACATGATATTGACTTATTAAGATAAATTTATGTAATTGTAACTTAATATGATTGTGGTGTAACTTTAGCCCTGATGTGATTTTATTAATATGGATGTTATAGGAGAAGTACCAGCTGTTGTTCCCAACTCTTCAACAGACACAATAAAACGTCAAACTGCCATACTGTATTGATCAATAACTTTAAATCTGCCATTGCCTTGCAACTTTTGCAGATATTTACATCACAGCACATTCGTGTTACCAAACACTGGGTTTAATATAAGAAACAATACCAACATTGATGTATACGTCTATATCGTGTTCCAAAGCCAATGTTTAACAGAGAGCGCTGTAATATCATCAACAGCCACACGCTCCTTCTCGACAAGTTAGCCCATCTCATTCGTAAAACGAGATCAAAATCATTTACTTGTTTGTAGCAGAAGCTTCTAATCTTTTAATCGTATTATTGGAGAATGGAATTTCAATCTCCAATCGTCTTACAATGTAAGCCACAGTGTTAACTAGGAAGATTATAGTCAATTTACTGTCATGAGCTCGTCTTTGTGGAAAATCCTGCCTTTCGGTTACGATATTTACTCCAATGGCAATTTTTTCTATTTGAGTTTTAGCTCATATGGATCACAGCTGTGATATTCTTGTTAAAAGCATGAACAAGGACATACTTAACAAATTTAGCTACAATAATTATTTTCTATGATACACTTTAAATCTTAAACTAAATTGGATATTTTATATTGTGTTAAACATTGTTGATTTGTTTCCAATTGTATGGTTTCACTTGAAAATATTTTTGTGATATTTGGTGACAACACAGTTCAAGAATATTTAACAAGTACATTTAATAGGGTTTCAACGATTCGACAAATTTGAAACATGTATGCCGCTTATCGAGATGAAAAACAAAATCACCATTCACTTCTGAAGTATTGGAGAGACAAATTACCCGTGACAAATAAAATCTCCAAATTATAATGAAATATAACAATGCAATTGAAAAAAAAATATTTACTATGGTATCTGAGAAAAAATTAATAAATAATAAATTCCCAATTCACTGCATGCCTTTTTCTAAGCACGTGATAGCACACATCGATTATGATAGGCATGGTAAGACATTTTGAAAAAAAATAAAAAGATAAAAAATACATTTTAATATTAAAAGCACAATTATAATTATTATCCGTATATTAACACATTTCTATTTTCTAAAGCTTATGTTATCTTTTACCTGAACTTTTCTGTTGACTTATTAAACATGCTCCCATAATTTACCTCTTACCGTTTCGTTACAATATTGATTCAGTTTTGTCTTTCAGCTTCATATTTTTAAATCATCAACACGAAGCGTGCATTTATCAACTTTGTTTCATTAATAAAGGCATAAATCTAAAACGATATTATTGTGCATTTTAATGGCGTACAACAATTCCATTGTGGGCTGTGAAATTAGAGGAAACCAGTTTTTTGGACAACATTAATTCCATGTGTTAGTAAAATCAAAGAAAATATTCAAAATGGTATTACCTTTTATACATCAAACGGATCGTCGATCGAGTGGCGTTGACGCTTTTAGTAATTGTTGCAATGGGTTCTTGAAAGAGTACAGCTCATTGTTTGATATGATTAAAATCTTTACTCAAATGTTAAAGAAAATATCAATTTGTATTGCCACGTGACCATACTATCATACATAATGCGAGAGAGAATCTGCAGCTTATATTTTGATATACACATGTCTGCATTCATCGCTATGATTAAACGGTTGCTTAAATGTTAAAGAAAATATCAATTTGTATTGCCAAGAAGACAGCATCGTCACATCATACACAATGTTGGGCTTATGGAACTATTCAATCTCCTGTAAATTTGCTACAGGTCATGCCAAGGCGGTACACTCCTTCCGGGAGACCATGTTTTTCCTCCATTTCATGGTGTTGGGGGGGTCTTGATTTGCTGGCTTTTCGGGAAACTGGACTTGTGCGTAATAACATGTGGTGTTTCTCAGAAAACGTTCCTATATATATGAAGAAAATATGTAAAAAAATGATTAAAATAAGTTAATCATTTTATTTAGCAATGGTTAGATGTAATCACTACATGTGAAGCGGTTGTTGGCATTAAACTTTGTTGTGCAGCGTACTATCAGAATTTCAGGTGCTTATAACGTATCATTTTGCAATAAAGGTGTGGAGATTTCAACCATCTAACTAATGATATTACCAAGAGTTTTATTGAGGAAACATTCCTCCACAGATAAGCAAATCCGGATACAAGCGACTATTAATTTGCAATGAATATTTAACGAAATAGTTTATCTTGCAATAGATGCGTAATTTAGCATATCGTAAGAATAAAGCGTAATATGCTAACTTCGTGACATTGAATCAGTTTAAGCGAACCATAAACAAAAAAATAGCCATTTGATTATTGAGAAAAAGGATGAAAATAAATCTAAAACGTATAAATTTCATTCAGGATGTGATAAATAGATTGCTCGATATCAACTACGTGTATACATGTTCAATTGTTTCATTCGTATATTCTTCTTCGTCTGTACCATTTGGCAGTGAGTTCAAATAAACTTAAGTAAGACGCCAAGGTAGTGACCATATTGTTAGCATTAAGCCTGCGTTTAATTGTTCATTTTACATGATTCATTGTTACGCACCATCATGCGTATTTTTGTTGGCTTGGGTCTTGTCCAGGTGATTATGTGTTTTTCTGTTATTAACCTTTTTGCTCATTTGATTTCTTTATTTAGTATATTGCGTTTTCTGAAAAATTTTGAATTTACGAAAACAAATTAGTGCCATCAACTTGTTCCTTGTTTTAATGTGCTATTAATGTATTTATTTTTGTATCTATAATTTGTTTTTACAAAGTCTTTATATTTTTAATTTATATTGTGGTCCAGACATTTCATCTACATTGATCGTATCATGAAATCGCGTTGTCGCGATAAAGAAATGAGGTGTTGGAAATTATGAAATAAGCAGTCATATCTAATAACGAAATCCTTTTCCCTATAGCCGACAATAACTCCGCAAATTTATTTAGTTTCAGACAAAATATCATAAATTCAGTTGCAAATTCCATGGGAAATTCGCTAACGCAGACGAAATTGTAAAAAAACAATAGATTGAAAAAGTGTTTAACATTGTTCTTATCACTCGATGTACTGGATGTGAAAAACTGCGAAAATGAATAAATGTATTGATTCGTGATATCATTCACATGTTTGGCAACATCGCAATGATGCAATGTCAATTAATTACGCGAAGTGATATGATTTATTTACATTGAGATTCTTATTTAAAGGCCAATATTTGCAAATTGGGCCCGTTGGGAATAGGAAAATCGCATCTGCAAATAAGAAGTATTGACTAATTCTTAATGTGTTCTTTGAAATACAACTTTGAATGTATTCTGCACTGGTATCCACAATCAATCGCCTCGTACAGAACCATGGTCAAGTGGTATCAAGTTGGATTCCTGAACTATTAGCCTGTTGTCAAATTGTATCCCATTGGAAAGTTCGGCAATATGTTAAGACTTGGCTTTAACAGATTGGTAACTAGGCACATGTTATCGGTGTTAAGCATTATAGTTTCATATATTGTATTTTCAGTTATTTTATATGGGCTCTCAATTTTAGTGGTTTTCACTAAGCAGCAGGTAGATAACCCAACCAGGTTTTAAATATTCTTCGAATGCATTGGTATCTAGTGTCATATAGGCCGGTGTCGTCAACCAAATCATCAAAAGGAGCACGCGATGCGCCTTCCATGTAAATTGTTTGGTGGATGTGTAGAGATAATAGTTTATGATATTATACTGTATTGTAAATTTTCAGGTGATATACCATTTAGAAAAATTGCCATGATAGTTCATCTAATATTACCAAAGCAGTAGTAAGCTTAAGTATAGATATATATATATCTGCTATCAATAAAGTAACATGATAATTAACAAGATCTGTTCGGATTGATTACTAGTATGTATTAACATTCAGGCAAATGAATTAGATCATCATTTATTAATGTTTATAAAGGACGATTTTGAAGCATTTGCGCAAGTATTGATAGCAACATAGGTTAATTTCTGTGACATTGCAAATTGTTGAATGATATTACATTGTATATTACGCTGGTGAATATTATTTACAAGGACCAGCTTTTTAATCATCAAAGCATGTTAGACACCAACACCAAAATGTATTCACGTTGTTCAAATTGACCACTGGGATTTTGTGTTTTTATCTGCCTCGTAATTATTCATGTATTGTAGGGTGCGGGTCGGTTTCAGACAGGGCCCATTAAACCCATTCAGACCTTCCGTGGGGTTTCTGCCTATTTAGGGAAATGACACTGATATATCTAAATTCACCAAAACACCATACCCTGTAAGCACACAGTTACATGCAGATTATTTATTTTTATTTTTATTGAATTCTTCAGTCGAATTGTTCTTACCGTTTAGGTCACTTCTTGAATGTCAATGTATTTTAATGACCACTAATACGACGACTATTTCCTGTTTTATGTCCGAAAGATTCTTCGTTCGGTTCAATAACATAGCTATGCATATAATGATAATTATATATTGTTAGTCATTTTAATGATTGAGATTCAGTCCGCATTATTTGTGAAGCCTTCAACAATATTAGTTAATAAATATTATGTACATTTTTAGCTAGCATCCCCACAATTGCTCGAAGTCGGCGGAATGAATGTTCTATAATGTGCTTGATATAGCTTTTTAGATCTTCCACTGATTTCAATTTGCCTTTTCCCTTCAATAACATGATAATCAGAACATGCACGTGTTGATAATATCACGTTGAACTCTTCTAGTATTTTTTATTACAAACCTTTAAATGCGCATGCATGCTCGAACTTTTTTTCGATTATGTCTGACTGTGATTTCTGATTTACGAGGATACGGTATTATATTGTATGCTTTGTCGAAAACAGTGAACTAGTAATTATTAATTAATTCCCAGTTGTTAACAGAAACAGTTGGATAAATACAGTCATTAATTGAGATTCGTTTTGTCCACGGATGTTGAATAAAATATTGTTATAGTTATAACGCAATGGAGGCATTATCCTCGTGCCAGTGCGCCGCGTGAAATGGAATATTTATTGACGTGCACAGGGGGTATTATTAAACAGGTTTATTGACGCTGAATGGGTATAAAATATCGTTAATGCTCAACTAGAACAAACACTGGAATACATCAGTCGCGAATAATGCACTTGTTTTGAGCATAATTAATTTGTTCGAAAGAATAAATCGGTTCTAATGAGACAATTGATTAATGAGTTAATAATGTAAACCATTCACAAAAATTTAGTACTGGCCGTCGTTATTTAGATGAGAATGTAAAACGAGAAGTACAGCTTCATCATCCAGAGGTTTTGGATTACCAGTGCACAGTATTGAAATTTGTACGAACTTGCGCATATAAAACATAGTTAACAGCACATCTGACTGGTTCTTTACCGAATATATAGGCCTTTATGTTTAAAGGGGAATGCCCAGGAACTGCTATGTCTTTTTTTCGTACACCAAAAATGCGTCACTTGTAAAACCAATTATTACCGAAAAGTCAAAGAAGAATGTGCGTTAAAAATTACCCTATAACACGCGCGTCGGTATTTGTATGTCGGTTTGAATAAAAGGCTGTCAGCCTTTTATTGACGACAACGATATTTCCGATACGACTGAGCATGTGCGCTGCCTTTCAAGTGAACATAATATGAGCAATACTTACCATTTCAGTTTGTTGACATTTTTTCCGCGATGTTTTCGGTTTTGACAGATACCGAAAGGGTCGAGTTGTGAAAATGACAAATAATTTCTGAGGCCGAAATCGGCAGGTTTGGTAAATCATGAAATGTGTATTTTGAGTAAAATAGCGGGATATTTTGTAAATATTTTACAGGGCTTTCATTAATTGATTTAGGCATTAAAATGATAACAATTTGGTTGCTATTCGAGACGCTTCAGTTCCAGGACATGCCCCTTTAATAGATACCTGACAAGTTGCAATAATGAATCATTTATCGTTCATCAATTGAATGAAACGATTTTAATTGGCTTGATTTATATGATTGAATTATTAATTGATATTTGGTTGCCGTAATTTGATAACATGTCGGTCTTCAGGGATGGCCAACATGTACGCCAAACTCACTGTCGCTTTTCGTTCCTCGTCGTACATGAGATTACATTGGTAATGAATGAATCTGTTAATTTATTATGGTCATTGTGTATCTACCATTTACTAAATAAATATTTACTTACTTAGTTTAAAGATCTATTGTTACTAGAATGGTTTGTTAAAATCATGCCATTCCTAAATCATTTCCGGGCTCCTAATGTTTGTTTATATCATGAAAGGTTTCGGTGACTCTGTGTGATTATACTATTGGCACCATTTGCCAATTATATGTTAAGTCAATTATATGAAGTAGGTATAATGAAGTAAGTGAATGTAAACAAGGGCTTATTTGTACGAGCATTAGAAAACGGCAGCTGTTGAATGGACTAGACAATTGGAAGAGATGACTAAAGATATGACTGGTGATTAACATGTATAGATGACTATCTTGTCAGTGCTGAACATTATGTCTGAACATTAAAAATCCGATTAAAATATAATTATTTAACAATGAATGTAAATGGACTTCCGCTCAAGTTACAGTATATATATACCACCAATCGACCAATCGATCTTACTTATTAATAGTTAAAAGTAACGGGAACCATGCGTATGTCACTGTAAAGAATGGTTCCTAAGAATGCAATTATTCTGAAATGTAATATCAAGATGTAAATATAGATATAACGATTTATCAACCTAGACAAAAGAAGAACGTTAACATGTTGCTCAAATCAAATTACGCCTCAAAACGCAATGAAGCATTTTGAAGAACCCATTTTAAAAATGTCAATATTATCATGAAGTTATCTATTCAAATTAGGACGGACAGATCAATGCTTGGTGGTTGGCATACTTTTGCATTAACACTGTAACATGTGTATAAGTTCTGTCAGAGGATACTACCGAATTATTTACGTTAGGTCCATCACAGGAATGTAGTACAAAAATATTTACGTTTGATACTTCAAAGAGTTTTCCTGGCGCTTCGGCCACCTAGTTATTCCACGTCTTCTGTATTTATTATGATAGCGTGAATAGTTAGAGAAATAATTATTATTCTGGCATAAAACTGTAAGGGTGTGAGGGAACACCATTGTATAATACATATACTGATGATTATATCAATGTATCACATTATTTAAAACTCGGAAATGCGAAAATTGTTGGTTCATTCGAGACATTGAACAGCTCATTAAAATTTTATAATTCACACCTAAAGCCACAAGAGGTATTGCTATGTTTATTATGAATGTTTCGGAAATGCCGTCTAGCATTGCGAGCATATTTAAAGAGGATGTAGTGCACACATTGTATATTTATTCCACCAAACCTATTGCCACGCTACACTAAAATTAGACATTGTACCGCATTGTAAAGAAGTTTTAAAATATACAAATTTAAAGAGATATACCATCGTATTAGACTCGTATTAATGTTCTGTGAAACACGTTTAATGTACTAGTATGCTATGTCGATTAAATTAGAGGACATTACAAGTTATAGCGAGTTTCACGTCGACAGCCTTATTGTTTATATAAATGTGTCAAATTAATACGATTTTTCACGCCGCGGAACATAGTTTACGTTTAAAAGTAACTGTAAAGTTTACCTCTGAACGAATGACTTCTATCAAAATTTAGGCAAGCTATTTAGGATGAAGAATTTTCTGTGGCTGTTGAATTATGTTCCCAGTCCCATGAGGGTTATGAAATATCTTTCGGCTTGTCTCAAACCTTTCGTATTTGTTCTTGAATGTAAAATATGCATGAAGTAAAAACATCAGTTGGAGAAAGACAATATTTCACCATTTTATCAAGACAAAGAGATATATTCATTCCTTGTTATATGTTGCGTCCAATGTTTCATTATTATGCAGTACTCCATTTTTCTTGTTAAATTCTTATCAAATCTGTCATTTTTGTCTAGTGCATGCGTTTGTATTTATATATTTACCGGATTAACGCGTTTCGCAGTAAATCGATATTGTGTCATGCTGTTAGTTTGCAAAATGTCATTTTCGCCAATAATGACGTAAATTATACGTTGACTTTGATATTGTTCAAACCCATGTTTTAGATAATAAAACCCTTCTGGTTTGTTTGGTTGTTTATTTTTTGTTTTTATTTTTATGAAAATCTGTTGAGACTTTTTCTCTTCTGGAACATTTCAATGATGGCTGGAGTTGATTTACGCGTTTATCGTCACCTACAACAAAATGACGAATGTGGTGAAGATTGGTGAATTAAATATTTAGTTGTTGACAAAACACTGCTCACAGAATCTGACATTTTAGATTAATAACCTATTGATATGCATTGAACTTGTGTCTCTATTATGTGTAATGATTGTTAAAGCCCCATTAGCTTTTTGGATATTAAAATTAAAGTCGATCTTGTTTTACCAAGAAATATGTCTTATCAGTGAAACTGACTTTTTACTTGTTATAAAAACATTCAGAAATATTACCTTTAATCACAAAGTACATATAGACATATAGGACAGTATTTTTTTGAAAGGATATTGCAAAAAAATAAGAAAAAGCGTCTGGAGATGTGGCTAAAGAAAGGCATTGTGTAAATATTGTTTTAGAGCAAATAAAATATATTACTTTTTTTACTATCATTTTGTTTAATGTTCTGTATAGTAACTAAAATCAAAAATCTAATTTATGTATTACTAAAATCAAAAATCTAATTTCTGTATAACTAAAATCAAAAATCTAATGTTCTGAATAACTAAAATCAAAAATCTTTTATTCTGTATAACTAAAATCAAAAGGCTAATTTCTGTATAACTAAAATCAAAAGGCTAATTTCTGTATAACTAAAATCAAAAGGCTAATTTCTGTATAACTAAAATCAAAAATCTAATTTCTGTATAACTAAAATCAAAAGGCTAATTTCTGTATAACTAAAATCAAAAGGCTAATTTCTATATAACTAAAATCAAAAGGCTAATTTCTGTATAACTAAAATCAAAAGGCTAATTTCTATATAACTAAAATCAAAAGGCTAATTTCTGTATAACTAAAATCAAAAGGCTAATTTCTATATAACTAAAATCAAAAATCTATTGTTCTGTATAACTAAAATCAAAAGGCTAATTTCTGTATAACTAAAATCTAATTTCTGTATAACTAAAATCAAAAGGCTAATTTCTGTATAACTAAAATCAAAAGGCTAATTTCTATATAACTAAAATCAAAAGGCTAATTTCTGTATAACTAAAATCAAAAGGCTAATTTCTATATAACTAAAATCAAAAGGCTAATTTCTGTATAACTAAAATCAAAAGGCTAATTTCTATATAACTAAAATCAAAAGGCTAATTTCTGTATAACTAAAATCAAAAGGCTAATTTCTATATAACTAAAATCAAAAATCTATTGTTCTGTATAACTAAAATCAAAAGGCTAATTTCTGTATAACTAAAATCAAAAATCTAATTTCTGTATAACTAAAATCAAAAGGCTAATTTCTGTATAACTAAAATCAAAAGGCTAATTTCTATATAACTAAAATCAAAAGGCTAATTTCTGTATAACTAAAATCAAAAGGCTAATTTCTATATAACTAAAATCAAAAGGCTAATTTCTGTATAACTAAAATCAAAAGGCTAATTTCTATATAACTAAAATAAAAAATCTATTGTTCTGTATAACTAAAATCAAAAGGCTAATTTCTGTATAACTAAAATCAAAAGGCTAATTTCTATATAACTAAAATCAAAAGGCTAATTTCTATATAACTAAAATAAAAAATCTATTGTTCTGTATAACTAAAATCAAAAGGCTAATTTCTGTATAACTAAAATCAAAAGGCTAATCTCTATATAACTAAAATCAAAAGGCTAATTTCTGTATAACTAAAATAAAAAATCTAATGTTCTGTATAACTAAAATCAAAAATCTAATTTCTGTATAACTAAAATCAAAAATCTATTGTTCTGTATAACTAAAATCAAAAGGCTAATTTCTGTTTAACTAAAACCAAAAGGCTAATTTCTGTATAACTAAAATCAAAAGGCTAATTTCTATATAACTAAAATCAAAAGGCTAATTTCTGATAACTAAAATCAAAAGGCTAATTTCTGTATAACTAAAATCAAAAGGCTAATTTCTGTATAACTAAAATCAAAAATCTAATGTTCTGTATAACTAAAATCAAAAATCTAATTTCTGTTTAACTAAAATCAAAAGGCTAATTTCTGTTTAACTAAAATCAAAAGGCTAATTTCTGATAACTAAAATCAAAAGGCTAATTTCTGTATAACTAAAATCAAAAGGCTAATTTCTGATAACTAAAATCAAAAGGCTAATTTCTGTATAACTAAAATCAAAAGGCTAATTTCTGTATAACTAAAATCTAAAATCTAATGTTCTGTATAACTAAAATCAAAAATCTTATTTCTGTATAACTAAAATCAAAAATCTAATTTCTGTATAACTAAAATCAAAAATCTAATTTCTGTATAACTAAAAGCAAACGGCTAATTTCTGTTTAACTAAAATCAAAGGCTAATTTCTGTTTAACTAAAATAAAAAACTAATGAACTTATTGGTTGTCCAAAAAGCTTTATAAGGATATCCTATAAATATCAATTATACAGCACGTGTTTTGTCATAGCTTGAATTTAATGGCCAAGTTTTTTTCAAAGTCTAAACGTCGATATCAGAAGGAGTGTAGCTTGTGAAATTCTTTTCAGACGATTCTTTGATTCAATTTTATGTTTATCGCGTAGCATTATTGTAAATTGTTCTGCGATTGTAAGATTATATTTCTAAATTGTGAAAATGCTATCTCGAAAAAATCAGCTTGCAATTCTTTTGATTAAATAGCTGAAGTGCACATTACAGTCTTCTGGGAGATATTTTACAATTGCAAATATGTGTTTCAAATTGAATTAATTTTCTCAAGACACGTTATTTGCGCGAACATGCGTCACTAGTGAACAACAGAAGTGTGTGGTTTAGTGTTGCACACAATTCATTTAACAACATATTTCAATTACGATAAACTAAACTGCTGCTGTCGGTTGAAACTTATGTACCTTGGAGCTATTCATCACTCGACGTATGCTTTTACGGGAAATTTATTTATTGCAAAATAAACTTAATGCATTCGAGACCGAGGGAACTTGTTATATGCATTTTATTATCTTCCTATTGCTAAGCGTCATACTTACTAAGATTCACTAATTAGGTTTATACTCAGCCATTTAAATACAAAAAGCTTATACATTATAATCAAGTTAAAGCCCTATTACATTTTGGATTTGAAAATTAAAGTATGTCTTATTTACTTATCAGTGAAACTAGTAAGTGAAAGTGACTTTAACTTGCAATAAAAACATTCTGAAATTGTCTTTTGTTCAATCACGAAGTACATGTAGAATGATATTGCAAAAATGTGAGAAAAAAAAAATATGACACCATTTTTACAAGATGTGACTAAAGAAAGGCATTATATAAATATTGTTATTGAGGAATGAATATATTTCTTATAGTTTACTGTCATTTTATCTTTTGTTCTGTATTTATCAAATTCTAAACGCTAATGGGCTTTAAGCTTGCATTGATTATTTGATTGAAGCTACAAAGTTTATTCAAATAAGTACATCTAAATAAGTACTTGTTAATTCAATTTTCACGAAGTACATAATTATGTCAACAAGGGAATAGAGAGATCATAAAGACGTCAAGATTAAGCATTGTTGGCAGAGAGTCAAGTCGTTTCTCGGTGAATCTAGTCTAGTAGTGTTATGTTGTACTTGCCTTCTGTTGTTGGTTCGCTGTATTCTGTTCTTTGTGTGGTATTTTCATTGCCCTTGGTTTTGACGTTGTGTTGTCTATGTTGTTATAGACATCTTCAGCGGATATTCAATTGTATACAGTACAACGTTTCCAGAGCAAGACCCTTTTGGAGAAGCAAACTTTTGTTGTTGAGAGGTTTTTGCTCTAGAGAGGTTAAATTGATAGTTAAATGGAACAGTTTGGAACATCCTTTTGTTGTTGAAGGGAGTTTGTTGCTCTTGAGAGGTTCGCTCTGGGGAGGTCGCATTGTACATGGTAACTTGGGTTGAGATTTCCTTTACTACTTTTATGCATTTGTTGTTTTCTTTTCCCACAAATGACTGTGCTTGCATCATAGTTTGTGTCTTGTATCTTGATGCATATTACGTAATTACCGAATCAATGTCGATGACAACTCTGTGACGCAATCGTCTGCTGATTTTTTTTTGTTTTTGTTAATTATTTTTTTAACATTGTCCCACATGGAGTGCCTACAGTGTGAATTTTCATGGTTTTTTTCGTCTATAGTTTTTAAGTTGCAGTTTTGCAATTACTAAGAATATGTAATAATTATCTTATAGAAAGTCAGGAAAAACGAACTTCAAGTAATCAAGTAGACATTTAATGTAAGAAGAATTTGTTCTTGCTTCGTCCCTTTTTAATAAAAGTATCCATTTCTCTCATGTCAATATCATGTCCGACAAAATGTTATCACTCAAATTCGGACGCAAAAATCAACATATTTTCTATTCGATATAATTTTCTATTCGATATATGCATTTCATTCATCACATAGACTTTACGATTACAATACAGGACTGTATTGTAAAGAGGAATGTCCGACAGTGTTTTCACGCAACTGTATTAAACGTCGTGGATTGTAAAGGAAAATATCAATCGCAGTGTCTGTAGTATTTCGTCTTTCAAGAATATTTATCTTTTAGGCGAGAAATGAAAATTCCCATGGAGCAACATAACACGAATTAATATCCCTAAAGAACAAAACATTAATATGTCCAACGATACCGTCTTTTTGTTATTTATTATAGATAAAATGGAAAGGTTCAACCTACACTTCTTTCAATTCATGAGCTTTTCGATGACTGCCATCTCGCCCCTCGCTTCCTAGATGTCAAGCCAATATAAACAGCCTTTGTATCGTGTTTTATGACACCTTGGTACACGGCAATCCTTTGTTGCTAGTTTTGATCTGTGCTGTAATTTGTTTTATAACAACAATCATGTCTGCTGTAATAGTTCATGTTTCGTTAGTGTGCTTTAGATTTACATGTTTTCCATCTTTTTTCAGCAATTCTACCACCATGGGAGAAAATAATCGATACAAACATGACAATCAAGTATCTCGGTATAGTTCCGTTCAACACGATAACACTAGATTTGGGAAAACCTAGGTCGGATTATGAAAAAGTGAAGAAAGGTACGTATACATGGTATAAATCTCAAGGCTTTCTATTGCCTCAACCTAATCAAGTAGATACGATAGGCGAAGTAGGGATTTCTGATGTATGGGATAAAGAAGAAACTTCTTACCATTTTAGTTCGGAATTAACATATTATACTAAAGGCAAAACCACTTCAGGTCGTGTGTATCCTTAGTTTTGACTATGCTTGAAAGACAGGCACCTATTGGCCAGAATGTTGCTGACTGACTAGCCAAGGCGCCATGCTGCTTTCAATGAAGGACATCGCAAGATGAAACCACACATATACATCTGGACTACATTTGTACTAATCACAAGGAGCTGACAATACAACTTGAGAAATATTCAAGTATCATTATGCATGTTTTACCTTATTTTGAATTTGAACAAGTAGAGATTAAAAGGCTCTTTCAGAAAAGTAGGGCTCAGACAAAAGGGCAGGGGAAAGTAAGAAAAGTAGGGGTCAGTAGAAAGCCTTGTCATCATGACGAATGTTTAAATGTCCCAAATAAGACTGATCAGATGCAGAGTATATGATATTTGCTACACAAACTTTGTGTTACTACACAAAGGAAAATCGACCTAATGTTCATTCCAAAACTTAGTTGATACGCTGGTATGGAACTGAAATAATCAACTGTCACAAAAGTTTGATGTTAAATGCCATGATCTGTTTTTTTATGTATGTAATTTTGTTTTTGTGAGTGGTGTGTTTTAAGGTCCGTTCGAATAGTTTAAGTCCCACATGGCTTTGATTCAGGTTGGTCCAAAGCTTTTTGCTATCGGGTCTGGTTATAGTTGTGGGGAGATGGGTTTTAGGTACGGAGTGGCTTCTTTGAGATCATTCCTTGTTTATGTAAGATGAATTAAGAATGGATATAAGCTATACGTCGAACTTAGATCTGCAAAATTGAAAAGATACTTCTGTGAATCCTTTGAGAGTTATAAACCATTTGAACAAGGTAAAGATGTGTGAAGAATTAGTGTTATGTCTGGGTTGACGCATATAACTGAATGACAAAATGTCTCAAAAGAGCATTGAAGTTTTAGACCAGACAAATTTCCTGTTAATGATTATTCTTACGGATCATTTGTGACAAAACTACAAATCACGTCAATAGGTAAGTATCCATGCATTCCAACAGACCCATTACGGTACGATACCTTATAAATATCAAACTGGGTTGCAAAACACCTCTTGAATGTAAATACAGACATAAATGAAATATATATGTATATAGTAAAACCTAATTTAGCGCCCATTTCCAGATAAAGGCCACCCGGTGAATAAGGACCATTCTTTTAAAAACAATAATTGATTATTTAGAACAAACTGACCTCGGAATGGAGACCACTTGTCAATAAAGGCCACATTATGTCTTTCCAAAGGGTGACCTTTTTCACAGTTCTGACTGTATATGATTATTCAACTTCAACGTTGAATAAATTCACTAAGCGAGCACCCCTGTATTAAGACTATTTCTTTATGATGACCACCCATCGGACTGATGTAATATTCGCTAAATTTCAATTTTATAATACGCTAACCTCAGCACCTACACTGATTAGAGTGGTTTCCAACTGTGGCCTTAAAACTGAGATACTACTGAAACTAATCAAAGATTGGTTTGATAATGTGTAATATGCTCAATTACTTTTCCAATTACTATTTGTCGTATTGTGTCGTTTTTCAATTTGGAGCGTTGAAGCCATATTAGTGGAAGCCATGTTTTTGCACTTTTGAAATTCACTTGTTTTATCTATTTCAGCTGCAGATCGTCTGAATGAATACAAAACACATGTAGTCATAGGTCCATTTGATGTACCAATTTCGTTAGCAACGGAAGCATTGAATATTACATATATAGCAACGACGGGGGTAACGTCAAAAAATACGAACTCAACATTCCAGATAGCGCCGAAATTAGATGATTTTAGTAAAGCATTACTTGATCTTGTAAAGCACTACAACTGGGAAAAAGTCAGTGTTTTCTTTGATGATGATAAAGGTATATATACATTGTCATTATGACGTTTCACTTTTTTCTAAATGCTAGATTTTGTTTGTTTGTTTGAGTTTTACGCCCGTTTTCAACCGTCAGAGTCATATGAGGCTGACATTTCACCTAACCATCGTTCCTGTGAAGAACCAGTACTAGACTCCCATCCCCCGTAAGCAACTGTCTACTTTATCACATAAAGAGACCTGGTCTTTAGTTGGGCTCGAACCCACGACCCTCAATCAGTGAGAAATTACAGTGATTCAAGTCAGCTACCTTAACCATTCAACCACGGAGGCGGGTTCTAATTGCTATAGGAAAGCCACAAACGTATGTATTGGAAATATCACCGTACGCTATCTGGACACTTTCTATCCGAAGCGAATGTAAGAAAATTGCTTAAGATATTCTTGGTTCTGTCGGGGTTTGTCCAAGGCTTGTATTCTTATCCAATCGTAACTCAATACCTTTACATAATCTCAAATCTGCAACTCATTGAATATAAATATATGCTGAGAAACGTAGACAGTACTTTAATCATTGTGTGTCATTGTCGTATTCGACCTGTGGTCCAGCCAATACATTTATATTCTATTGTAAGAGCATACAATGCTGACTGAGGCTAATTTGGTCAGATGTTTCAAATGTCAGTTAACGAACAATGAACTAAACATTTAGAAACTACAGTGAAAACATCATGTTGATGTTGAGAGGTTGTTGCTCTAGAGATGTTTAATTAATAATTACATGGTACAATCAGAGAAAATCATATTGTTGTATTAGGGAGGTTGTTGCTCTAGAGATGTTTAATTGATAATTACATGGTACAATCAGGGAAAATCATATTGTTGTGTTAGAGAGGTTGTTGCTCTAGAGATGTTTAATTAATAATTACATGGTACAATCAGGGAAAATCATATTGTTGTATTAGGGAGGCTGTTGCTCTAGAGATGTTTAATTAATAATTACATGGTACAATCAGGGAAAATCATATTGTTGTATTAGAGAGGTTGTTGCTCTAGAGATGTTTAATTGATAATTACATGGTACAATCAGGGAAAATCATATTGTTGTATTAGAGAGGTTGTTGCTCTAGAGATGTTTAATTAATAATTACATGGTACAATCAGGGAAAATCATATTGTTGTATTAGGGAGGTTGTTGCTCTAGAGATGTTTAATTAATAATGACATGGTACAATCAGGGAAAATCATATTGTTGTATTAGGGAGGTTGTTGCTCTAGAGATGTTTAATTAATAATTACATGGTACAATCAGGGAAAATCATATTGTTGTATTAGGGAGGTGGTTGCTCTAGAGATGTTTAATTAATAATTACATGGTACAATCAGGGAAAATCATATTGTTGTATTAGAGAGGTTGTTGCTCTAGAGATGTTTAATTAATAATTACATGGTACAATCAGGGAAAATCATATTGTTGTGTTAGGGAGATTGTTGCTCTAGAGATGTTTAACTAATAATTACATGGTACAATCAGGGAAAATCATATTGTTGTATTAGGGAGGTTGTTGCTCTAGAGATGTTTAACTAATAATTACATGGTACAATCAGGGAAAATCATATTGTTGTATTAGAGAGGTTGTTGCTCTAGAGATGTTTAATTAATAATTATATGGTACAATCAGGGAAAATCATATTGTTGTGTTAGTGAGGTTGTTGCTCTAGAGATGTTTAATTAATAATTATATGGTACAATCAGAGAAAATCATATTGTTGTATGAGGGAGGTTGTTGCTCTAGAGATGTTTAATTAATAATTATATGGTACAATCAGAGAAAATCATATTGTTGTATTAGGGAGGTTGTTGCTCTAGAGATGTTTAATTAATAATTATATGGTACAATCAGAGAAAATCATATTGTTGTATTAGGGAGGTTGATGCTCTAGAGATGTTTAACTAATAATTACATGGTACAATCAGGGAAAATCATATTGTTGTGTTAGTGAGGCTTTGCTCTAGAGATGTTTAATTAATAATTACATGGTACAATCAGGGAAAATCATATTGTTGTATTAGGGAGGTTGTTGCTCTAGAGATGTTTAATTAATAATTATATGGTACAATCAGAGAAAATCATATTGTTGTATTAGGGAGGTTGTTGCTCTAGAGATGTTTAACTAATAATTACATGGTACAATCAGGGAAAATCATATTGTTGTGTTAGTGAGGCTTTTGCTCTAGAGATGTTTAATTAATAATTACATGGTACAATCAGGGAAAATCATATTGTTGTATTAGAGAGGCTGTTGCTCTAGAGATGTTTAATTAATAATTACATGGTACAATCAGGGAAAATCATATTGTTGTATTAGGGAGGCTGTTGCTCTAGAGATGTTTAATTAATAATTACATGGTACAATCAGGGAAAATCATATTGTTGTATTAGGGAGGTTGTTGCTCTAGAGATGTTTAATTAATAATTATATGGTACAATCAGGGAAAATCATATTGTTGTATTAGAGAGGTTGTTGCTCTAGAAATGTTTAATTAATAATTACATGGTACAATCAGGGAAAATCATATTGTTGTATTAGGGAGGCTGTTGCTCTAGAGAGGGCTACTCTAGTGAGGTTGTACTGTACTAATAGCTACCGGAGGTTATAAACTTGAAACCAGTTTCTGAGCTCACATTGTCAAATGTTATTTTTCCATATTCAATTTAGAAACATTTTATTATGAAATATGATATTTGATTCAGGAGACCAATCTCTTTTATGAACTAGAAATCTCAACTGGATAACTGTCTTCTATTACTTGAGTATACATATCTCCAAATCAAAAATCGAGTAAAATTGCGGCACAATGGTACAAGATATCAGCACGCCATTCCAAGTGCTCTGAAGTACCTTGTAATGCTTTATGTAATCTTCAAATAAGTCGGTCATTAGTTTTACCTACCGTTTTATTGGCAATCAGGATTTGTGAACGTAGACACGTATATCTAATCACACAAGTGCTTCCTCACTTGTTTACATAATCAAATCACATAATTATCTCATACTACTCGTATTTTAGCATGTTATAGTGCGATTTTATTTAATAGTCAAAGCTGCATAATTATACGGTCAATGATTGCATTTATGTTTAGCTTCGGTGAGGTTCGATTACTTTCGTAAGTTATACGATAATTTTCGTTTTACCGTTATATAAACACTTTGATTGGAACATTCCACAACGTTAAAATAAACGAAAACAATCAACTGTGGTACGAAGCTAAAAATAATCGCATCCAGCAACCGCGTAATTATTCAGCTTTGACAGGTTAATAAAATCGCACTTTACCATTTCATTTGCCAAAGCTACCTCATCGTTTCATCCATCCATCACACCAAGTGTTTGTTTATTGCTTTGCGCTTGACAACAAAGGTGATCAAAATGAATAAATTACAATAAGTCAATCACTTAAGCTTTATATCCGTAGAGTTAATTCATTTATTACTCAGCAGTCATTCAATTTATATTATTATATAAAAATATATACATTTAGATAATCTCTCATAGAAATATAAAGCTATGTTTAATCAAATGAGTTCATGCTGTCCAAGGCTTTTATCATTACTTTTAATGTAATTATATCTTATTACGATGGAATAATTGTATTGTATACGTTTTTAATACCAGGGATAAACTTTTTATCATTGATACCATCATACGTATGGTAGTTTGACATTTATTTCTACTGCCGTTCGTCCCAAGGGAAGGGTTCGTTCAGAAAAGCATTAACAGGACATCACTGTGTCGTATTCACTACAAAGCGTCACCATGTTGAGGGGATCCCATGCTTTTTATTATGAATTGTCATAATATTAATGATATTCTCTATGAGTGTCGATGATTAATAACCATTTCTATGTTATTTTGAGGCGGCTGTAGGTGTGTATATTAATTTTATCAGTTGCCATAAAGTGCAATATTGCTGATAGTCTGAACTTGATTAAATAATGTATCAGCTACACCGTAAATGATTTAGTCGGCTTCTATATTTGGCACACAATGATAAGAGATATACGTGCAACTTGTCCAAAGCAACAACCTATGGGAGTGGCAAAATTATGTTGTTTTTTGAGAAGTTGCTGCTCTAGTGAAGTAAAATCAATAGTTAAATCGTATAGGAAACTATATCATGCTGATGATGAAGCGACGTTATTGCTCAAGAGAGGGTCGCTCTGGAGAGGTTGTACTGTATGTTCTAAAGCCTCTCAGATGATTTTACTACTCAAAGTTTTATGTACTCTAAGTTTGATTCCCTTGGTTACATTATACGTGTTCACATTTTCTTCTTATCTGCTCATATGTTGACGCCAGAAAAAAGACCATGTTTATTGTTATCTGACCGAGTCAATCTTTAGCACCAATCCTAGAATTTCCGACAATAATTTCCAAAGTTTTTCCATAGTAAGAAAGATATACATGTACAGTGCAACGTCTCAAAAGCGACACACTTTGGGAGTAGCAAATTTATCTTGTTGTTGAGAGGTTGTTGCTCTAGAGAGTTTAAGTGAATTGTTAAATCGTGCAGTGGGTAAAAAAGTCATGCTGTTGTTGTTGAGAGGTTGTTGCTCAAGAGAGGGTCGCTCTGGAGAGGTTGTACAGTAATTATAAAAGAATAGTTCTAAAAATGAAACGTTCTGCTACATAGCTGCCTTGTTTTTGGTCATGATACAGTAAACGTGTTTATTTTCTTTCTAGCCAGTCATATGAGGCTCATTAATAAGTGTTTCATGTTATATGGGTGTTCATTGGATAAAAGTGTTCTATGATAGAATATCGGTATAAATCTTGTAGATGTCCCATACGGATCATAATCAAGTATAATCATTCAATGTGATGTAACATGATTTTTTAAAGTCAAATATGATATCAATCAGTATATACTCTCAGTTAGATTTTGTATATACTGGTCAACCTGCTTACAACAGCCACCAATGAAAAGGTCAAAATGGCTATTGTTAGGAGGTAGCTGTTGTTTAGAGGGTGAACATAGAGTAAAACGTCAATTTGTGTTCTTATTCTACTGACTGTAACAGTGAGGTGGTTGTTGTTCGGAGGTGACTGTTCATGGAGGTTACACTACATAGAACCCTGATTTTAGCATTTCTGATAAGGAGCTTCGATGATTTTTATGTTTTATTTTCTGTTTATTTGTTCCAAAAATGTGAAGAAAACTTGGCCTTTACGCAGAGATTGCATTAATTCAGAGGTTTAAATAAAAGGAGCTTCGATGATTTTTATGTTTTATTTTCTGTTTTTTATTTGTCCCAAAAAAGGTGAAGAAAACTTGGCCTTAACGCAGAGATTGCATTTATTCAGAGGTTTTAATAAAAGGAGCTTCGATTATTTTTATGTTTTATTTTCTGTTTATTTGTTGAAAAAAAATGTGAAGAAAACTTGGCCTTTACGCAGACATTGTACTTATTCAGATGTTTAAATAAAAGGAGCTTCGATGATTTTTATGTTTTATTAACTGTTTATTTGTTCCAAAAATGTGCAGAAAACTTGGTCTTTGTGCAGAGGTGGCACTTATTCAGAGGTTTTGATATGTCTATTATATCATAGCATGTTTTCTTAAGACATACGTTGTTGATTTGACGGTCAGCAATCATTCACAAGATACCCCCAGCAGAGATTAAACCATGTGTGTGCAGTTTATGGTTATTTATTACAGTCAGCTCTCTTTTATTTTGTTTCAAATCGTCTCCAAATCCCTGTTGTGCTTTTTCTAAAGCTTTCGGGGGAAATGCAATGTGAAGTTCAGTTACGCGATTTGGCTTTTTATTGAGCATTGCTTCAAATTTAAAAAAACACATGTTGTCTTGTGTTGTTATTGATGTTTTCGTTGGCTTTCTTGATTGTGAAATTAAAAACACCATATGCCGAAATATTTCTTTGAAACATATCTATTTTTTCGAGAGTAGTAATTTCCAGGGCCAGCCGGATGAAACGCTCATTTTTCTTACTTCCTATTAAGTCAATTGTCCTCACAATAAGAATGATATTTTTCATCTGTGACATGTGCGTGCAAACAAATAGAGATTTGGTCTACAATTACTCGGACGAATGACGTTTTATTGAATCTTGGTGTTTTGGAAGAAATAATTTGGACAATTTGATCTCGGGAGAGAGTGAAAATGTAATCCCTTCTTGTTTTGGAGATGTACGAAGATGTATTTGTAGGAGCTGTCGTATTGAATTTGGTGTCGCTACCGAATATTAGTGCCAAGTAAATACAAATGTGTTTCTCGGAATATATCAAATAGGCAAAGCATAACTTCGAAGACAAGGGTAATAGATGTTCATATTTTTATAATTGTGTCCCAACATTTGTATCTCCTTTTAGACTACAATACTACTATATGATACATGTAACTATGCTTTGGTATAATTTTCTTTCGTTAAACAAGCATTTTAAATGTAAAATAATGACGACTTTCCTCATTCTGTAACGAAATTATTATTTAATCAAATGTCACCGGTTAATTCAGAATGTAAATGCTCTTTTCTACCGAGCACTGCTGTTTTCAACAACTCTTTCTGCAAATATGTGCGGCAGCCACCAGATATTAAATTGACATGAATTATTAACAACAGCTGTACAAGTTGATCCCTCAATGGGGTGTTTTATCGACTTAGAACAAACGACAACATGTCATGAACATATGCTGATAATGCGAGTCTTTTTGTAAACGATGGTGGTTCAATGATACGGAAGAAATTGGTGGAGAAACTACATGCTTCATTGCAATTGACGTGCGTGTTCCAACCTTGTCTGGGGAGTAAAGTCGATATAACCTAGTGATAATATGAATATGACGCAGTACCGGTGTACATGTTGACCTCAACGGTGATAATTAATGTGGTCAGCTTACATTAATAACATGTGTCTGTCATGCTTACATGTACTCTTGGGAGATTGGTTCCTGATGTCTGTTTCAAAATATAACTGTAAAATAAGTCGACCATCGGTTAGCTCAGTGGTTAGATCATTGGTGTACCGATCAAGAGATTGTGAGTGTGAACACCGGTCGAGGCTCACAGATAAGATAGTATATCCTATGTTAAATTGTCGACTACCTGGATTATGAGGTGTAGCTTGGTAGGAGACTGCATATAGTACTGGTTAAAGCCTAAATGAAGTCCAGGGAAGCTAGTTAGGATAACTGCCCGCCACGATATAACTGAAATAATGTTGAAAATGGTGTTAAATCCGGTGAAATGAATAGATAACAGACTGATACTTATAATGTCCGTATAATGGTATAATGCTTGAATATGGTAGAACGTCTAATCGTATCTTTTACGATGGCTGTGATTTTTTAGAAGCATATCTTTCATGACAGAAAGTAGCTGAAAAACAGACAATATAACCGGCTTAATATTTCAATATGTCTTTATTATTTTCGGCATATTTTTCAGAAGACATTCTGTACGATTCCCAAATGAATTATTGCTTCTAAGAAAATGCAAATTCTAATACGTAAGATATTAGACCCGTTTTTGTATTCCTCTCATGACTTTGTCAATACAATTACCTGTGACTGTGTCTATGAATCAAACTAAAGAATGTATCAAGGATACGTTTGAGTAAAAATGAATATTTTATAGTTTTGCTTTGATGTTAATGTCAAATGATTAAAGTGTTTTTGTTAGATCACATTTAGACCATCGAAATCTTTACTCACTCATTCACTCACTCATTCAATCAACCTCACATTGACACTAGCTCAATCACTCACTACCTTTTTCCACAAACGCACTCACACACTCTTTCACTCACTCATTAACTCATTCCATATCTCTATTTAGGCACTCACTCACTTACTTAATCACTCACTCTCGGCTCATTATTTCATATACAGCCAATCATGTGATAGTGGCCAACTCTGAATAAAGGCCACACTGTGAATAAAGGTCCTTCCTTGAAATTTTATCAACGATTATTTAGAACAAACTGACATCCGAATAAAGGTCGCCTGTCAATAAAAGGCCATATTTAGTGTTTCGCAAGGGTGGCCTTTGTTCACTCAGTCTCGGTGCTCGAGTGGTTCTCGTTTCGGACTTGTAATCACTAGTTTCTTTTACCACTGTGTGTAAAATATAACAAGCGACTTAATTTCACATTGGAGTAAGCTGCTTAGCTAGCTTATGAATGAACGGTGTTTCTACTCATGATTACGTCTGGTGTCAACCTCCGACGTTAATGCTTGAAAAGACACCAAAATACTTTAACCCAAAGGTTATAAGACTTGAGATCGCACTCCAAGCTCAGGCCCCAGTTTCACGTACAAAATTGAGTAGAAACTCAATAATGGACTCAAGTATTTTTTCTGTCTAGAAACCTTGTGTCACTGACTAGAAATGTTACCATTTGTTGTCTGGTATACTTAGAACATGTTTTGTGAAACTGGGGCCAGATCTCATATTCTGTCTTTTAACGTTCCTAAGTTTACTATGATCAGACAATATTGATGTCATTGATACATTAGTCTGACAGCATAACTGGGCTGGCCGAACTTGTATATAAACATCAGTTAGCTCTATTTTTTTCCTCCATACTATTTTGAGAATGGAATTGAGATTTGAGCTTGGGAGATGTTCTTAAGTTTTAAAACCTCGGGCCTGATTATTGGTGCGAGAAAGATATCGTCAAAAAGTATAAAATGGTGTTATTTTTCCAAAAATATTAGATTCTACTATTGACTTATGACATTTTGTTTGAACATTGTACACTCGACAATGTGATTGATGTGGGAAAATGGAGAAATTTTCTTTCTTCGTTTTTCATTTTGCAATACAAAATATGCGATTATTTCATCTAAACCTCATGGGGTAAGCATTATTCAAGTTTTTTCCACACTGAGTGGTTGTTTTAGCATTATTCTGTATTCAAAGGATGATATATCTTGGGTAATACTCTAAGAATTAGAATTATTATAAACATATAACGATACATGGTGAAAAATATACTTTTTTGTTCCGGTCATATAGGAACAATTAACAAATAATTAATAGACTCAATCTTCACTTGTTGTCCAATGTTAGGACCATGGCATCATGAACACTTTGTATCTTGGACCGGTTTTTTTTGGAAACTGACCAATAATTCAGTATTTAGCCGTCACTTGTTCGGCGAACATGAATTTCTGACACGGACCAAAGTTATACGTTTTCCTACATCCGCCATGCAATTGTTATTAAAACTAGTGCCCGTTTCAGTTTGCAGTACAGTCTATGTAAGTTCAGTTTGCAAGAGTTCCTTCAGTACATATATATACTTGTATGATTTAATCGCACAAGTTTAATATTTCAAATGAACATCAACTCATTAACATTTGTTCTGCATATTGTACAAGAACATTCCAGAATAGCACCGGATCATTATAAAATTGTACAGGACCATTTAATATAAAATTGTACCGGACCTTGCCAGATTTGTACCGGACCATCCCAGAAATGTACCAAACAATTCCAAAATCGTACCGGATCATTTATAAAATTGTACCGGACCATTTATTAAACTGTACCGGACCTTTTTAAAATTGTACCGGATCATTTATTAAATTGTACCGGACCTTTTTAAAAGTGTACCGGATCATCTATAAAAATGTACCGGATCATTTATAAAAATTTCCGGACCGTTTATAAGATTGTACCGGATCTTTCTAAAAGTATACCGGACCTTTTCAGATATGTACCGGACCATTCCAGAAATTTACCAAACTATATCAGAATTGTACCTGACACTTCTAGAATTACACAATGGTAGAGCAGTTAATATTCTTATATATGCACACGGACAGTTCTAGAATTAGGACATCCAATAACGTCGAGGTCATTTTTTTGTATTATGATAAAATTGTTCGACCTTTGATTCACTCCTAATAAAATATTGCCCCGTACAATCGTCCAATTGGTCACTGAATAATGCCATATTGGTGTAACACGTAGCTTATTTGCAGTTTATAAAACATTTATCTATACTTAGCATCCCTATACACTAGGGATCAATTTTCTAGCAATATCAACAAAACTGGTCAGCTCCAGGGCATATCTGATCACATGGTCACCAGACAGCCAACACTTACGACAACTTATGTACAGACGATGATTAGTCCAGTCCACGCGGACGTCGTTTACGCAATAAAATATCATCTAATATTATTCAATTCCAATACTATGACTTTGTCAGATTGACGGCTGTAAATGAGCAAACCGACGGGAATATCTATTCTGAGAAATTCATTAGAATATATTGTTCTTTTGTATGTGTGACTTAGGTTTCGGTTTGTTAAGGTTCGAAATAAATTGTCTATCACGTGTAATTAACTAATTGTAAAAAAAATGTTTCAAGTTGACTTTCTATAACCATAGTGTCAGCTCATATAATTTCTGTTCCTAAGATTTTTTTAGCATCAAACGGATGTGTTAGGTGGGATTGCAAGCGAGCGAAAGACTGAGATTTTTGACTGCTCGGCGTTCTGCATTATTCTTGGACGCCATGGGTACGCAGTCCTTGTGTACCAGGAGTTTAACGGACAGTTGGAGAAACATTTGTGACTGGTTAATTTATAATGTTAATTTAAGTTTATCTACTATTGTGAGAAAAAATATAGAATATATGGCCCTTTTTACTTAATTGGCTGACACTAAGGGATTCCGGTCGCTGATTCCTGTGTTATCGCAATGTTTTGTTCTTTTTAAACCAATTGATATACATATGCAGATGGTTCAAAGCGATTCCGCCAAGGACAACAAAACAACGAACTAAATAGCTTTAAAAAACTGAGAACACATTCGATTGTAAATTAGCAAAAAATAGAAAAGATAAAAAACTTTCTTCTGATTAAAGTTTGAACTCATTCTATCATTGGCCAAAAAAATGTTTTCAACGCACTACAAACAACTAAATGATGCATAAAGACAACATCAAACGTTGACTGAAGAAAAAGTAAAATGTATTAGATCGAGGTGCGCGCAGTACGATCGCAATCATCGCCGCAGCAAAGCAGTGACTTATCCAGTAGACGCGTATTGGAAACGCGGCACAGTGTGACAGGGATATTATTTTGGCATTTATGACATCACAGATCTCAAGAGAGGTGCTTGTTGCTTAGCGTTAAAAAACTTCTGGTTTCCTCCAACACGCCCAATCTTATTTATTGCTGCTCACCAATGACTTTGTTAAGGTCTTGCTCAATTCTTTCTTGCCAATATTTTCATTTCAATATGGGCTGTATCTCCATATTTAGATAATATACATAGTGCAACCTCTCCTGAGTGACCCTCTTTTAAAAAAACAACATCTCTTCAACAATAGCATGATTTTCCCCACTGTACGATTTAGCTATTAATTAATTTTGTATAGAGCAACAGCAACCTCTCAACTACAACATAATTTCGCTATTCACAAAGAGTGTTTCTTTGGAGAGGATGCACTGTCGCTTCAGACTGTTTTTTTCGGGGTTTTTGTGAAGACATAATACATGTATTTATCAATTGGCCTAACCATTATTAATTTTATTATCATATATACGAGGCATTGGTTTATTACATGTATGCATTGAACCGTTTTGGGAAAACCATTTTCAAATACAATTTATTTCCCGCTATATACATGGGAAACGATCTATTTATGGGAACAATAGTTTAGAGTCTTTTAGCCTTTAAACAAACCCATTAAAATTTAATGACAACTAAAAAATGAAAACCTTTTATGCATATCTTATAAAAAAACGTCAGTAGGCAGTTGTGCACTTTCAAAGGTGATCGCCCTTTCGAAGGTCGACATCACCATAACTTCATTAAAGACATTGAACAGCTACTATATAAGTGACCCCCCTCAAAATCCACATGTGGTCTAATCTCTTAATTGTTTTATTGCCCCTAATCAGATAAAACCAGTCTGGTCACGGTCTGTAGACTTGACACCTAGTCAAAATGTGGGGTAATAAATTTTATTGATTTACATTGATAATAAGTTTATGACTAAATTGCTTTTGTTTTTATAAGCATAGAGTAACAGATTATGTAAACAGGTGCTAGTCTATCAATGACCCTGTCTGTTTTATTACCCCCTACTGTGGAATTAGGGGACTTTCTGGTCCATAAGTCACATGCCTCGCATTCCTGGTTCAATGTCTTTAAATTTAAAACAGGAGTAATTGCCTTCCTTAGACAAATGCGATCGCTTGAAACACTAGACTTAATATGTTGTTTTCTTAAAATGCACGGCATTGTTTTTAATATAATTTTGGCAACACAATTGCTTATCACCATGTTGACTGGTGCTTGTGTGTGCAGTGCCTCAAAGTGTGGCAATGACCATGGGCATCATCTTATTTACACTACAATACAGGTTTGTCAAAACCTCTTAACCGAAGTGGAGTGTGGATTCTGGGAAACATCGATATCCTCTTAGTCTTTATCTATAAGGCTAATGTTCTCAGTTATTAAATTTTGTCCAATGAGATGTCCTGTATACCGGTCCTGTACGACGTGGAACAATTACGATCTCCATAATTCATTAAGTCAACTATTCATCTCAAATCTACTGGAAATATTAAATTGATCTGATGAAATTGAATAAGTTAGCTTTGGTTTGAACTATTCGATATTAGATAGCTTATTGTTATAAAAGAGATCCCGTACACTTGGTTAGACATTAGGGCTATGTATTACAAGATAAATGGAATTTTCATTAATGATTGGCTTCACAAAAGAGGAATGAGAGACGAACCATGTTATATATCGATGTTTTAACTTATTATAAAATGCTTGCAATTGTCAATAGAAATCTGACGTACTTTGTCTGTATTTTCGATCAGTTATACAAATAAATGATCCGAAAATTTAAAATTAATTGCTAATTGCCAACATGGTATGAAAATATTTGGTGTTTTCAGTTGAATTCCACCATGAACTTTGTTTATGCAATTGCTAATGCTCCCCAAGAGATTGTCTTCAGGTGTTGCGTTCTCAAACAAAGCTAAGTGACTTTCACTTCACAAAACAATGCCTGTTTTTTTATTGGAATCAATCATTTTAAGATTAATTAAAAACAGAATTAACAACTATGGAAATATTCTATTGTTTCTTTGAGTAAAAGTTAACTATTCACATAGGCATCCGACGTCTACAAAGACCGTCACTCGCAGACAAGATTTCAATATTTAACCACGGAAATAGTATCTAATGTTTCGTGCGCCTGAAGGAAGCTGTCCTAACCTGACACTGACATAAATTAACACCGCACTCGCGAGAAAATTGGAAGATCTTAGCACTTTCATTGTTAATCCTGGCAGAAAAAAATGAAAAATCGAAACGTGGTTAGGATCGTAATCATACGTTCGTGCAAAACATCGAACGTTATGGATAAATAATCTTGCGCATTGTTATTTCTAGGAGCGCTCGTTGATGACTGTTAATACTGCATATATAAACGCCTTAGTCTCCTGCTGTGTAACAGACAGCAGTCAAACAATTGGAAGCGTGTCAGACTGTACAAATACGACAATACATATGTATGCACTTCGCTAACGCGCAAGCATTTTTTTTCGAAACTCCCAGTCACGTGTTTTTAATTGTTACCTAGAATAAGGTCCCACCTGTTTCAGATTGCAACTGATATAAATAAAAGTGGAACATGGTGATTTTTTTACTACATCAGTGCTAATTTCCACTGCATCTACGACATCGAACAATAGAGTGCTTGCTCAGGGGGCGTTTTTCTTTCCCCATGTCCTATTGTGTACATATTAGGACCATAAAATAATTGCGAAAGTCCTCCATTATCCATTATCATTATAACATTATTCGATGGTTACCATAAGAGTGCCTTTATTTACTTGCAATTAAAATGGATTTACAGTTAGAAGGTCGCAGTTCGAACATTGTTTTAAACTAAGGTTCCCCGTTAAGTTATTTTAATGAAACAGACACACGAAGCATTTGTTAAAATTAAAACGCATTTAACAATATGTTCAATACAAACAAAGCAATCAATGTCACATAACATCAACCAGCTAGAATAATAATATTATGTTGGTTGTCGGTTGAGTTAAGTGCTGTCGGAAATAGGCCAATTGTGATGTTGCCGCTGTGTAGAAATTTTAACAATTTGCTTAAAGTCCCATAAGATTATAAATGTATTGGTCCTAATAGTTTCTGTTTGTTCTATAACAGAGGAATCCGGTGTTTTCCTCACCTGCATACTTTATAACAAGAAAAAATGTTTCCGAAACCACTATCGTATTTTTTTCAATATCATTGAAATAAATACTATTTATAGAACACCTGAGTTTTCCCGCAGTCATGCTATGCACACGTAGTAATGTGACGTCACGCGCTCTATATATTTCAAGTTTACAAAAGCAAAAATCACAGTGAACTGAGTGTTTTCAGACGAAAAGGGGCTTTTTTCTTGTTTCTCGTGTAATTATCTTGGGATAATATCAACAATTAAATGTTTTTACATATATTTTTCTACAGCAAAAAGCTAATGGGCTTCAATATTGTCATATTTTTATTGCAGGCATTTCGCTGGTAGAGACCTTGTTGACAAACCATGAACTTATGATCAAATCATGGAGGTTGGATGAATACGCGAATGAACGACAAGTCAGAGATCACCTGGTACATATGCGGCGCGTATTCATGCAGAAATCTATTGTTTTTTGTAGAAAACGAAATGCGAAAATCCTGTTTGAAACGGTATGTGTTTGATATCACTTTGAACCAAAGACACCAAATTAAATATCTATTGACTGCTATGAAATATTTGTTAACTGCTTCTGTGGAGATCTGACAATTCATTCAGTTAGGTACAATAGTACTGAATATGACAAAACGAAATACTATCGGATATTATCTGGACTGCAGCTGCCTACTAGCTAATTTTGTATAAAAACGAGTACTTCACATAAATTATATAATAAATGAATAATTACAATGAAATGCGCAAATGTAAACTTCGAAAGCGTATAATTGTATGTAAAGTCGTATTTGACCCCTAGATGTCTTATATTGGATTAGTAAAAAGGATTGGTCTGCGAATCAAACAGAACATCCTGTACGATATGTGATCTCTTATAGAAAAAACGGAATTACCAATCGAAGCGTTATTAATCATAACAAATTGTTATTCTCATTGAATTAACTCCTTGGGTAAATTTACTGAACAAATAGTTTGTACGCTTGAGAACTTCCCTTATCAATATCTGGCGGGACTCGTTCAGTGTTATTTGAGAGAATAATCTGCACTCGAGATAAATCGAATTGCTTGCATTTTCACGTTGTCTGGCTCAGCATTTTTAACATCAACCTTCTCTCTATCATGTGAAGATTTCATACAATATTTATCAGCAACTCATTAAACAGTTCAACTACGCAACAGGTATAACGTTTGATGTTTTGTGCTGCTTTATTTGTTTATAGAATTGGAACTCGTGTCAAACTCTCTACTTTACGACCATATGCTATTGATTCTAGCTACGCAAACATTGGCTTTATCATGCGCTAATTCTGTACATAGACAATGTTTACATGAATAATAAAGAAATTAGTGAACTATCTAGGGAATGATGTTCTATAATTAGTACCAGTTAATGTATAATTAAAATGGCGTCTGGGATGAATTCGCCTCAATTATCCAAACGTTTACTGGCAATACGATTTGAACAAGTTCATATTATAAATACTTTCACTGGTTGAACTTTGACTTAAATGACTGGTAAAGTTACTGGTAAGGATCATTAACCCTTTATCAGCACGTCAAAGCGATGCTTATCACCGAGTAGTGACGTTATCATAGTCAAGAGAAAATTATGGTAGGTAGGTAATAAAACTGCTATTTCTCTTTTTAGCTCACCTGATTCATCAGGTGAGCTTTTAGGATCGTTGAATGTCCGGCGTCCGTCGTCCGTCCACAATTAGTTTGTTTACACTCTAGCAACCGCAGCTCTTTAAGAATCTTGATTAAACTTGCTCACAATGTATATGGCCACAATGTCTCGGCTAAATTCGATTATGGGCAAAATCGGACAATAATTTCTAGAGTAATGGGCCCTTGAATTACAAAATTTTCTACATTTAGCTTGTTTACACTCTAGCGCCTTCATTTATTCACCGATCTTAATAATATTTTCAGTAACTGTGTATAACCAAAAGATCTTGGACAAGTTCGATTATGGGTGGAATCAGACCACATCTGCAAGAGTTATTGGCCCTTGAATTAGAAAATATGCAATATTTTAGCTTGTTTACACTCTAGCGCCTTCATTTATTCACCGATCCTAATCATATTTACAATGAATGTGTATGACCTGATGGTCTTGGACAAGTTCAGTTATGGGTGGAATCGGACCACAACTTCAAGAGTTCTGGGCCATTGGATTAGAAAATTTGCTACGTTTTAGCTTACAAGTTTAACAGTATTATACTTTCATTGTTGGTTTTGATCTCAAAATCCACGTAAAAATTAGTTTTACGAGATGGAAACTATATTACCTGGTCATTAACTATTGGCCTTTGTTCTCAGGTGAGCGATAAAGGGCCAATGTAGCCCTCTTGTTTTATATATATGACTTATTTCAGAAAACGGGGTACCATTAACGCCAAACATATTTATACTTCGGATTTTGCCGTTAAAAACTTAAATGTTGGGGCTAAACAGGTCTTTCATTATCACCCGTTGATAAAATTAAGATATCGCGTGTAGGGAAATATTGCTGAATGCAAATGTAGGTGTGATGTAATTTTACGCTCAGTGTCCGTGTTGGTTATTGAGCTGAAGACTCTGTCATAATAGTGTTCAATAAATTTATAGAACATTTTCACCAATATGTCAATGCAATATGTTTTGTTAATTACACAAAATCTTTTTCCAGATCGATGAAAAATGACAAAACTAACAAAAAAAGTTTTATAGAATATATGTTACAGAATGTAATTACAAATCGCTCCAATTGATTGTCCTAATAACAAATCAAGATCGATTGTTTTCTCAGTGTATACTCACTGTAATTGATAAATTTATTATATTATATGTTAATAAATCAGTGATTTGATATAGGCCCTGTTATTTGTCAGAGGGCAGTCGTATTGGCCCAAGGCCGAAGGCCTAGGGCCAAATACGACTGTACCGAGGACAAATAACAAAATCACTTATTTATTGACAATTTTATTAAATAACTTTATTATCTGAATCAGTTTCATTTTAAATGTTTTGAAACCACATGAATAGCAAATTACTTATACAAGATGGCCGCCATTTCAGCTAAAATCTATATCACTTTTTGGCCCTGCTCTAGCAGCCAATCAAATTGCTTAAAATGCGGGCCAATATCTATATCACTTTTCGGCCCCGGGCCGGAAAGTAATATAGATATTGGCCCGCTTATTGGAAATGCCAATGCATTATTACGCCAGGCAGTAAACGAGTTACAAGGCTGAAAATAAATAGTTATTTAATAATTCGTGTTAATGTATTGCTAGAAGTGTTTTAGTCTAACCCACCTTATCAGAGAGAACGAACATAGTGTTACAATATAACGACGTCATAGTAAACTTGGATATGGTGAATTTTTATATAACAGAGTAAACATTCTAATCATCAGGAATTCCCTATAGTCATGTTTTACTGATTAATAAAATTGGATTTGAATGCTTGCTCTGTGTATATTGTATGTTTATGTTTCTTTACTTTCAGGCTCGTTCATTGGCAATGCTTTCCGTACCGTATGAATGGTTTATTTACGATCCTGTAAGTATTAGTCCCCATCCTCCGCATCATTATATATAAGTCATAATATAGAAATTGATGGGATTTGTGCATGAAGAGTCTATCTCCATTTAAACAAGATCCACGTTGACATGACAATGTGTTTGCTTGTAACAGGACTAGATACAATTATGGTTCTTGATCAATGTATAACTCCAAGTTTCCATCTGTAATACCATTTTAAAAAGTTTCAAGTCAATCCCGTGTATAGTTTTGCAGTTACTATCTGGACAAAAATATGGGGACAAAACGAAACAGATGTATTAAGGAACTTCAATACAAATATAGGGAGATATTTCCAAAATGGAACCAGACAGAGGTATTGTTCTTGGGCACTACACTTCTCCTAGAACTGCATTAAGTTCAACGTCGTTTACCAACTGGTATTAAGTTATGTCAGACAGTGGACATACTGACATACTCGACTGTATTTTTGTTCCTTTAATTAAATTAGAAACTGTAGGCTTTCTTCTGTGATGTGCGAACTGAGGTAGTCGCCAGTGGACATGAAATGTTGTTATTCCTTTTAAATTGTCACTTTGAAGAAATGTCCGTCTCGTTCGAAACTCGTGACCTCTTCATCACATTGCTTGCATTCTGACAGAGCTATAATGATTGACTGTTAAAATTGCACGAAAAACTGTTACATAAATATATTCGCTTGAATAATGTATTTCTGCTTACAGTATTTGTGATGTGAGGTGGCAAGTAATTTCCTAGTTGTACAACAAGCAGTCTGCAAAACACGCATATATATTCAACACAGTTGTTCTAAGTTGTTGGTGGCAATAAAATTTCATTCATAGACCATAGAGTACATGTATTTAATTTGTTCCCGATGTTTAAAGCCGTAATAAGCCAATTGGTGACATTTCCACCTTTAACGGTAAAGGTAGCTCCGACATATACCTTCGAATAACCACCGAACTTCATTTTAAGCCAACTTTACAGCCTCGTGCACCTGACGTTTTGTCTGGTCCCGGATTGGATTCGAACTATAAGGGGTGAGTGGCTAGTGATGTCTAGTCAGTGACCATAACAACTTGACCGCGGGCGTCCCCTAGATTATTTTGCAATTTTCTGTCCCATTTCGATTTCATGAAATTTCATTAACCACGATATACCATCTCTGGATTCCATATAAACAAGAAATCTCAATTTCATTAAAGTCCTTGTGTTATAACTGGTACTCAATCAAACAAATGTGGTGTTGGCAAACTGATAAGGCAATCAGACACGAAAGATACCACTAAAAAGCTAGTATTACATGATTGTGAAGTTCCATTACAGTTTGTGTATCATCGAATGGTGCAAATTAGACCATTATTCATTCCTTAACCAGGCTAACATGTAATTTGCTTTTGTGCAGGAACAAAAACCACAGCTGCACATTAAGAGTATGTTTTATTTCAAGCGTATAATACACCAATCAATTGTACATTGAAACGATCAGATAAATGCATTGCTGATATCATTATAAATCAACATCGGACGCATTGTCTATAACATATGTTTGTATGCTTAGGTAATTAAACGTCTAAATGGAAAATTATACTGCTTTGAGAAATACGAGATTACGAGAAGTGAGTAGTTCTACACGAACAAGGAAGTATTGCACGAAATAATGATATATGACATTGTATGTTCGATTTTGTTCCTACATCTATACATCACACAACTTTTAATTTGCAATATGTGATTATGCACGTATTTGTCATTATCTGTTGCTTCGTTTAAATTGATTTGCACTCCATCAGTATAATACTGAGTATTCCCTATTTTACGTCCCAGCTGTTTATCGCCCTTTGTTTTTTTTCTTTATTTTGAGAAATAGAATTACCTGTAAAAACAGATGTGCAGTGTACTTTTATTTCTATAATCCATGTCGAACCACACATAAAAATACTTATGTCTGATGTGGTAACAAGCATCTAAGTACCCAATTTGTCAAAGTGAAGTTTACAACTTCGTAAAATTTGACGTATTTTGAGTATATATATGAACATAGATGTTTTACTGCAACTTTTTTGCGCTAAAAAGCACACATTTCTATGTCTCTCGAAAAGGAGTACAAATGTACTATAATTATATACTGATCCTTTTTCAAAATGTAGTAACTGTTACTGGTTTCTTGGATGGAATTCATGGCATTTCTCAGCATTCCAAAGTTAACCAAAGTCTTAACATACACAACATGTAGAAGATTAGATTAAACAAAGGTCTGTATGTTCACCCCATGTTCGCTTTTATTAATCAAACGCATAACACATTATATCAGCCAGAGATCCTAAAGTTACTAGTTCCAATATTGCATGGTTCGGCATCCAATATTCTAAAATGATAAGATTTACTTTGCCCTTCTTGAATTCACTATTCAAATACATTTCGCAGTCTCAGAGCAATTTGTAATCGAATCTATGCAATAAGATGTAGTAATTTATTTATATTACGAAAATCTTCAAAGAAAGTGGAAGTAGATTCGTAACTGACATTGCGAAACCTTGTTAAAATGCCAAAGCTGTGGTATATTACATCTGCTAAAATACTCTGATATATTTTGAATTCAGATAATATTGCATAGTTTTTGGTTAGTTTAACTGGTAGAAATTGTGTACGGAGTTTAGAATATAGTTTACGTAAATATCATGGAATAGTTTATTATAATTCTGCCTCCTCCAGAGTGGCACATGTGTGTTTTATCGTACAGAAATCCGTAACGTGTCAGATAAAACTTATCAGGTTTTATAGACTAAATCACCCATTAACACCTAATTATCAGATTAAATCATCTGTAAAATTCGACAACATTGGATAAATATCATTCATTTATGTTTAGCCTACGGAGCTGACTTTGTTACAGTTTCGTAATTGTTTATAAAACTTATCAATACATCTGTTTAATTGAATAGTTTGAAATATTCGCAACAGTTATCTCAATATCCTGTCTGGCCAAGTTCACAAAAATGCTTCGTCACAACATCTGTGTTCTCTGGATAAAATTCCGCATGAAATATAAATTAAACATAGCATCGCTTGTTGCAAATTGATTGATATAATCTCTATCAATCACGAACAATTTACTAGAGCACTTGATGAAATTCCGGATCGTTCACGGTGCGATGACATAGGTCGATGAATTAGATTATGACTAAAAATGCAGCGATAACGTGAATGCTAACATGAATGAGGCATGTTTTATTAATGATACTTTAGAACAACCTGAAAGTGGGAGGGGCTACAGAATTTGACAGATATCATCAACAGATTAGTACTTAAAACATGTCACGTCAAAACAATTTTATTTACAAAAAGGCACACAAAAAAACGAGAAACAATGAAAATGGAACTCAATACACCATCTTAGAATTGAAATGGAACTATTGACACTACATAATCATATGTGGAAATACTTCCATTCAGGCATCAGATGATGAAGCAAGATTATTAGAAACATGAGTGAATGACAGTCAGGTCACTAATATGTTAAAAACAGAACTGTCAGTGTACGGTATAGAATCGAACACAAATAATGATAAAACATTCGTTTCAGTTATCACAATTAGTTAATTACAAATCCATGCACAATGTTTTTATGTAACTTCATGTTCTTCCACAAATATGGCCGAGTGGTTAGGGTGTCTCGAGACCGAAGGTTCGAACCATAGTGGTAGCTGGGTTAGAACTGATGCGGTCGGTTGGTGACCCGCCAGCTAGTTAATTAATGGTTACCGTAGGCGCATCTCAGCCAGATGCTTGCGAAAAAGAAAAGGAATTTGGGAGGTACTGTACGAATAAAAGATAGGTGTTTCATAAGCCAACTTTGCTGGCCCTTTCAATATTGGTAGCACTATAATAAACAAAACCGTGTTACAATAGAAATCCATCGTATGCGTGCCGTGAATGTGGTGTTTTACGTGACTGGAATTAAATTTGTAGTGAATTTGAAATAAATTATGTTGATTACTCAACGCGCTTAAAAATAAGTTGATGCCATTAATTTTTTTACAGAAGTTTGTATTGCGAACTGTGTTTATTTATCACATAGCTCAACTTTCTATTGATAAAGATTCATGCATTGTGAAGACACACTGGCAATCCTTCTCAGTACAATGTAGTCGCTTAGATGTTTTTAGGATATCATGAGATCAATAAGTTGTCATATTTCGAGACATTGAAATGGATAAGTGGCAAGTTATTGGAAATAATTTAAAACGTTTGGATTATTTCCTTTTTTTCTATTCTATATAAGTTTATCAAACCAAGAAATAGCAAGAGGATAGCAGCGGAAAAAGAGCGAATGCACGACATCGTACATTTTGTCAGCAAAATATATATCGGCTTTTGATAAAATAAATATTTTATTAATAAGTGCATTGCATTTCTATCCTTACTTTTTACTGTGCTTTGACAGAACCACAAACACTTACAATGATGCCCTGTCTGCAGGCAACGTCAGCTATGCTTTAATATGAACAATGTCTTAATATTGGGTTGCCACATCTGGATGACAAAATTCACGAAACTGTCCCTACGTAACAATTGTCACGCATCGAAGCACGCGAAATATATACTAGTATATATATAATGCGACTTGGCAAGAAATGAATATTTGCATTTTGTATAATACAAGTACAGAAGGGTGAATTCGAAATTTGCTTTAAATTGGCCCTATTAAATTTGCATTCCCAAAGCTTCGAATTTTGTTCTCATGTTATTAATACATGTATTTATAATAAACTTCTGTGTAAGGTCTAAATATCTCTAAGATAAGAAAAAATGTTATTTGTTTGTTGCAATTTGTTTGTTGTCTTATTTTCTTAAAAGTGAATATTTATAAAATTAATATAATAATGATAGAGATATGTTTAATTCATTTGATCAGTACATCAGGAATCGCTATTGTCATCTTCTTGTTCTAGGATTTGTATGACATTATATATACGAGGTACAGTCAAAAGGTTCCCGGACTAGGTCAATATCTCAAAAAGTTGACGTTTTTTTACCATGAAACTTCACATGGTACTAGTTTCATACTGACGGCATTGACTGATCCATTCACATCCATTAAGTTTCACTTTTCCGAAAAAATATTCACCTTTGGAAAGTTAAAAAAATGAGGCGCGGGGCACTTCAAAAACCGTCAATTTTAGCTTCGTATTTTCTTTGATTAATTTCAATTTTTATCGTTTATTTACGCCAAAACGTAATTAAATGACGATTGAGGTCAACTTATCATTAGTTCTACCCACATGCAAAATTTTGACGTTATATCAGTCTCTATCCGTTCTCTCACACTGGAAGCGTTTTCACAATGGAGTATTTCAGCGATGAAAAAAATACGACGAGCACGGGGCACTTTGAACAACGCGTAGTTATTAAAGTTTGCGCCAAAACGGGCATGACACCCACAGACACATGGACATTTTTTAGTAGAGCGGACAGTGCAATCAATTGTTCACGGACTATTGGTTTTGATCGTACAATCATTTTATGTCTTTTAGTTACGCTATGCTATCCTTGGAAAACAGTCCATTTGGCCTTGTTGATATCTGTGCTTTAAGTAGACTAACTTTTCACTATTCCTTTTTACCAAAGGCAATTACGAGTGGTGTAAAAATCCCATTTATTATTTTAAACGAATACAATAGGTTAGAGAATATATTTACATGTTCTTGGCCCATTTAGTCTTACTGGTGTCATTAATTGTTTGTTTGAAACTTGCCTATGATAATAGTTCTATTTCCTGGATATGATAGTCTATAGTTTGTATGATACTTACTATATAAACACGTTAGACGTATTTACCAATCCGAGTAAATATACCATTGCACTAACGGCATCGATTTATTATCAGCTACAAATTCTGTCATTATGTCTGGATGTCTTTAAAGTAATTTTGTAACTAGGTTTAGATTGTTTTTGTAGGGAAAGCATTCAATTCTGAAATGTTTATAAACGAGGACCTATTAAATCTTCTCACAAATAGTGACGGAGTTGCATTGTGCAGTAAGGCTAATTATGAATTCCATGTCTCTAACATTACTTCCTTGAAATCTTCGATATTTTCCAACTTACAGTGTTTAATGCGCGTTTGCTTCAAAATGAATAGTCATTCATACATCGATTTACGACATTTACCAACCATTTTCTCCTTAATGGTTTTAATGATTTTACTTTTAAACTGTTGGCTTTCACAATTATTTCCGAATACATCTCTGCAATGCACTGTTACGTAATCAAAACTAGAGAGAATTTCAAACATATATCAAATGTTCTGGGTTTCTAATATCTATGGTGATACAGAATTGGATTCTAAATTTTTATTCAATGTCCAAGATTTGTGTGTAAAGAATTATTAATTCCAGTCCATAAATTATAAAGAAAATCATCTAGTATAATTTACAGTGTTATTAAACGAATCGCTAATCTGTTTGTTCAGGAATAAATGTTGTGAGTTTTACATAATACGTTTTATCCAGCCAAATCAATATTACAGTAAGACTTAGAATGCCAATCTCAGAAGCGTACCAGACTAGAAAAAGCTGTTTTTCAAATCGAAACCTTTTTCTTATTCATAAAATGCTTTTTATTTAAACTAAGTTTCGAGTTACACACACGTTTTTATAATGAATGAGATATCTTCTTAAAAGCAATTGTGTTATATTTTGAGCATGGTTGCATTGGGCTGCAATTTATGTTTTATCTTCACAATTCTCATTCAACTACTACGAAACTCTTTAATAGATATCGATTTAGACCATGTTAATTAAGGATGAGTTCTCCTATTAGTATCTTAATGAAAGTCATATATACAATTCATGAATAGACACCATTAATGTTCAATACAGGTTATCAGATCCATCATATCCAAAGTCGTATCTAGCAAAACTTTACTGCAAACGAATTAATTACATTTTTATTAATACATTATTGTGATTAATGGTCTAAATAGTGATCGTACAGTGTCAAAATCAATAGGAATACAATCCATAGCAGCTCGACTACACATTTAAAGCTGAATGTTCCTAATCAAAATGCTTGAAGTGTCAAACATTTCTTTTACTTTTGTAAAGAACTCTTTTAAACTAGATTCAAATCTTACCCGCCTGCTTGGCTCAATAGGTATAGCGTTAGGTCTAAGGACCTCGGATGTTTTAGGTTGAACTCTGTGCGTGGTCCATGTTCACGGGGAAGAGTTGGTCGAAGCTAATGCGACGAAATATGGTCATTGTCCTCCACAATAGATCATTATTATGTAGCGGTTTATAGTTACTTGTGGATGACAATGCTTAAATTGGTGCAATAACTAGGAATACTGGTTAAGCATCCGCCGTCATGAATGATACAATTTATGATGATGCTGATGGCACGACTCGTATTTATGATATATTTAATTTTGGCATTACTTAGGTGTGTTTTTTAAAAATCCAAAACATTTCGACAGTAAGTTACAATAAATACGTATATTAACAGAAAATTAGAATCTTGGACATTTTACTTGTCATAGCTACTACAATTCCAAACCTGCTTTTTCTTAAACTGTTGTATTTCTATTTTCAGGGTGATGAATTCTTAGATGTATTAAGCAGTTATCCGGACATCCATGTTAATTTTACATTATTTACCCTTCTACCATTTAACAGCAGTCAACCAGATAGACACCGCTGGTATCATCAAAATAAGTTTAATTATACGTTAGCCGAGGATTCAGTGGCTCTGCTCGGAGAAGTGATCACAGAGCCATTTAACAATCACGCCACTACTGTAGTTCGAAAAACAATCGTTGATAGAGCAAAAGACGTAAGCACCGTTTTTCAATGGTTAATTGATTTCAATTATGATTCAAATTTATCAAGCATTTTGGGATTAGTCAAATAATCGCTGGGTTTTGTTGTTTGCTGTTGTTTGTGGGTTGTTTAGTTTACCTAAGTGCAACAAGTGGCAAGAAGTCTAAAATACCACTTGCTTCTATTAAATAAAGTGTTCATCTAGCTCTCAATAAACTAATAGTTGAAGCAATATTTTAAAATAAGTTTAGAAAATTCAAATGTGCTATTGAAAACTACGATTTGTTGTACCTTAGTTCATAGTCATGGAAAATGTGTTTTTGTTATTCCCATTTTTCTATCGAAAGGTATTTTTAAGAGAACCAATAGGTATAGCTTTATTGTCTTTGATGTTGCAGTCAACAGTTCCAAGAAGCAGTGTGGTATTTCCAAACAAGACAAACAATTTAATTTTGATATTTAGAACATATTGTAGCACATATTTACATGTTAATCATTCAAAATTGTATTATTGATTCATGACAACCAATTGCAACATTCTCTATTTTTTTTATATAATTGTGTTAGTTTAGTTGTAGGTTAGGGGGGACAAGCGCATCCATCTTGTTATTATTCGTTGATTGTAGAGTCTTCTTGGTATCCGACTGTTGCATGTTTTTTGTTTCACTGGAGGTAAGTGTGGAGTTTGGCCCACAAAATAGTTCAGCCTCTTTGTAATTTGCTTGACCAATTCAAGGCGATACTCTCTGGGGGACTTATGATAGTTTGTCCTTTTTCGTAGTACAGCCCTAGGCGTTGGGTGCGTTATGGGTAATAGGAATGGTGGGAGTTAGCAATTTGAAGAAGGTGGAATGTGTGTTTTTGTTCAATGAATGTTTTTCCCACTCATGCAATATAGTTTGCAGGTATTGGTGCCTTGACTCATGTTTTCTTCTTTAGACTGAATTCCATCTGGACACAACTGATCGTTACATCACATCGAATGTTTTATATAGTCATGTGCCTTTTTATTTGGGATGCCTTGTAAATGAACTTCGCTGTTGGGAATACTGTACACATAATTACATTACCCTGATATTTCTGCTGGGACATTACTTGTTAGTCAACCCTCTAATTTCCATTTCAGGCATACTTTGATGGTAATTCGGGTCATGTACAGTTCGACAGACACGGGAAGAGAGAAAACTTTACCGTCATGTTAACTGAAGTTACAGGATATTCGACACAAATTGTAAGATATTAATCAGCAACACCAGTCATTTCATCTCTATGAAATAAAAAAATAGATTATGCGAGATAAAGTAAAATCGGATTCAGAAAAGGCATCATGAATTTAATCTAATTTTTTCTTGCTGGTTAACAATAACTAACTCGAAAAGCAATCTTCACATAATAAAAATAAAATAAAATGGGATTCCATTAAACACCACTTGGAAAGAAAAATACACAATATAACATACACTTCCACAAAACCCAATGAACACAGTTTAATAATCACACAACAACCTGTGAGGCAGAATATCGCGCTTAAGAAATATTCGAAGACAATTATTATTTTCCTGCCATGTCTGCTTTTATTGTGTTAATGATTTCGTTTATCACAAATTAACCACTCATTCTACTATACGTCTTGACGTCAAATGTAAAAATTCGAATTGCCTAATTATAGTAGAGAAGAATAAAAGTGTTAAAAACACATTCTTTAATTCATTTTTTTCTAATTCTTCTTTGTCAATCGTATTGAGCCACTATTGATTAATCTTTAAAATAGCCCATAGGAATAGTATATGAAAATGAACAAACACACTACGGAATTGTTAAGTTCCGTTTTGACAAAGCTTGGCTCACCGCAATGCGTTTAACAAATTGATTAGTCCAGCAACTTTTTAGTTATTATTGTTTTGTTACGGTTCGTAAATGCTTGCTAATCTGTAAGATGTAACAATAAAAGTAATTCAATTTGCATGAATTTGACAAATACAAGTGTGCGAATGGAATACAAGAATCAATGCACCTTCGTTGTGAAAATTTCAGCAAACGTTAATATAAATTGTCTCCTAAAGCGTTAATAACAGACGCAGTCAACGAAAATTAAAGAAATGTTTACAGGCGTTCGTTTGAGAAATAAGTGGTTAATTACAAACTGTACAAAACGATCTTACACGGCTTACAGATTACTATAAAGTATGTTTGAAAGAAATTTGATTCATACGATGCTTAAGACAACAATGCTAAATATTTTCCATGAAAACACTGACCATGAATTTGGCTGATTTTCAATTTTGATTTATATTTTCGTAAGTAATTAATGAACATACTTGTAAATAATTATATTTGCAGGTAATGATTAGTTCAATTAGTATATTGTTTGTGTATACAGGTAGGGGAATGGCATTCAACTAGACCTAATATTCTCGTCCCAAACCTTGAAGTAATCAACAGGTCAGTCCCCAAGAACCTCACGCATCCATTTCCTCTGGTAGGAAGAACAGCCCGGGTGGTTACAATTCTGGTGAGTAGGCTTACAATTTTCGTTTATTTAAAAACATATGCATTCATCTTTTATGAACCGTATCCAGAACATTTCCCGTCATTCAATGAGATTTACTTCGCTTTCAAGACGAAACTTGTCACATGCAGGAGTAATATGGTATTAGAATATACAAAGTATGTATTCCCTTGCTTATACGGCGCTATGTAGTTTAAAATAAATTTAGTTTATTCAAATTGTCAAATATTACGGTTCTTCAGAACAAATACGATACCAAGTGGTATAGTGGGTTACAATGGGTAAGTCATGCTTGGTGTAGGTTCGGTTGGCCTAAGAGATGTTTTCGGAAGGTTTGTGGTCTATCCAGGTGTAAGCCTGTGGTCTTGAACCACCATTTAAGCTGGAAACTTGCCAAATGTCACGGCAGGTGATTGGACGTTAAACCTCGGTGAATAAAATGCAAAACCTGTTCCGATAGGACACCATTGTGTAGTTACGTCTGTTATCAGTAATAGGTTCGACGTGTCCACTAGAATGCTAAATATATTTCGATGGGCACTTGGATAGCGTGCAACGTTTATCTTAGTAACAAGATGAAAATAAGAACTGTTATATATATGACATTTGATCAATATTGGGTCTATGAAATGTCAAGATTCAACCGATGGAGTGTACTCTGACACATATACGTACATCACAAAGAGATTAAATTTCTTATGACCTAAGAGTCGTCTGTTGTTTTCTCCTGCATGAAATATCGTATATTCCTTTGTTAAGTTGACTATTAAAATGGGATGGCTTTTTGTCATGTTCGACTGAATATAAATGATAAAAATTTATTTTCGGAATAAATATTACATTGTTTATGAGAATAATATGACAGACAAAACGGTGTATAAAATAAGAGGCTTATCAATGCGGAGATAACACGAAATGGGGATAAATGTCCCATAATTCCATTTTCACCATAATTATGAACATTTTTCTTCATATAATTCAATCCCCGCCCGGTTAGCTCAGGGGTAAGAGCGTTGGTCTACTGATCAAGAGGTTGTGAGTTCGAACTCCCGGCGTGGCTCACATTGTCCTTGACAAATTAGACTGAAGATATTACATGCAAAGTTAAATAGTCCTATGCGGGGTACTTTGGCAGTAGCTTGCGGATAGAATGTGGCTAGTACTAGTTAAGGTATAAAAAGTCCAGGGAAACTGGATAAGACAACTGCCCGCCAAGATATGACTAAAATAATGTTGAAAATGGCGTTAAAACCCTTTTAAATAAGCCATATAATCACCAACAGTCAAAATGATAAATGCTTTCATGAAAATCAATCAAAATACAGTCATGTCAGTCTCAGACCCAATAAGACATATTTCATTCCAAATAATTTATCAACGTTGTTAAATATGCCTGATTAACCTGGCAGAAGAAAAACATAAATCATTGCACTTGTGGTATGCATACTCATATATATCAGTTTTCTCACTTCGCGTATTGATCAATACACTGTAACTTTTATCGCTTAACGATGCCACAATAATCATATATCTTATGAATGTATTGGACATAATGATTAATCATTTGGCAAGTATCTTTACAGCTTCTATGGGATTGTTGATATCACATGTATTTCTCACATAAGGGCCACAATGAATATAGATCTATTACTTAATTGATTTGGTATTGAAAATGTAGATGTGCCCAGCGTTTGAATAGTGGTGTATTCGAGCTTTAAAACACCTAATTTAATGCCCCTCTGATGACTAATAAAGATTCACACCAAATTTCCAAACAATGTAGAGCCAGTTGGTTGACCTTTTCTTTTCAGATACATTGTTTTAGTTCGGTGATATTATTCATAATGTTTATGATAATGGAAATAAATTGGCAACAAAAATTAATGAATTTACCAAGACTGAACAAAACTTTAGGATCGGCAACAAAAAATGACGTTCGAGGTAGTAACTAACAACATTAAGAAATTATTTCTCTCCCTAACCATGTGCCCTGCTTAAAGACTGGGTGTCAGATTTAACTGTGACGATCTATCTGCGGTTTTACTATGTTTTCCAGTCAGTTAGCAATATTCAATCATTTTCTGTGTTATGACAGCTCGTAATGTTCCATGTAGACATTGTATCCCTCTAATTGTGTTCAACTTTCGAGCACTTTTTCGTATGTTTGGGTTCCGAGCTAATTCTGTGTTCTGCACCTGTCTGGATGAGGTTTGAGGTATAGATGCTCTAATGTCAAACTGTATTCTCATTTTAACATCATAATTATACAACACATTACCTTATCACTTTATATTTAACACAAAATGTATACTCGTTCAACGCATCACCATAATTACAATATATCAATGCATTTATACGAAAAGGGCAATTTAGAATGCAATTATTCTGTGAAAAAAATCTGACTACAGTGTGAAACAGATCATACAGAACGTGCGTGTCTCGTGGAATATGATTTATGTCACTACTATGTTTTCAATTATATCTCAAAGCCATTTAGCAACAACGTGAAAGGTTCATCCAGTAAGATACCGCACGAATCACGTCACCGCCAATACTTATCAAATATATAAAAAAAAAACATACAGCGAGCTAAAGTCACATTTTTATGTATGTATATTACTAGAAATGTGTCCAGACGACACGAGTTCACCCACTGAGAGTTAAGTAAAAAAAGGGGCATAACTCCTGTGAAAATGTTTGAATTTTACCGGAAATCAAGTTCCATCTGTGCTTTATTATTATACACCTTTATGTAAAATATGAAACAAATCTATAAAATATTTCTTGGGTTATTGTTTGGAAACCAAAACTACACAATAGATACCTTGAATTGAAAAAAATTGTTCATACGAAAATTTAAATTTCGGAAAGAAATTGACCGTGACCGAAATATGGCCGAATGTCGGAAGTACTTATTTTTAGATACTTGAATAAGTGTTTTTAGTTTGGATAAATAATTAATCTGAAAATGACGACAAGACAAGCTTTATTTTACAAAGACCGAACATTGACCTAATGTTGGCAGAAAAAATAGGATCGGACGGGTTAGTTTAGCGGAAACCATGGAACTTATTTAAACAGTAGGAGTATCTAATAAGATAAAGAGAGTGATTTTGGGTGAAAATATAGCATAGCTCCGAAATAAAATGACTGCATTTAAACTATCGCCTTAATTCATGGAATCACGAGATTACACGAACTAAACTTAATTTGCTAGAGCATGAAAGACCAGTAAAAGCAAGAAAATACACGGAAATAGAAGCGATTCCTAAACTGTTACAGGGTACTATTTTGGCATCAAAACACAATTACGCAGACTAAAATATACTATATGGCGTCATTTTAATATATTTAAGAGACAGGAACGAATAATATGTCTGATTAACTGCTTGGCTCGTGTTATAAACCCTTCCGATTGAAGAGAAGTAGTTCCAAACTTTAGATAATGTGTGTTTCTAAATGTTGAAGAAAATATCTTAAATGACAAATGTCACACATGTTAGGTATCGATCAGATTAATTGAGTGGTAGATGGTAAACAAACCTAGATTAGAAAAAATAAATCGGTTGAAACTGATAGTTTAGAGATAAGAGGCGCCTGAGGCTGATATTGTTTTTAAAAATTCTGCTATTAAATGTTTTTCAGTTACATATCACGTTTGTGTTGCATTGCTCTGAGTCTAAATAATTGTTGTTTACACGAATCAGAATACATCATTTTGATTTCGAATTTTCCTCGAGTATAAAAATATATTATTGGGTGTAACAGTAGCACGTACAATTCTGTCGGGGTCAAATGACGTCTTTTCCAGCTATTAACGGTGAAGTAAGACTACAGATGTTAATTTTGTTTTACCCATCGACCTTCCGTAAGCTCTCTGAATATCTTCCTTATACTATGTATGTCCACCCCGGAAGAAATTCGAACTTGCAGCAGTCAGGGTAGTGATTACTGGTCAATTGAAATATCAACGATACCTGAGCATTTGTGCTTAGCAGACTAGGCCCCGGGGTTATAAAACTTGAGTTCGGTCTCCAAGCTCAAAGCTCAATTCATTCTCAAAGTATTATGGTTAAAAGTAGAGCTGATTAATGTTTAGATATATATACAGACCAATTATGGCGTCAGACTAATGTATACGTAATATTATAATTGCCTAATCATAATTTACTTAGAAACATTAGAAGACAAAATATGAGATTTGAGCCTGGAGACTGATGTCAAGTTTTATAACCTCGGGGCTAGGACAGTTGTTTTGCTTTTTTTATGTCTATGCTCGTATCAGTTTTTGCGTTGAAGTTTTTGACAAGTGGGGGGTACCTAAAGTAGGTCCTATGCTTTGGGGTGTTTAATGAGGTACGTCTTCCTGAATATATACATAGGTCATTTTTTAATCGACGGTAGAGCACGACCTGAACAGTAGCATTACATTTCTTAAACAATGTTTTTCTTCCCACTGAACAGAAATAAATTCTTTAAGAACTTTATCTATGAAATCATGTTACCAAAACAATTACAAGACATGTTTCCGTAAGGTCTATAATCTGAAACGGATATCGTTCGCCAACGCACTCGATCGGTGTGTTCAGACATGCTTTGTGAATATCATAACAATTATAAAGTAATTTGTCCTGAGTGTGCTATTTGTCTTCCTGATCAATGCAATCCAATTTAAGTTTCCTACCACGCTTTGGCATGTATAACAACAAATAAGAAGATTATCGAGTGATTTGATTAGATTCGTCATCAAGTTCTGAGATAATTTACAATATTAATGCAACTGAGATAACGACTTGTTTCATACTTTTTATTAATCTTCCCAAACGTTCTAGTCATGTTCTGTCAGACATCGTTTGTCGACAGAGTATTTAACTTAAGCGATGAAGTACAATATTTAAATACTTGTCACTGACTTGTATTTAAAACCCCATTAGTTATTTGGATGTTAAACTTGAAGTTGGTCTTATCTTACCTAGAAACATGTCTTACCAATGAATTTCAAAGTGAATTTTACTTGCAAAAAGGTTACGAAATTTTCTTTTTTAATCACGAGGTAGATTCTACATACTGTATAGAAATGTGTCACATTGTGCTTTTTTCAATGATATTGCAAAAAATAAGAATAAGCATCTGACAACATTTTTACGAGATGTGAATAGACTAAAGAAAGGCATTATGTAAATATTGTTTTAGAGCAAATAAAATATATTTCTTATATTTGACTATCATTTTATCTATTGTTCAGTTTTACTCATTCAAAAATCTTATGGCCTTTAATCAATTCGGTGTATGAAATTAAAATATATGTCATTACAATTGACAGACACTACATGACAATCAAAGCAAAAAACTTATGTGGGCATAAACGTCACTTAAGCAATGCGTTTACTTATACAAATGCTGTGTGGTAACATTGTATCCTGGGTTGCAAACTATAAAATTAAACGTATCTGAGTCTTCAAGAACAAAATAAATGTTATTTCTCTTTCACACGTTTGATCAAATACGATGATGTTACTTCAAGATTATTTCTTTGTACATGGTTTGAAAACTTAAGATCACTCAATTAAGTAGTTAACACATCCGATTTTATACAGCACCAATATACATTATGTATAAATTTTATAAACGGTCAACATTTTCTATTCTGATTATTTTGTAAAAAAAAAACTGACACTTACTTGTTTAATAATTTACAGATGTCACTTTAGTTTATCGCAAGCTTCACTTTTTCTAAAATATTATGGCATTCTTAATTTTGTATGGAATAGGTCATTGATTCCCAAAACAATCTAATGTTGTCATACATTTTTATATAATACTTGGAAATATAGTGACTATTTCAAACAGTTGACCACAGTTGGTGACACAAAACGGTATGTCTCATCATCAAGTAGAAATAAAATAGAATAAAAGAGAACTAGCCCGGAGTTGAATGGCCTCTGTAAAAATTGGATGTCGTATAAAAATGATCTCAATTTTCCTCTAGGATTCTACTTTACACCAACAGCCAAAGTCATTTGACGACTTCTCGCTTTAACTGTTTGTAAGGACCCAGGCGTAAAACTTGGTAGAACCTTCTACCTTTGGGAAGCTAGCTGGAGTGCTGGACGTGTGAATTTTCTTTGGTCCCGGATGTAATTCAAACACATCTGCATGACCATGGATACTACACGATGGCCTTCACGTGATGTTTGAAATAACGTCTTACTGGCTATGCTCAAAATGCACATATAGTGAACAAATTATGTTATTATTACATATTATATATAACGTTTTCAGGAGAAGCCATTTACTATGCGCAAGAGAGATTTTGATGTTCGGATTGGAAATGATCGCTTTGAAGGTTTTGCAGTAGACTTGATAAGAGAAGTAGCTAATATGTTAAAATTTAAGTATGAACTTTATCTTGTTCACGATGGAAATTTTGGCTCCAAACATGAAGATGGTAGTTGGGATGGAATGATTGGCGAGCTGTTACACGGGGTATGATATTTTCCAAGTTTGACTCTATGTAACTATAAAACTATGTTCTAACCTAAATCAGGATTTGATAGTTTAAGAGTCTCTAAATTCTATTCTTGTATCCTGACAAAATATGTTAAAGCAGAGAAATGGCGCCTTCTGGTTCACACCCTTAGGGTACCAAACGGATCCTGAATCTTTACTCAGCTGGGTATACAAATATTACACCCACCACTCTCTGGTATAGAATATTTTCCACGTGCTGATTTGATTTATGTAAGTGTCCCGAATCCATATTCTATGTATACACATTGTTTTAAACTAAAAGTATTGACAACTCAAAACATTCTGTACTGTACCTTCGTGTGAATTATCTCCATAAACTAATTTCCGCGTTGGCAAAAATCCATTTGCTTTCTAACACCCCTTGTGGCGTATTTCAAATTTACAGACACGTTTTAAAAGATTAAAAAAGATTTACATAATGGATACTCGGATTTTTGCATTGCAATGTCAAAGTCTTATACAATTTGTATTACAGTTTCACAATTTGAAAATTTTCAGTTCCATTCTATTTGATATTCGAGATGTCAAGCATTTGCATTAAAGAATTCTAAAATAATCGGTGCAAAAATAAAGTTATTCTAAATTCTTAAATGAAATAGAATATTTTTCGAAAGATGTAATTGTTTGTTTACAAATGTTGAATAGGAGATCTTGAGCCTGGATATCGCTAGTTAGTATTTTTTATGCCACTAGGCAATTCCCTCTAATTGCATGTTATAAAAACAATACGCATTTGTTCACAGCACAGAGAGCAAACATTGAAGCAAACAGTTCTAATCAATCTAACATATCGTCTTTACGGTGGGTTATCGAACAAATGGGATCTTTTTACGATCAAGCGTCAGCTTTTATTGGCCGTTTATGATGAATTGTGATGAAACATGTCACATTTAATGTCCCGTCTATTAGTCTTACCCCGGCAAAGATTGCTTGTTTTCTGTGTTGAAGTATCGTAGTTTTCCTCCTTTGGGTCGGATAGGAAAGCAATTGAAAGGTCAAGAGCTTGTGAGAATTTCCCAAGTTATACATATCGTTTACAATCGATAAAAACTCGTCTTTTCGTCACTTTTATGTTTATTTTGTCCGTCTTCAATGATCGGATTCCATTTTCAGAACGCCACAATGTCTGTTGCTCCGACAAGCATCAACTCAGAACGAGAAGAGGCTGTTGATTTTACCAAGCCATTCATGACTAGATACATCAGCGTGCTAATGCGAGTACCAAGATCTGAGACATCCTATTTTGAATTTTTAAATCCACTTCATCCAACAGTATGGTTCTGTACGTTAGGTGCCTTTGTCTTTGTCAGTATTGTTCTATATATACTTGAACGCATAGGAACAGTGAACCGGGAAGAATGTCCCTCTATCAGTTTCAAGGAAAGTTTCTGGTTCGTGTTTGGGTCATTGCTGCAGGGCAGCACAGATTCCTCACCATCAACTCTACCTGGTCGTATACTGACTTCTTCTTGGTGGTTCTTTGCTTTAATACTTATCTCTTCATATACAGCCAATCTTGCTGCATTTTTGACTGTAAAAAAGATTAATACGCCTATAAAATCAGTGACTGATTTAGCATCCCAAACAACAATTAAATTCGGTACAGTAAAGTCTAGTGGCATTATGTCATTTTTCAAAAATACAGATATAGAGCATTTCTCCAAAATGTGGGTACAAATGTCTGAGATTGAACCTTCTTCAATGGTGGATACCACCGAGGAAGGTTTCAAAAAAGTTCAAAATGAGCAATACGCATTTTTCTGGGATACTACTGTAAATAAGTATAAAACTATCGAGAACTGCAACTTCATGGAAGTTGGACCACCATTTGATCCTAAGGGGTTTGGAATAGGGGTTCCACCAGGAGCAACATACAGAGAGGATTTGTCAATGGCAATACTTAAACTAAGTGACACAGGGCGGCTGCATGAACTTGAAAATAGGTAATTGGATGTATTGCTAATAAATAAGATTTTATATGAAAATTAACCACTTTATTTCAAAATGTGTATTTTTTTATATTTTATCCATCGAAAACTTACTAAATGTATTTTATCATAATTACATTATTGCAGCAGATTATCATTTCATCGTATTGCACATGATGTATATTGTATCTGTAGCTTTTTGAAAATATCAATATAAAATCGTTCTATCATACAACCAGATGGTGGGGTCGCAGAAACTGTCCAGACCATGCAAAACCATCAACGGACGAGACATCAGAATTACAAATAGATAACGTTGCTGGTGTGTTCTTCATCCTGGTTGGTGGTGTCGCGTTTGCAACAGTTATATGCATATTGGAATATTGTGCTAAGCAGATATCAAACAGCGTCAAAAAGGTAACTTATTTAACGTGTTTGGTCGAGTGTATTGTCTTCTGATATGTATAAGGATCGTCCAGTTAGAATTGATGTTTGATAACTGTCAATCAAGTATTGTTCGGTAATTTGAGAAATGGTTTAAATACTTAATTGGTTTCGGGAGAAATTGGTAGAAAACTCAATGATAGTTTGTGTGATTTGTAAAATCAGTGTTAATGCGTTTTCTTTTAGCTTCTACACAACCATAATTGCATACCGTTCAAATCGTATTGATAACAGTAAATGGTTATATTGAGCTGAGCGATTGAACAGAACGATAAATGAAATGAAAACAACTGCGACGTGTCAAATCCCTTATCATTTCTTTCAGAGACATTACGAAATACAGATTCGATTCATGACAATTCAAATCAGTTTACCATTCCTGATGTTCTTTTCTTTCCAAATTTTAGCATTGGCGTGTAAAGCCAGCATGTTAAAGAGTAATTACAATAACGTGGTTTTTTATTCGACTCCCCAAATTGATTTGGTACTTGACAAAATTAATTTTGCGGCCTTCACTTGCCATTCAATATGAAAGAGCTTTTCCTCAGAAGTTCTTAATTATACGACAATATCCGAATCTTATATCTCCCAGCATAATTTTGATTAGAGACGTTTGCTACAGTTCGCTACATTTTTCACAAAGACATATAGGCAAAATAAAAGCTGAACAATGGAATGTTTTTAAACTTAGCGTGATCGTAGCATATGATAACAGAAACATGTTATTATAAGCAAAAAAATGGGGGTTCACTTAATTCGGTTTTATTAGTTATCTGCCCTTGAATTTGAATTTTTGCTTATTTTAGGTCATTTCAAGGGCAGACATTTTGTATATATGTATATGTCTATATGAAAATTGTAGCAACCGTAGCAAACGTCTTTATACCTCTCATTTATGGCATATTTGATAAGGCTTCATTTCATTTACTATCAAAATCTTCAGCTTGCGGATAAACATTGTGGTTTGAATGTTTTACAACACTTTCCAGAGATTTGTGTCTAAGATAGCGCTTTCGCTCTTTGTGTTTTGCCATCTCCCAATATGCTCTCTAAGATCTAACATGATTATCATTGATAAATGGCCGCGCTCTTCTGTCACAATGGATGAATTATGTAGGGAATTTCTCGCCAATATTTATAATTGTGGTCAGGAAAGTACCGTTGTTAGACTTCTAATGGTTGATGTAAGTGGTATTATAATTGTGATTGTCGCCTCGATGAAAGCGTAGTAAGAACCTAGTGAAGTGAAAGACACCATAATGCATAAAGCAATGCAAGCACAAATTGGTTTATACGACTATACATAAATCAAGAGTTTATGAAATGTAGAACATAAAAATAACAAAGATAGTTTTTCACGGAAAGTTTTTCCATCTCACCAGACAACGCAACTTGATAAGAATTCCAATCGTGCAAGATACAATACAAATTTATCAAAAACCACCACGGCAAAAGAAATCGCTCGCCAAAAATACCTAAAGCTGTAGCACGCAAATTTTGCATACACCCACCCCTGCCACTAGTAAAACGGTATAATATTATATCATATTTATCCTGGTCTTAGTGTCTTCTGTGCAATCAACTCCTGTCAGTGTTTATCTCCAGGCTGCATTCGACTTGTTATTACTGTAATTGTTAGTAAACTATTGATTGTCAGCACAAGAAATCTTTGACCCTGGTGCATACATTGAGAAATGAGAAAATACAGCAATATTTTTCTACTAGAATGTTATATGCATTCATATACATTCACCAAATCAATGGCACAAACACACTTTCATTCGAACAATATAATGTTTTATACTAACAGAGTAACTTACAAATAGAAATGTTTTTCAGGAAAGTTCAGAATTGGAACAAAATTAATGAGTGACATTGGAAATTATTGTCATTACTTCTAGTTTATGTATCGTGTTAAGAATTAAACCACTTATACAGGTCTACTTCAGTTTTAGTTTATATAGAAAATTTGTTAGCCGGTCCAGAAATATGTGGCCTTTATTGATTGTGTGTACTCATTGTGAATAGTATTTTGCGCTGATTATGGTCATATTATTTCATTAGCGATAATGTGAATATCGAGTGATTTGCATGCGTACAGGAAATATTTTGTTAATTTGTCTGTCATTCCGTGTAATTATGTCTTTGCAGTAACGGTTGTGTGTATATATTTAGAACAGGAAATTATACATTTTGTTATATAAAAGACTCAGACAATGCAGCTAGACATTATTTAGTCCTTTCAAACGGACGATAATACATTACAACATTTACATCGTTAACTCCTTCTGGTAAAAGCAATTTCTTGTGTCGTGTCAATTTCCGCTATGTACTCCGTTATAATTAGCATTGTTAAAATTGGAAAGCTTGTTGTTTATCTGCGCCTTGGCAAAGAATTAAACTTAGGGATTTTTACTTCAACTATTCATTTAAGTCTTATGCATTTCCATCCACATTTTACATTTGATAGCAAATATTAAAGGTGCTTTCTAAATGAGATTGGGCGTCAGCATCATCTGGCGTATATGATTTTTGCTATTATATCCCATATTTAAGATTACATTTATAGAAAATTTGCCTCAATGTATGATGTTACCTTGCTCTCAGTATATCTTAAAATTGTGGTAAGCTTTTTTATTGTTTCATGAACTGTTTTCTGTTTCGTTTCAACAGAGGAAATCCAGAAATTTGTGTAAGAGAATTATTAATAAGTGTTTCCAAGTTGACATGCATGTCACTCATTTGTTGATATAGAACTTATTGAATGCAGGATGATGAATGTAAATTAACTTGTTTTCTAAAGTTTATATGGAATGTTTTGACTTAATGAAAATAACTTGCTTTACTAACACCAATATCAAACCAAAGGCGGAATTCTCCAACGAACTGATTGGAAATTCTCATAGAATTCATAGTTCGCACCATGCCAATCACCTAACTTTGCTTTAGGGCAATGATATTAATTCGCTGACAGTTGATTCCTGAATCCAGTGTGGCTTTCTTTATTGATGCCGTTATTCAGACAAATGTTTGTTATTTGTTTCGAAATTGTCTGCTTTGAATTCTGCATTTTAGAGATGGAATTATATGTGTAATTCAATAAAAGTAGCCGGAGAAAATGAGACGTCTCTGGTAAAAATCAACAAGCACTAATTGCGTGAATTTTTCCAGCTGATATTCTAGTCCTAGTCTTATTATTGGAATCGATGTATAATAAAAATAATCAGACATGTTTAATTACTGTGCATTCTGATGCATGATTACGGAAGCGATAAGAGTAATTAAAAATAGAATGATTTTCAATAACTCATTACAGTTTCAAATACTTGAAGCATACGGTCGCTAAGTAATTAATTAAAAATACTCTGAATGTATTGATCTTTTTAAGATTCAAATCCCAAACTTAAAATAGAAAGTGTTATCAGACTCGTGAATGATCACCGCATGATATAAAGTCAGTGCCGAGTTACTCATGTACCTATATAATTATATACGAGGTATTTTTCATATGTCAGACACTACAGCCCTTATTTTCTTTTTTTAAATACGTAAAATGGACTTCTTGCTTAAAAACTGAAGAATTACATTGCATTCCATAGTGATCAATATCAACTAAGTGCGATGGATTGCAATCTGAGTGAAGGCATAATGCAAATTAATGGTCGTTTTACGAAGTGCGTTTTATGTTTCTGGTATTTCCGAATTCCAAATCCGTGGACAATTAAAATTGCATTCCCCTTTTATATCGCTTGTCTGTAATGTTTACAACTGGTTGTTTGCGTTTTTTTATTCCAATCCTTGTAACTTGTACGGTTTCTTTAATGACGGATACGGCATATTATTCGATTAAGAACACCTTTTATGGTAATTAATCCAAACACGACGAATTAGATGGGAAACGGATGCTGTACTCGCCGAGGAATTACGTGTGGGAAAAAATATTTCGAAGGCATTATATTCCTAATTGAGTTAAAAAAACTTTATCGCTCTCAGACCGAGATAATAAAAGTTCGCACTAACCTGCTTCGATGTTGTGTATTTTGACTAACACGTGTGTATGTTATGTGCATCACAAACTGGGTGATATTTGTAGTCTTTATAAACTGTCTTTTCTTTCCATTTCATTTATTTACGGCTGTATTTTCATTACATGCTTTATTACTTGTGTCTAGTATATAATATGTACTTTCAACTCTGATTTTGGTGATTTAAAACAAGCTTACGACAATACTCATTGTGTCAGAGTTTATTAACATCATAACGTAACCATTTTATCACTCCAGCTGGGTAGGATGATTTTAAGATTAAAACATTTTGCATTAATTTACGATTATGTTGCCATTATTACATTGTCATGTATCAAACATATCCTGTATTTAAATATGTGAAGTTAAGTAACAGTGGTATTATATTGAGGGACCGTGCAAAGAAAGGATCAAGGCAGATCAAGCCAAACTGCTCAAGATCAACATAATTTCAAAGATTTGTCTTCTGATAGAATTGGTCTCTTGGTGTAGCTGACGTGTACTGTGTAGATTTAGCCTAATAGATTGGCTATCTATTCAAGATGTAATCTATTGCAGATATATATACTACTTAAATTTGATAAGGATCACGTTTTGTAATGTATGGCATTATCGTCATTTTTGGATTACATATATATCATATGAATTTTGGTTATTTTCAAAGATTACTGACTATCATGATTAAATCATTCGAGCGTAACGAGCATCAAAATGAGGACGGAGTCAAAATTAGACATTTTATGGGTATGTTTGGGGAATAGAAACTTTGAGAAAATGAGCTAAAGTGCAAAATTTTGTGTTTAGTATCGAGACCGATATAATTTTAAGTAGTATACGATAAGATGTGCCTACATTAATACTTCCACAGCACTAAGAATATAGTATTTATTTGTTTGTGTGATATATACTGAACAAAGCTTATAAACCCCTATCACATATATTGATGTTCACGTTATTTTCGAAACAATGTTCATAACGTACACCACTCACAATGTTTTGGTAAACCAAGACAAACGACATGTAATTTACCAGTTTAGAAATTTCGAAATGTTTATCTTTCAAATATACGGTTAAACTGATAAATGTTCTTTTGAGCAAGTGTCGATGAATCGCCTTTAATATATTGGGTGTGGTGAAGTTTGTTCAGTGTATTTGGCTTATCTACTACTTTTATTCATATCACTGAATTAAAGACAAATGGCTTGATCTCCTCTGCATTGTCTGTTAGCTTCAGTAAAAGTATTATCAAACTCTAGCACGCAGAAAGTATGGAATATGTCTTATCTGTATTGTTTTGATTACAACTTTCAGAGAGCTTTAGTTCGCGGATCTTTGGTTGCGATGGATATAATTCAAACAATTGGTCGCAATGTCAACGCCGAGGACCAACAGCAGCAACAACAGTCACAACCACAACAAGTGAATCGAAAACAACCATAATTATTTGCTTGATTTGAATACTTTCATGTTTTATTTTGTTTCAACAACCCTGTGATTTGTTATCCTTATCAATCGCATTATTATCTTCATCAACATCCTTATTGTTATTGTATCAATTCATTTCTTCTCCACGTTTTGTTATCTGTCTTCCTATTCCCATTGATAGTTAGATTGGTCGAGTCAAATATAGCTTGATATTGGCTCGATCATACATCGGTTTATCTACCTTTTTATGATCCTCTTATGATCGTCTTACCACATGTAGTATATCATTTAGCTGTATGCTCTTATTAATAATATCATGTTTCAGCTTGGCTAAATCAACCATGGTATGTTACCGAGTTATGTCAGCATTATTCATCTTTTTACATATTCATGACAATAGTTATATCTATATGATATATCGAATTTGGGTCAATCATACAACTCGTATCGAGTTGTGTATTGATAATGTTAAAAGTGAATGGTAAAAAAATAAACCTTGCAATGAGTATTTTGTTCCTAAAAGGACCATATCGTTGATCATACAGCAACGTCATACGTTCGTTCGAAACATGTCTTTCTGTGCTCCCACAACGGAGTCGGGGTTTATAACGTTTGCTTTCATACCATGTTCTCCAAATCTACCTGCTGCGTCAGACAATCTATAGGCAGAACACACTGAACATTTTGAATGAGGACCAACCACATAGTCATTCTGGGCTTCGAGCCATCGCTGTGTAAAGATAGTTAACTATTGCGTATAAACTGGCATCGTACCTCTTGTTTAGGATTTTCAATGTTTTGATATAATTAATGAAGATGGTTTTGTAGATAAGATATAGGTTCATGATTATTCGTTCCGTATTTGCATTTATCTTTAATCCATCTTTTATATACCCTGTACAAAGCTTGCATTTGCAACCCATTTCTTTATAAAAGCATCCATTTTTTATCCTCACAGTTCATCCCAAACTGGATACAACCTATTTTGTCAACTGTGAATTGTTTATTTGTTTCTGTGTCTACCTCTCGATTCCGAACGAAATTGGCTGGTTTCAATTTTTTTTTTTGTCAAAATACAAACGAATATTTTATTTTATTATCGGTAATTTATCTTAGGAGAAATTGAACACATCATTCTGGTATTTTCTCAGTGCATGCAAACATTTTTATACTTGTTACGCCCATTGTGTCAGATCAATAAATGACGAAGTGAACACAAATTTGACATCAACTATCATGGGCATTGTATATTTCCGTCTCATTGTTTGTTGATTGTTTGTCTTGATGTCAATGTGGCTTACTCAATAAACCCTGTTGACTCAGGCCTGGAAACCAGCCAATTTAACAATTATATCTTGTATTTGTTTTTGTCGTTTATTCAAGATCTCTTTAGACAGCCCGGTTCTGTATGTTTACGTTCACCTTCCATTTAGACTGTTTGCAGTGTATCAGTCCAGTATTAGATGTTAATTAAAATTCCATCCTGTAATTACCCCTAAATCAATTGTTTTTTCATTTTTATATCATTATAGGAAAAACATGCACGAGTGACGGACAAAGAGAGAGAGAGCTTCCTTTGAAAACCTGCATGGAATGTCCTAATCTTGTGAAAGCATGGATAATTGCATGGATAAGATACATTTGGCCTTCTTGTATCATGGCCTAGTACGTGTGGTAAAAAACTGACGATTGTTTTTTAATCCACACCTGACTATACTGTGTTTGTTGTATGATACATGTGTTTTGTAATTGTGTCTTGTTTAAATTGTTCATATCTGTTTACTGTTATAATACCATGTTGCTATAAGGGAGAGTACACTGTATATGTTAACTACCGTCCGACATTATCAGTTACCGTTTCTTGTTAAAACAAATCTTCGATTTGGATTTAGAATACAGTTTCGACGAACAAGACATGCAAATAAAGGATAAGTTGCCAACATGCGTATATAGCACATACTATTTTTGCCTGAATGATGTATAAATACACGCAAAATAATGCCTTGATCGCAAATTAGTATCACTCGCCTGTATGAAGGTTTCCTTTTAAAGCGGTAAGGCAATTAAGTATATACTCGTAGTTAAAACGAAATGAACATAAAATGTTTATGTAATGTTCACGTATACATGTTTATGTCTCAAAATATGTCCATTGCATGTAACACATACGCACGTCATTATCTTTCTTAGTCTTTGCTCGCACATAGCAGTTACCTATTCTTGTTACATTTCTCCTGTACAGAATGAATTGCATGTCTTCATTATAAATAATACCTTTTTTAATTTGAATTTTTTTTTTTCTTAATTATGTACCATCTCATCAAGCATTACTGTGGTGATTATTTTGTTGTAAAAATAAGTGTGCCTTGGCTGACATAATGCATTGTTTGATGATACATACTTTGAATTGTTTTCTCATTCATTTTGTCAGAATATCTGTCTGCTACATCGAGGTATATTAAACTTAAAACTCATGTATGTCCTCAAGGTTTTCCATGATATACTGAATTGACTTTTATAATTCATGTTGTTTATTACTTCTATCACTTAGAAGTTCATTGAAATTGTCTGAATGGAACTATTTGAATATTTCATTATCTCATCTTGCAGTATATTTTCGTTATTATGGCGAAATTATTTTCAAGAATGCCATGGTTTGTTAGAGCTTAATTAGATTTTTGAAAACCTTAGTGTTTGCTTCGCCGCTTTCGGCTTATTACACGTCATAATATAAATGCACAGCTTGTTTCATTCGGTTCAATTTTATTTCATTGGTTTTTGTTCGAACGAGCTGAGTAAGTAGGCTTTTCATTCCGCTATATCTGAATGCTAGTTCATTTAATTCATCCGTATTAATCAGCTTTACTTTCGTTCCATCGACGTACAGATTAAAATCAAGGATTTGGCTCTTACACTAATTGGGTAGGAGATTAAACAAATGGTTTTCAGTATCTGAATGAGCTTACAGTCTGTCAGTTTTATAAAATTGCAGTGTTTAATTTAGATGTTTTAAAAGCCTTTTAAGCCTTTAAGCATTCTGTTCAGAGATAGTACATCAATATGGAATGTTCAGGTTAAAAACAAGCAGCCTAACTATTATGGACATTAGCAAATCTCGTTCGTTGTCCTTGAAAAAGCCATCAAATTCGTTATAGATATCAAGTAAGATTTTAAGAAGTCCCGACTGAGTCTTCATCTTTGTATTTCTCTCAGGTTCTGAAATAGAGATCAGTAAACAAAAACAGAATAGTTTTCACTAAATCAAGAAACCATGTGTATCGAGATTATTAACTTTCACTCTTTAAAATGTGATATGTGAACATAAGCACATCTCACCCACTTTTGCAATCGGAACTCCTCGGTGTTTGTCTAAAGAAAAGTGCCATGGACATATTAGGCTGGCCGCCATATTGTTGTTGTTTTTTATTCACGGGCTACTTTCCATCCTGGCAATGGAAATAATCTGTTTCTCTTTCAATGGGAATTTGATGCCCATTTTATCAATTGCGAACGATAAACACGTTTGAAAGTCTGTAATTCTGAGAATGATTCATAATATCCTAGTGTTGAAAAAGCAGTGACCGAAAACCACATAACCAAAATGTGTAATCCTATACTTATGTACGAGGCGTATTTCTCAGTTACGGAAATGCCCGAGTAGTTACGATTGCCACTTTTGTTATGCATTTCTTTAGTTGATTTGTTGATCTCCTTTGGTAATTATACATATTCGATTGCATAAATATTTAATTAATTCATTCAGGCAATTGTTTACTTTACTTTGATATTTGAATAATTAATGAGTAGAATAATGTAAATATGATTGTAAGAATGTTTTTATTGTACATTAAATTGTAAATATTGTTTTTTGAAAGTATGTAGAAGGTGTGTGGTAGGTTTCATGTTTTCAACCAAACGCATGAAGTGTGGTCCAGCATTGTGCGAACTTTTTTCATTTCTGTTTCGTACGAATTTATTTATCTATGTTGATGTGTTTACTAAGATTGCTATTTGATATATTCATACTGAACATACAATGTAGCAGTATTTAATGACATTTTCTATTTCTGATCCTAGATGTTTCAAAAGAGAATGAAACTATCGACACATTCAGTATTATTTGCAGCAGAACCACTCTAAACTCAAATTTCCGACCTGGCGGTCTTTTTCAAGAGCTATGATGCTCAACAAGTTGATAACAAGTTACAATGCAAAGTTTTAAGCTGTACTAAAAATGTAGACTAATTGTTAGTACATCATAGCTCTTGAAAAAGACCGCCAGGTCGAAAATTTGAGTTTAGAGTGGTTCTGCTGCAAACGATATTGTGATCCCCTTTTAGGGATATATTTATACTAGTCAGTATTATTGTTTGTATTTTCTTTTTAACCATTCATTAGTGGAGGCTGGGTTAGAACTGATGCGGTCGGTTGGTGAATCGACAGCTAGTTAAAATAATGGTTACGACGGCACATCTCTCAGCGAGTTGCCTGGCAAAAACAGAAGGGATTCGGGTGGTACTGTGCGAACAAAAGACAGGCGTCACATAAGCCAACTTGACTGGTTATTTTTTTAGGAGTAACACTATAATAAAGCCTGAACCACAAAAACATCAATTTAAAATTATGCATATCGTTGCGGTTTTTAGATTTTTATTCATTTGTTTTGTTTTGTGGCATAAAATATTTACGCACATACATTAAGTTTTGCTTTGTAACATAGGCGAGTGTTGTATTCGATGTCGGAAACATTACCGATGGATAATTCATTGATTTTTGACATAACAATGTGTAATCACTCCATAAATAAATTCTCTGTCTGATTAACATTAGCTAAAAACAACACATATCAATTATTTTGATACGGTGAAACTTCGATATTAAGATCACCTCTCGGACCAAATACATCAGTCTTAACATGAAGTTGGTTTCATTATGAAGTTGGCATATTGAAACCATTCTGAAACAAGGATTCGTATGGTGGCATATTTATGCATACACTTAGCGAGTAAATTTTCGCTAAAGCTTTCTAAATGTTCTTGAAAAAATATTTTACTTTCATCATGAAAGTATCATATCTTCCACTTTATAAATAAAATGTGTTTGAGGTTAGGGTTCATTTAATGTTGGAAAATCTTATCATGAAATGTTTTAATGTCTCTGTTTTTATGAAGATTTGGAAGAATTTCGAGAAAATAATTTAATTGTCTTATGCAGAAATATGCCACCATACTTTTGATAATCGAAGTTATCTTCATAATGATGTAGTCGTTAAATGAGGTTAGCTGCAGTTTATCATTTTTCATGTTTATGTTTTTGTCTATACAATGTTAACGATATGATCCTATGCGTAAATAAATCAATTTAAATCTTTGTAATGTTGTTTTGTTTCACTGGAACTTGTATCAGTAAGTACGGTCAAATCGTTCTATACATAGCGTGACGTCACTACGTTTGTCTAACCTCTATACATAGAACTGATTACTATCCACATTTAGATAGTTATACATACGCTAAAATATAGTTACGCGGAAGGATAAAAAATGTCAAAACAACTATATCGGTGGTATGTTATTAACAAAATATGTTTAGTTATGTAAAATGAAAAACGGTATACCAGTTCTATTATTGTGCTTTTGTCAATAACACTAATTATTCAATGAAACGCAATGTTGAAGTACGCTTGGCTCCAATGTGTACCATACGGTGACGTCACGCTATGTTATTGTTTATAACTTCCATTTTGTATGTAGTTCCTGGCAAATACCCATAATGCCCCGAGCAGAAGAACACAGGTCAGTGCATAGCGCTACCGTAGTGTACACATTGCGATCAAATAACTCAACTATACCAATGGTGTGCTTGCTCTTTTCAAGATGGAGAGAACTGCTGTTGTCAGACATAAGCATAAGAACCAGGCCTTGATTGGCTAACACTACGATCTTAGTTTAAACTTAATTTATTCATTCATCTTTATATATAACAGACAGTGAACCGAAATTGGTCGGATCTGAATAAAAGCTTGGTAAGCTTATATCAATTCTTCTCTAATCTGAGTTGGCATATGTTTAGTATTATTCAGACAATGCAATGACTGCAACATGTAAGATCAATGAATGTTTTTAGAAAGGAATAATCAAACATTAATTTCAATGGTCGTACATTACGTCATCGCGCACCTGCCGCTTCTAAGATGAAATGTGTTGTGAAATGTGAATTATAAGAATTTGTAAAAGTAAAGGAAAATAGTATATAGCGCACCAAGAAATGGCTATTGTAAATAAAGAGATTTTAAAAACAGTTCCTGATGTTAATGTGTCATCTTGTCGTGGAAACGGGATAAAGTAGTTTTGTCTGAATGGTCCAGGCCTTCAGGGTTTTATTGAAGATTCTAACTACAAACTTTTTTCACAACATCATAACATGCAGTTGTAAATCCTTGATGTGTTACATCATTTTACTTTAATAAATTACTTAAATGACTTCATACAAATACCTGTAGGTCGAGAGATGATGTTTACAGAAAGAAGGTCCGGATGAATCAGCAGTAACGTAGTGTACTACCATTGAATTTACCACAAACAACATACTGGTACAAGAAACAAGAAAGCTTAAAGACGTTTTCGGTAGTTCGCTACATTTTTCACATAGACATATAGGAAAAATTAAAACTGATCAATGAATTGTTTTTTAACTTTTCATGATCGTAGCATATGATAACAGAAACATTTTAAGCAAAACAAATTGGGGGTCACTGATCTCGTTGTTTAGTTATCTGCCCTTGAATTTGGATTTTTTGCTTATTTTAGGTCATTTTTTCGCTTAAAATGTTTCTCTTATCATATGCTACCATTTAAAAAAAAGTTTTTAAAAAATGCATTGATCAGTTTTAATTTTTCCTATATGTCTATGTTAAAAATGTAGCGAACTACCGAAAACGTCTTTAATGAATAAAAAAATTATAACGACATTGTGATATGAATTTTACATCAACTCAACACGTTTTGTCGTAATAAATTATATCATCGGATAAGAGAAGTGTGTCAGAATCAAACAGTCAGATCGTCCTTTAATTGTGTCCATGTGCAGATAAGCAACCGATTAATTTTCGTGATTAATCCGGGTCTCTATAATTATATTTGTTTAGGCATCGGTAAATAAAGATATGAAAAGGATCGCTAGAAAAAAAACATACAAAACTTCATCTCCCATGTATTTTTTGTTTCGTTTCATCGGCGATAAATGTGAGGTCTGGTCCACAAAACTAATGTATGTAATAACTGTATTTTAAAAATACTTTAGGTCGGTTTTTGTATGTTTTTTTTCTAAGAATCCATTTTAAATTTACGTTTTAAAACGAAACAAACAAAATTTTAGAGATTTCGAAAACAGTGATTTTGTCTCTTTCAGTATAAGCATATGATGTTAACAATCGAATTATTTACCCACCTATCAAATGCATAACCACAAACCGACGTTTTCTAGTGATGATATTATTCTTAATTTTGATGTAAATTATTTTGTTTACAAATATATTATTTTCTTTTAGAAATATATTATTCGGATCAACAAAATCCAGCAATTCTATTAAAGGTTGAAAATAAAATCAAGTAGACAGTTGTAAAAACAATCCACGCAATCAATATAAATATATATGTAAGGATTGATTCCCAGAATGTCTTTTGCATTTATATCCAACCTTCCAACAGCCAACTATCAATGCCCTATAAAAAAGCACAAAATGCACATTCTACAAAACAATTACAACAATTTTTAGACATAATATTTCAAGATAACATACTTAGCCAAGTAACCCTGGTTGTACCACAGGTGGCTGTATCAGTGGCTTTTTACCTTGATAGTATGTATAAGCTCAGTGACGGTTTTTTTTGGTGAACCAAACACTGATACAGCCACCTGTGGGTTGAACGTGTGGCGTTTAACAGCAAATCACAATAAAAGAAACGTATTACTAGTAGTTATCCGACAAGGGGAGTAACTGTGTAACGGATCTTTCTATAAAATATTGAGTTACTTCCAGTTAATCGAAAGAGCTGCTAATTTCATTGACAGTTCTTAATTATTCACAAAAAAAAACATTGTAATTCAACAAATCAAAAAGCAAACATTTTACATATTTAACCCATCGTGTTTTGGTTAAATTACTTATGGCTTGAATTTGGGGGGTCACAAGAATTAAAAGAATATATACCGGTATTGTATTAACCTGAACGATAATACGTTTGGTATATATAACCACAACCAACATAAGTACTTGTGCACTGTTTTATAAGTTGGAAAACAAAATTAATTCAGAATGTAGCATTACAAACAAAAATCGTATAACATGTAAGACGATAAACAAATGCGAAGTTTGTTTGGCATGTAATTAATATATGCGATAAATTTACAGATTTATTTGTGCATCGAGAATATCTAAACAAGAAGATGACATTTGACAAGAATAAAACCCCAATTAGCTTTTCGGGTGTATAAATATAAGCAGGTCTTATTTTACCTAGAAAGAGTATGTCTTATCAGGGAAACTGACTTTTACTTGCAATAAAACATTCCGACATTTTTCTTTTTTAATCACGAAGTACATAAAGAAATGAGGCAAAGTAGTTTTTCAATGATATTGCAAAAATAAGAAAACAAATAGAGCTGATATATAGCCAATTCCCAAACGGGTATACACATCACGTAGGCAAATATGAAAAATGTGTGACGACGCGCATACCGATCCGTTTGCAATTTATGCAGATATTTGTAAAGACAGATATACCCGTTCCATTGGCAGCAAAAGGTATAGGTAAGCGTTCATTGTTCAGATAACTATATCACTAGTAAACAGCTGACTACTGTATATATTTGAAATATATGCGGAAACAAAAATACTCTTGTCAACTGCTTCTGTGAAACGATAAATGCACATTGTGAACTACAATACAACCTCTCCAGAGCAGCCCTCTCTTGAGCAATAACCTCCACGCAACAGCAGCATAATTTAACGGCACGATTTAACTATTAATTAAACCTCTCCGGAACAACAACCTCACAACAACAACATAATTTTGCTACTCCCAAAGGATGTTGCTTTGAAGAGGCTGCACTGTACTATCAAATCATAAATGATTTACAAAGTATGCGCTGGGATTGTTGTTTATATGCAAGTCTAGGTTCGTCTTAAATTTTCAGCATTTTGGGGATTCTTTCTATATAACTTTCAACGCTATTATTTAATGCACTATGATATGATTATTATAAACATAGTCTCATATGTACAAGAACAAATCCATCTTAATGCATTTCACGTCAAAATGCTATTATTAAATTCCCTGGACCATTATTATCACTAAGGTTTTCAGAAAACCGCAAATATACGTACACACTAACAACATAGTTTGATTTGAATTGGCAGCCGTTTATATTAAATGCTTTAAGATGTATCTATATATTCGAAGAAGTATATATTTGACGTAATACAGGAAAAGAATAGTATTCGAATCACGAAAAATATATTACAGAAATTTTAAAACTAAGGGTACTATGCTTGGCATCTGTCAACAAGGTTTACATCATTCGTCCTTTGTTAAAATACGTATAGACACATATTGCTAAGTTGATAAATCCGTCTGAGAACAAACCATACCACTATGGAGAATGTTAAAACATATAGATTGATATGACAAAGAACTTTTTTTTTCTTTTTTTTTTTTTTTTTTTTTTTTTTTTTTTTTTTTTTTACCTGTCAATCTTTATTATCCCCGTCAAATGGTAGTAAGTGGATATGACAAAGAACTTACATCACAACATATGAAGAAACAAAACAGAAGCCTCATAAGAAATAACTATCTTCCTTGCACACACAAGTCTTTATAACAGTAAGGAACAACACTCCGGCTGAACTTAAGATATTCAAAATAAAGATAATTTTGAAAGGGCCCATATTAATAAGAGTTGTCATGTTTACATAAAATATAAACCTCATTATCTAGATTACCTTTGAAACAAAACCAAGCATGGCCTGCTTACAAAGAAAAGGAATAATAATAGACAGCATTTTCATTTTGGTTTATAAAATTCCTGATTCGGATAAAAGCTTCGTCGGCTTATTTTTACAAACCCATACGCCATATGTTTTCTAATGTTTGAGAAACTCGCTTTTGAAGTTTGGCGTAAATATGCTAGTAACGGGTTTGTTGAATTTGGATTAACCCTATTTAACGAAGATCTAGAAGCAGGTAAGAATGTTTATTGTAAAGAACTCATCGAGACGTAAAATATGATACTCAAATCACAATATCGTCAAAAATTGAGTCACGGTGTTTTAGAAATAAGCCGAAGACTAGTTTACAATAACGGGGATACACAATGACACACAAAGGTATACAAGCCATTAGATGGACGACATATACATGATAAAATGCAAAATAATCATTATTTAATTACAGCTCACTTCTTCAATATTAAGTCATTATATAACGACGACTAAAGACGTTTTCATTTTCTTTACATTTGTATGTGCACACCATATAATGAGACCACCTGGATGTTTTATACTATTTTATACCGTTTTTATATCATCTTATTTATTTTGTCAGTAGATACGCCGATTCTCTATGTTATACGACTTTTTCAATATTAAGTCATTATATAACGACGTCTAAAGTCATTTTCATTTTCTTTACATCTGTATGTGCACACCATATAATGAGACCACCTGGATGTTTTATACTATTTTATACCGTTTTTATATCATCTTATTTATTTTGTCAGTAGATACGCCGATTCTCTATGTTATACGACTTTTTCAATATTAAGTCATTATATAACGCCGTCTAAAGTAATTTTTGTTTTCTTTACATCTGTATTTTTTTAATGCACACCATATAATGAGACCACCTGGATGTTTTATACTATTTTATACCATTTTTATATCATCTTATTTGAAAATAAATGACAAAATTTCAATCAATACTGGGTTGATTATATTTCATCTATCATCAAACAAAGCATCACCTATGTGTATATACATATATTAGATACAGTAATTTTGGATGAAGAAATTGTAGGTTGGCATAAATCATCTTATTTATTTTGTCAGTAGATTTAACGCCGATTTTCTATGTTATTCCAGTTTCTCTCACAGTTTTCACCATTTAAACAAATTACTAACTTATCTTCCATAGGGAGCAGGAAACTTCCCCACATACGGAGGAAAAATATCATAGAAGGGTATTACCTGCCTTGACCAGGATTCGAACCCACTTAGCCGGGTCAGGCGACCGGGATTCGAACCCGATTCGCCGGGTCAGACGACCGAGATTCGAACCCGATTCGCAGGGTCAGAAGTCCAACCAGTCTACCACGGACGCGGCTTACAGGTGAAACTCATATCGTGATTTACTTATATATATGTATAATTATCATGACATTGTTGCTCACAGATTATAGTTGGAGAACTGGAGTAAGTATTCTTCAACACTGGTCATGTTCTATAGCAAGCAAACTGGATTTCATTTATATGTTTTTAATGCTTTGGTTTGGTGAATGTCACATACAAAAACGAAATTGCCGTGACTTACGCGACCATAGTAATTCCATTATGATTTAGATGAAACTTAATTTTCTGCCAATTATTCTTATAAAAAGACACTAAGCACATTTTGCGTGAGCTCACAGCCTGATTCGAAATGATTATTTGGATTTATTAGATTTGTTTTAGAATAAAGGCCTTCCATTTCTTACCGATGTCGGTTTGAAAATATTATTTCTTTGTCGTAGAATATGATCTTATAAAAACAGAGACGTCAGTTACCGCTACAATATACATAAAGAAATGCGTTACGCTAAACCATATTACAATACTACCATACGAGCAAATTTGCCTTTAATATCTTTCCCCGAAATTCAAAATATGTCTGAACATACAACAAATCATTCTTAGAGAACAAATGCGCAGAAATAATGAAATATTAGCAAAAAATCTGTTTTCATCCATAACCAATTTCCATACAAATATGAAAACGAAGCCAAAACTAACTATCTTGGATTTGCTAAATTTCTTCCAATAATAAATCACACCAGATAAAGTCAGAGAAAGTGATAAAACGTGGCACATAGAGTATGTGAAAAGAAAAAAGAAACAGACATAGGGTAGAAATCGCTATTGTGTAAAACTGTTACGCACGATGATCGTTTGTGCCATTTTCTGACGATCACATGAACTGAAACGGAAAACCCCACGTGACACTGTCATTTATCAAGTCAGTTCTTTATTAAACACTGTGCCCCAGAAAAAACGCTATATACAGACTGCCCGTTCATCATCGTCTAAAATTGTGTTCCTTTATTATTAATAATTTGTCGTTTCTGTCAGTCTTTTGTTTTCGTTTTCAGCCTGGGGATTATCATTAGGGATCTGGAACTCACCTATCATTACTTAATGATTATCGTCTAAAGCCTTGTAGAAGCCAGCTTAGATCTATTGATCCCACTCGTACAGAACGAATCAACAAATAATCTTGGATACGAGTGTCATAAGGCAGTCAACAAGTGGAACTAACACATTATCTTAGAACTACACGTGTGTTTGAGAAATTTATAAAAGGACTTTCTACGAGTGGTGCCATTCATAAAGACTTAGTTGAAGCGAGCAAGACTTATTCAGCTTGGATGAATAATAAGGCGCAAATGTCAATATACTAAAATTAAATAGTGTTTCGTTTCTTCCTTTTGATTTGTTTAAAGTGATGGACAATTGGAAAGCTAGCGGAAACGTACGAAGATGATTCCGGAAACATTCGTGAATTGCCGGAAGTTTGTATACTATCTCAAGATAATAATCTGACGTCTGACAGCCGCTGTCTAAGTGTATTAGTTGATTGTTTCCACTATTTTATGGACATCTTCAGATGCTCTACTGTTCAAATATGGAACCAATATGGATACTTGTGATTTTAAATTTAACTAGGTAGGTTTTTTCTCAATGTTAATCATTCAAGATATATGTATACATATATATAGTATTCACATTTCTAGACTTCGTTCTCTTTGCAATGTACTGTCTGTAATTACAGCCAACGGGGTGAATGTGTGTTTTACAGGTAGAACATTTTAAGGGGCCTCCATATTCACTTATTGAATCTGGTTAGGTCTTTGACATAACATATCCTAACATTGAGTGTTTTGCAATGCTTGATCATTTTTCTTAATATTTACCTTGGTGGTTACAATACCTTTTCGAGCTTTACAATATCCTTTTCGAGCATTACAATATATCCTTTTCGAGCATTACAATATATCCTCTTTTTCGAGCATTACAATATTCTTTTCTGAATGACTGGTTATATTTGAAAAATACTAATTGCTCTTCTGACGACTTGGTAAAACTTCAGAAGTCTATATCAAGCAGGCATCTCCCTATTTCTCCCATACATTCTTTATAACTCCATCTTTAACGCGAGCGTATAATGATTGTAAACATGCGATTGATGGTCTCGGCGATTGTCAAGATTGTCTGGGAGATAATTCTGTGTTTTAGAAAAAATGCCCAACAACTTTGAACTTATGAAATGGTAACTTCGTAAAAGAAATGTGATAAATATCTGTTCTGTATCTAGTGCGTGGTCAATTAGATTTAACAACACGCTGGGATGTTTATTGACACAATGAAGAACTTTCATGATTACTTAACTAGGTTTATTTGTTTGTTTGTTTGATCGATTTTATTACCCTTTCCATCTGTCAGGGTTATATGAGGCAGACAGTTCCCCTAATCATCGTTCCTGGGATGAACCAGTACTAGACCCCATCCTATGAAAGCAACTGCCTACTTTCTCACATAAAGATACATGGTCGGTGGCTGGGCTCGATCCCACGACCCTCTATTAGTGACAGGTTAGAATGAATTGAAGTCAGCGACCTTAACCACTCGACCACGGACGCGGGTCTGATTTAACTACATTTTGTATAACGTCAGGTACTAGTAATTACATTAGAGAACACATCGATGAAATGAAAATGATTATGATACGCTGAATGTCTCCCCGTACAAATCTCAATGAATGAACACAAAATCAGAACAGAAGACTGTGCTATCAAAGCTTAATAATATACAAATTACTAAATTATAGAGAAATCAGATGGTTTAAAACTTTTCAGAATTATTTTGTTTTGAATTTGTATAAAGTTTCTGTTCATGGAGTTTTAAATCATGAACAGAGAAAAGACATTAGTTTGAACCTGTGAAAGCATAAATCTATTAACTGCTTGTAGATCATTTGTCTAAAACGAATTATATAGAATAATCAGCACAGAACTTAATAAAGAGTAAATAAACTGTCTCCGTATTGATCAACAGCAACCGAAATGGGAACGTATCATTACGAAAATCACATGGAATCCATTAGCCAGTACGTCTCGCTCTAATAATTCCTTTTGACAGTTTTGTGTCAGACGAATAGGCATCATTCGCTTGCACACAATTTCCCCATTTTTCCTATTAACTGAGACACATTTGTCAATATAAATACACCCCAAATATATTACATTTTGTATTAGTTATGATCCATTACACGTTAAATAATGAATGGAACCTGACAAAGCTTACATGGCAATTTGACAGTTCCTGTTCCTTCTTGAAGTATTGACAATCGACAACAAACCGTTTGTTTTCTATAACGATATTTAATTATTTTATGATTGCCTCGTTTTTTTCAATTTTCCTCGATACGTATGATTTGTATCTTCTATTATGTTCCATGAACATGCACGGTTATACCAGGTCTGTCATTGTTTATATCTAAAGGGGTATTGACAATGCAGTTTTAAAGATTGAATTTAAGTTTGTTAGAAAATATTATGATACTGTATAAAACTCCCTGTGTCTGCTAATTTGACGAACCATACTAGTATGTGCGCCTCTAGAAGCCCAGATCCAGGTTTCCTTGTCCATTTTTATTTATTTTCATATGAACAATATTATCGATTTAAAACGTAAATAATTGTAAATAAAATGTTCTGTCGACCTATCGACAAAACAATCTTTGGGCATGTTTATGGAAACCTGATTTGGTTTGCTTATAACTTATAAAGGGAAAACTGTTGATGAATCTTTGTGAATGTCGTATCACCTTAATTAACATCATAACGCCTTTTGAAACCCATATGTTACATGTATACCTATATAATTAATTTGAATATACTGTTAAAGAACCATCGTGAGTTATGCTGTAATATAAAATTGTAAGAAGTTGTTAAAGAATCAGTCTTAACATTGGCCTTAGGATACTGTGGAATCATTAATTTTCGTTAAGGATTTAATTTCGAGGATTTCGTGGGTTGGCTCACCACGAAATCAAATCCCCACGAATTTAACTGCAGAGATAAGCATTTCTTTTTAAAAAAATTAAAAAACACGAATTTATGTCCCCACGAAATAGCCATTTTAGTAAAAACCACGAAAATTGAGCCCAACGAAAATAAATGAAAATACAGTATATATAATGCAGTAAGCGCCTTCGTAATAAATCAGTTTTTCAAGGTGATTGGATCGAAATCAATGCCACAATTTCCAATTAAATTTCAATAACATAATCAAAAACCTACTGGCCAACAGATGTTTTTTAAATGCAATAACATACTACCAACGTTTTGTGGTATTCTGTAATGCATGACAAGTTGTAGCTACGATTCGATCTACTAAAGTTCGTACTTTGGATTATGCTGTTGAAACCAACCAGGTCAGCTCCATAAACAGTCTTAAACAGTCTATCTTTTAAATGATATGTCTCATATTAATGGGCATAGCTACACTCAACAAAACTTGTAACGTCATGAAACGTTCGACACTTTCTCAAAATATTATTGCTGAACGATATCGAAATTTCTATATTGGTAAATCGCATGTCGTTAATCCTAGTGAACTTAAGTGGCACGGGTTTGTATCTTACTATAGTTGGCCCGAAAACCATGCACATAGCATGTAAATCTCATGTTTAGATTATTAATTATCAAAGGCTCTATATATTTAAAACATAGTTTAATGTATGTAGAACTCTCAAGTGGCCATTAAAATGACTTTCCTAAGCACTTAAGATGTTTATTACTGATTGCTGATATATTTTCTAAAACATGATTTTGAACACCAGAATTATGGCATTGTTTCAATGTATATAAGATCGTAATGATGCATAGAACACATCTTAGACGGGCATATTCTCTTGGGGCACAACCCTTCCTTTACAGTCTGTAGTGATGTTAGCCATCTATTCCCTGCAGATGTATGGTTTATGTATAAGCAGTTCGGTTACATAATATTCACACAAAATAATATTACGATTAAGAAAAAATATGATACGTGGTCGGCGGTTATAACATCCGTTATTTACCAGTGCTTAATAATTTGTTCTACGATATCTGACTGATATCTTTGTGAATTCAATACGAAAATTCTATAAGGATCACTTTCTCAAGTCGAGCTTTGTCTGCAGACCCCGGCGAAATTAAAAAAACTCCGAAAACTGTAGAGTTACAATAGTGTCGTGGGCATATTTTATATGATAAGCTCTGCTTTTTTCTTGTTTAAGTGTATAGTACATTTATGGTATCAATATCTAAGCTATGCTGCTTTATGCAGTCAGCCTCTTGCATAAAATTATTTCGTTTTGTTTATGATAACCACTTTGAAATACAAAGAACCAAAGCAGAAATAATTAAATGATTTATCGCAGTGGTATGAGTAGATAAAACAACGAAAGACCATAATCCTACACTAGTAAAAATGTTTAATGATTATACAAAAACACATATTAATAGTAATTATCACTAATTAAAGCAATGAATAAGAGGGGGCGACACTACAGTTGTAAGACCGTCGTATTGACAAGAAATTGCTTCCCGACACAGGTATTATACAAGCGGAAAAACAATTTAGAATTTGTAGAATCTAATATAGACTTTAATTGGATACAAGTATTTAGTGCAGTTCTGAATCGACGTGCCGATCAATATACCTGTTTTTCAATGAGTATGAACTTTTTAAAGGATCAGATATGTTAAAGGGAATATTTCTTTGTTTAACTAACTATTCGAAGTTGGGGTTTTACCGTTGTTTTAGAAGTTACAAATGCGTTCCTAGTAAAATCCTAGTCAAGCGATATGAATTGTTTTTAATTGCTTATGTTTAGTCTGCAAGTATATATTCTGACATAATCAGACCCATCTTATTTCTTTTTCGTTATGAACGTTGACTGCAATTGATGAAATGCTGAACTGCATTGACATCGAACAATTTCTTGAAACTTATGGATTACAGACACTAATACACGTTTTCATTTCTAGCCATTAAACTCTTGTTTATTTTCATTGAATATGTAGAATGAATCATTTATAAATCATTCAGACATTTACCTTAAGCTTTTTCTGAATTGTATAATGTTGGCCTTTGTAAACATGACATTGCAAATGCTATGCAATCATAGAAAATGGAGAGTGCTTATACATGTAATGTAGCATTACCTCCCTTTATGATAAAAAAGTTTGTATTAGGGTCTGTTATCCTTAATAACTTGATAATGTTTATAGTCCCACCTTTAGGCAGATGTGCATGGGCATTTTCGAATTACGTTTCATCTTAATATTTCAAATAGTTAATTAATAAAAGTAATTATGGCCTCTTTGTGACAGAGTAAATACACGCTTTATTAGGTAAGATGGGAATTTTAAATAAAGTCCACATTTCCAGAAAAATAAGTCATACTTTTGATAACCAAAGAGAGTAATACATGGATTTCGGGTATAAAAATCCCATTCAAACTTCAGTCTGCACGGAAGAACATATCCAAGAACCGTGGAAAAACAACGTCGCTGTATATATACGAATGTAATACAAAAAGACAGGGGATGGTGACGTGTTGCCAATAAAATTGTATTATTTACTCTAGAAGGTGTGGAGTTTATGTGAATTGAGTGTACTGCCTAGACAGTTCAGTCGTTGATTGTTGCAATGATGTGTTAACATGAGAAGTAGATGACAGGGGTTTGTATCCTTACTAGTCTGCGTAAATGTGGAATTAATTGCGTGTAGAGTGTCTTGAGAACTATTGTGATAACTGCGTCGTCGGCACCTACGTCGTCTGTGTCTTTGCAAAAACTATTAGGGGTATAGCAACATGAAACTTCATAGGTGGATAGATCTCACTGAGGCGTTGAACAGACGAGCGTTTTCACCTCTTGTTGCATTGTTTATTGTTTGTCTTAGGCCTTTATGGATCAAGTCAAAGTACCAGCAAGTGATATACCATGATTGTACATTCACCCAATCTGTTTTTATACCATTACTACAAATGCAGAATAATTTGTTGGATTCAACAACTTAGGAAGTTATTGTCATCTCAAAGATTTAATTTCAAATTGTTAAGATTGCGACTGGCAAGACCGATTTATCGAGTGACTTCAATGCGACTGATTAGAAATCTATTATAGACCCCGTGGATATAAAGAAACACTTACATGACCGATCTTCGGTATATTAAATCTAGATTCGTATCGTTAAATGGGCTTAAATTTAATTTACGTCCTTGCGTAAAAATTTTGTCTGAGAAATGCTTCGTGACTGCTATCATTCCTTAATTGTCCCACTTCATACCGTTTAACTGATTGTTCAATACATTATCATGATCGAAGTAACACAATATTGTAACTACTGAAAATATTTATACATATATAAGATTTTTAAAGTAGTTTTTAGTACTAAAAAATGTAAGTTTCATTATATCTGAATTGCGACGTGTGCAAAATTTCTAGTTTTTGGTATTCGAAAATGTTTTGACAAATTCAGGGATTTATGCATAATCCAGTCTTTCCCTTCTAACTCATGCTTTACTACGAGTGTTATGCTAAATTTTCTCCCGAAACATATATAATAACTGCTGCCTTCAATGATAATTTTCTTAAAGTTTTTTAAGTTTTAGTTTATGGTAATGCAATGATATTTGATGCTAATAATCATGGTGATTTGCATTGACAAGAAAATAGGCTTTTATTTAGATAATACATCCAAAAGAGGGATTATTTTCAAGTTTCATATCACGACATTTGAGAACAAACATCGATTATTGTTAGTGAAATTAATTGTTTATGATTTTAGAAAGAAATGCTGTTATTAGTTAGTTCGTGTACGTATAAAGGTCTGTGACACAATGTTCAAATACAATTGATGAAAGCCTAGTGTAAAAGCTGCGTTGCTTCTTCAATGCCTCTGCAATACTATCTATATGTTTTGCCTTTCATGCATTAATGAAGCGATAATATGACTTTCAGTTTTGGCTAGTTTTTTCCAAATTTATTATAAAGTCCTCTTTTTGGGGATTTTCCACATAGTTCTAACTTCCGCAACTATTGTTGAATTGCACATGTGTCAATGTTGTAAAAGTGAGTAATGATTTAAGCTTTCGTATTCCAATAAGCTAACACATTGTTTCGGTCGCATGGGAGTTCACTTCTCACATTTGAATGAATAAAAAATCTCTGCTTTGTTTTTAATTAACTATTTTTCTTCTTCCATAGTTCATAAAGTGGTAACCTGTAAATCATCTTATATAATTCTACCAACATTTAGCAACATGATATTTCTCCGAAGACGTAAATCATCACAGACAGTCTATTGTAATAAGTGTCAAGTTGTTCCCAAATGTCTTATGCTATAATTGTTTTCAGCCTATTGGTAATATGTGTTATTTACAACATTGACATCCACTCGCATTATTATTGCCAATGGTTGATGCGTAACAGAAGATGTTCTGTATCTGTAGTGACTACAGACCCGTCTTGTATTATTAGATAACACTTATCTTATTCTGAGTGATCAGAAATATAAGATCCAGATATTTACACAATAGGAAATAAGTATTAGTTAATTGTTTAGAGAAAATTAAAATAATATTTATAAAACAGAAACCTCAGGTCAATGTTGTTATATACCTGTTTAGCGAAGACCAGAAAAAAATCGTCGTTTATACGGTCACTCGACCAACCCATATATTGGCCGACCTTCAGTTTCAATAAGCAAAATCTGAAAGTTTAAATCATAACTTGATGTGCTTACACAAAAAAATAGAACGTTCTTCCGCAAACCTTAAAAGTTTTAGTAAATTTATCACCCTACACGTAACTATTGTTTATTGCCTTTAATGTCAACGGCAAACTATGGTAATTTGAAACTGGGGACAACAGTCCAAGATTTTCACGTTTTGTACGGGCACATATTGTGATATACGCTGACTGATTGGCGACTGGGACAAAGTGTATGAATACATTGCGCTGCCATACCGTACTTTTTCCCAATGCATGTCTCTCTTCAAAGAGGGAAGAATAGACACAAAAATTGAGGATCGTCTTGGGCGACCTTCGACTGCTGCGTCAGACAAAGACATAGATACTGTGATAGAGATCATTAAGATAGATGAAGATGCACAGTGGAGGAGAGAGGGGAAATGTCAGGCCTTAATTTGTCAATGGGTTTCATTATTTAAAAAGAATCGGTAAACCTGCGTAAGGCTTGTACTCGCTGGATACACTTAGGAAACTAAATTAGGGACTTTTGGTTGAACCCATATATGAAATCCTGCTTAAGGGGAAGCAACTTTGACGTACAGTTTAATGGGAAACCCTCTTTACCGGTAAACAAAAAGATTACTTCAAAATTTCATTTTCTGAGTGGCTTTTGAGTCCTGGAACAGTGTGTATAGTATGGGATTACGTGGTCATTGTTATGAATGAAAGCGATGTTTGGATAACCCTACACAGTTTCCATTACTTTTACGTAACTGATACAACCGAAAGGCTAAGGACATTACAAATAAACCAGAATGTTTTTTAAACAAATGTGACAGACATGAAAGGTCACAATTGCAAAAACAGAAGCGTATCACAATTAATTTCTAGCTTCGACTGTTGTTGAACACACCTCGGAAGTTTTCCCTACTGAGTGAAATAATAGCCACGCTTTTTTGTACTTTGGTGTGTTGTCCAATGCGCGAACGTTAAGTTGACTTACTGGTGAATTGGTTCCTTTGCTGGGAAGACAAGGTACATATGATACCAAATAAATGTCAGCTGACTTACGTTGTGTCCTGGGGAACGGTTATCATGTATTTTGTCATCTCCCGTACATATTACGGTTGATTATTTGTTTCTTAGTCAAAGAGTATTTCTGGTTTCTCTGGGGAACTCGTATATGACACATTATTGTTGTTTAATGATGCAGGGGAAATTTCTTAATAAAAAAACAACACATCGCTTAACCTTATGATAATTCACTAATTCATGTTTCAATCATTGCATGACTCTACCAATAATAATGTATTCACATCAATTGATATGCGCGTTTCATGCAACAGCTATTGCTTGCATGTCGCGAACTCAAGATGTTTCTGTACGATTTTCCATTCTTAACTTTTTATGGAGGTTCTGTTCGTGGGAGTTTTATCTGAAAATTTCATAGTCATCTACAGATGGTAATTAATGCGATTAATGCACTCATAAGAATTATTTCCGCCATTTGTCCGAACACAACGGGATTTAGTTCGAAGCATTTTATGACCAGTTACATTACTTGTGTCATGACGTCAAAGCAAACCCGATGAGTTTTATTTTACAGACTCGTAATCAAACTTTGTCTATCCAGTCGGACTATACAGTATATTCTTCATGCGTTAGGAAAAATACAGACAAATTATTTAATTCCATTGTAAGGCAAGATTTCGTTCGGCCGGAGTAGACTGAAAGCATTGTCGATGAACTATTTACAAAATTGTTTAAATATTGACGTTCTATACTGAAATCTGCACAAGATTTACGTTGACCACTGATAGGTTGTGACCTTCCCGTCTTAAATTTCGTCAAAATGCGGTGCTTTGTGTCGAAAGAGTCTAGCCAAGAATGATTTGTGATATTTGTAGTGTGCTGTGAAGTCTACTCGACTCAGGAACAAGGGAAACATTTTATTCCTAATCGATTAAATGTTTTATGTGTACTTGCCATGTTAGTTTTCTGATCTACATCATTTTGATAAATCTATCTCTGTATGTTGAATGCGATACGTCATCAAGTACTTTCAATCGTCCATTCGGCCTGTGTTATTGTGATACGATCGGATTATGGTGAAGGTTTTGTCGGCGGCTTCGTGCGTTTTAGATTTTATAATTATTGCATTGGGTGTTTGTAATTGTCAACCATGACGGTTAAATGTGAGCCATGATTTGTTTGCTCTATGGCTGTTCTGCAAAGTGGAATGTTTATTTTCTGCATTTCTGTTTTTACCTTTTTATTTCGATATTATGTCTTTTGTTCACCGCATTGCCATAAAACACCGAAGGTGATACAGGAACTTCCGGGTAGACCAAATACAAAACCGTGAATTTCAAGGGAATTAATGACCTCTGTGGGTCAGTTTCATTCAGACAAACATGAGTCAAAAGACTAAACATAATGTCTTGACTTGTCTTATCTCTAGTCCAATTATAACACTGCAGTACATCGTTTGCATATTGGTGATCTCCATGGTATCGCGGTATCGCACTGGCGTTTCAAAACAAATACTCATAAAGATTAACTGCGACAAGATGTCTAAGAGATTTAAACATTACATCAATTAGGGTTCTTATCATCTGATAATGTTTTGTGTCAGTTTAGACAATGAAGGGAATTGCTGTATCTCTCCGAAATGCTGGTCGCTATAATGTTGTGGGATAATCAAGTGATCACCAAGTATAATTCTGCTGCACATTCAAGTTCTCATTTTATTGACACGTTTGTTTGTTTGTTTGTTCGTTCGTTCGTTTTCGTTCGTGCGTTCGTTCGTTCGAGTTTTACGCCCTTTAGAGTCGTATGATGGCGGACACTTCACCTAATCTTCGCTCCGGGGACGTACCAGTACTAGACTCCCTTCCTCCGTAAGCAACTTTCTACTTTTAGGATGCCTAGCAAGAACAAATAAATGCGAAAAACTCACATTCCACAGAAAACCACCTTCCACAACATGTTCATAACACATAGTACCGTACAAAAATAGGAAGGCAAAATGTTCTCCTTCTCGTAATGATTTGTAGTAAGGCTAAATGTGATGTTAAAGTTGAGTGCTTAATCCAATCGCACACTTACATTCGGAGAAACAACAAACATCTGAACATAGTTTTTATTAGTAGTATATTCGGTAATACCAATTACTGACATACATGGCAATGACGTGTTCACCTATAGACAGATTATAATGAATCATTAAATTATTGTTCCTATGTCTGGTACTTTGCTTACTGCGATCATTCAAGCGGAACATGACAAAGGGGTAAATAAGGTAAATTGTATGCAATAATCATTTATTAACAGCCTGTAACGCAACAATATAGACAAACATTTTGACACTCACGTTTGTACACTTATAAGATGGTAGTGCGCTACTTCATCACCACGCACCTGCTAATTGATCTCCCCCGGACCTTCTATATGTGAACATCATTTCTCGACGCACAGGTAAATTGCCTTTTTTCTATAAAATTATTTCAGTATTTTAAAATGATGTCGCGCACCAAGGATTTACAACTGTGATGCTATGATGTTGTGAAGAAAGTTTGTAGTTAGAATATTCTATTAAGGCCCGAAAACGGGATAAAGTGTGTTGTTTTTTGTGGCAAACATCCGGGTGGGACCATTCTGAAAAATACTTAATCCCGTTTCACGCTAAAACTGTTGTTTACAATTCTTTTAGTTACAATAGCCATTCCTTGGTGCAGTTATATCATTTTCCTTTAATTTTACGAGTTCATGTAATAAAAACACATTTCATCTTAGAAGCGGCAGATGCGCGATGACGTAGTGTACTGCCATTGATATTACGCTGAACCCAGACAGGTGGAGCTTTATTGAATAACACATTTACGACTGTATTCTAAATACTATATTTCATATAATTATGTGGACATCTTAGCAGTTATAAATAAAAATCAACAAAGCATACCAACATGGTCTAAATAAGCAGCTGCTGTTTAAATTATTTAAAAATTGGAACACTTTCGAAAATGGCGACATTTGGTAGACAAATTCAATAATGTCGCGTAATGCAACAAAGATTGCATTTAGATCGTTGGAAACAATTTGCATGCTAAGTAAATCTAATTTATAGACGGGAAATTATCTCCAACCGTCATGATTGCTACAGTTACTTCAGATCGACAAGACAAATACAGACAGAAAATTAACCCCATTCGTAAGCGATAAGAAAACGATTGTATAGACATCTTTATGAAGAATTTGTGTTATATTTTGTTTGTTCCGCTTCACTAACTTTTTAATAGCTGGCGGTGCAGTTGCTGCTTTTAACGGATTTACAAATTTTGTAATTTCTACACAAGCATGTGGCGGCTTTTCCGTGATCACTTTGTAATTAAGGATTCCAGAGCGAATATATTTTCTACGTCTGAAATAAAAAATGGTCATACTAGTAAAGACAATAGCTCTATAATGACAATATTGTGAATTTTGATTAACAAATATAAATAGAAATGAAAGGGAGATATCTTGGAAAATAAAATTAAACAAAATAATCATTTTCAATGTTTAATCAGGCATATATTTCCTCTTGGTTGTTTACATTTTTAAAGCGTGTGGGATATGTTTGAATACAGCAAACGCTGCTTGAGTTGTTAAACAGTTTAATAAAATGTTCTGGAACACTTTTTTGTTAAAGTCTTTCCGAAAAATACTATGAGGTTATGAAAACGATGTGATTTGCAGTGTTTGAAAAACATGTAGCATTGTTTGTCAGATCTCTAGAGATTTATACACTTTAATTGTATATAAGAAGTGAACAAACGTAATTGGCTGGCAGTATTTGCTCTTTTCCAAGTGGTATGAAGCCATTGATCATTCTTTATGCACGAAGTGGACATAATAACAATTCATGTCGACAATAATGACGAATGCGGTCATCAAGAAACGGTGCTGCATTCAATCTCGCGTGGCTGAACTATTTAAGATGCACTTTATCAAAAGTTTCTTTATCTAGAATAGTGAGAACGTGCTTTTGTTTATGATCATTTCGTGTGATATTTTATCTTGTTATTTAGTTCACTCGGGCGCTTTTGCTTTCTTTGTTTAATCAGTTACTTGATTTCAACTTTCTTTTTACGCTTAGCATTGAATTGCAGCTAATATTCAATTATTTCAAGTGTTTCGTTGTCTGTGTTAGGTTGGTCTTATGAATTCTGATTTTTGTTGTTCGGAACAAACCAATGTTAAGAACATTAGATCATTTCTAAACAGTCGGTCGGGAAATTTTTCCTACATACATTCCTTCAGACTTCCATTTTCCTTCCGCTTACGAAAATAGTTATTTTATAATTCAGTGGCACAAATACAAATTCAAATATGTCTTGCATTCGAGTCAAAATCAGATGGCTATGCAAAATCGCAATCGAGTAATACAAGTTTAACAATTGCATGGCGGATGTAGAAAAGCGTAGCACTGTTGACTGCATCGAATTTCATGCGCACCGAGCGAGTGAAAGCCTATGAAAAGCTGGACTATCGTCCAATTTTCAAAACTCAGCCCAATATCTCACCCTACAAAGAAGTTAATTTTGACTGCTTTCTACTTCCGAACAACAGCAATGCCTTCAGAACTTTGATTTCTATCTTAAGTATAACTGATATGTTTATATCCCTTTTGGGATGCTTGGGTTTTTCGGGGGGTTTTTCTGGAACCATTTACATTTTGTTGTACTTGTACAGCTTCTTAAAGCTTCATCACGTTGCGGGTTATATCTTGTGACTCTGTGTCAACATTACTCCTAGATATTAAAGTTACTGTTGCACGGTAGAGGAAATTGTCATTTAAATGGGTATTTCGTTGTTGGTGTTTATGCGTTCGATTGTTGAGTTTCCTAGACATATAATACACCGAAATAAGAAGTTAAGTAATACTCATTTATTGTCTGATGGAACAACTTGCGGAATAATGCATTTCTTATTAAAGGCTTTACTAGCTAGACAACCTGTTTAAGGTTGGTTCATCTGCGCCAGTTTAAGCCCATGTATGGTTAATGCGTCGCAGGAGACAGCTGCAATAGGGGGATGTTGTGATAAGCATATTTTGCATCGCCAAACGCACACGAACAGATTAAATGCATTCATATCCTCAATTTGGGATTCAACGATTGTCCTCTGAACATTATGCAAGAATATCAATTGTGGCATTGTGAGCTTTCAGCCAAAAGGGATTAAGATGTCTAGGGTTGAACTCTGCAACTCTGCAAGTATAATCACTTTATTCTTTTATCAAACAGTTTTTATCTTATTTCAGATTGGTTGCTTCACAGTTTCCAACGTATGCAGAAAACACTACAGAAGTGTTGGACAAACTGTTACGAGGATATAGGAAGGAAATCCGTCCAGGTTTCGGAGGTAAGAACTGATACTGAACTTAACGGAAGTAGAAATTGTGACACATAAAACAAATCACATTAATGCACCATCAAAGCCATAATCATGGCTTATGCCAGTATGCTTATCGTGACGTAAACACAATAAACCATCACTGAACAACGCACAAAGCAGATTTTATACTCCAAGCACATTGACAATTTGTTACAGTGCCTACATGGCTTACATAATGAAAACTTGGATCTTAGGAAACGCCAATAAAATACATATACGACAAGCATCTTTTTTATATTTTTCAACATTTCTTCAGTTACATACGGCGGCCGATACACTTGACACGTTTTCCTGGACGGTATTCTAACCAGTACTAACTTACCCTTCCACTAGGAACCGACCACTTCTCCGCATGTTGAGAAAAACCTTCACATTTTCATGGAAGGGTATGGCAATCCGCGACCGGAAATCGAACCCGGATCACCGGGGTCAAGTATCTCAGATATGACGCCATTAAAAGCGATGTTAGTACAAGGAGCCGTTCCACACATAACCTTAGATTTTTAAAACTTTTTTAAACTCTTCCTTGTAAATCAAAAGTATTCTATTCACAGCTGAAAAGAATAAAATTATTATATGTTTACCATCAGTAAGATTATTATCTCTCTGTCTATAAAAAAATAAAAACATGAACTTCATGGGTTGATGCCAATTTACGACAACCACATCAGGTATTTTACTCAAGCCACCCACTCCAAATGACGTTACAAACGTATTTTTTTGAAAGGTTATGTTTCGTTTCTTTGAGACAAAGTATGCATGATATGAGGACGCCAGGGATCATTAAACGTATCTTGATTTACATTATTCCGTGCCACAATGATGCAAATATGTGTCATTTTCTCTCGTGTTGTTCTCGAAATGACGAGATTTAAAACTTACTGATAACTGAATCGTTTTAATTGTTAATAATCGACTCAACTGAAATAGTTCATTTTTTGGTAGTTACATATTCCTGAGATGGCAATTAACGTACTTGAATTCATGTTTTTTTATGTTCGTGCAGACATCAACTATATTGTGTCTAAATTCGATAAATTTTGTTGCAGCTGTTTCATTATGTTTGTCAAGGAAGTCGTGAACTATTTTACGTTGAATCGATATAACAATAATTTTGAGTGTACGCTTGTAAGCACCATATGAGAACTGATATTTCATAGTTTGACTCTCAGTCTTTGAATTGTCACCTCTTTTACGTTTGTTATTAACCAATTTATTTAACGGTACTTTTAGCGTGCCCCTTATTGCTCCATGGTTCTCCTTTATGTACTGAAAATGACCCTTAACCCGAATCTTTAATTATAATACTATACTTTAGCGTGTTGTTCGGACCTTCAAACTTAAGCTTTAAGCGATGAAATTCATGAGGCGCAAAAAAATCATAGTCCCCTCTAACCTGATTGTTTTAATTATTTATGTGTTCCTAGACATATATCAAGCTCGGTCATTGTTTTTCCTGGCAATATTTTCAATTTATATGAGTTCTATCGCCTAACTTTGTTCTATCTAACTTTGTAGTTATAATACATATGCAGGTCGTATTTTATATTCTGTACCATCCGAATTCTTTGTAAGTCAGCCTGGACATGAAAGGGGTCGAACCTCTTTGTCGATCTTAATCAATGGTGATGTTGACAATGTATTTCTTTAAGGAAACTACGCGGTTTGTTTGATTAATCTTTGTTTAATCTTGTTGCATAATGTCAGATAAACAATATCATGGTCTGACTTTCTATTGAAGGGTATTTCCCTTTTATCGTCATTACTTTCTTTATTTAGAAGTATCAAAATCTGTATCACAAAATTATAGTAACTATTTTATCTTTCTAATGATGTAGTTTTAGTAATTTTGAATTAATGTTTTCTTCTATCCATTTTGCATTTGAAAAAAAAACACATATCGATAAGCAGGACTCATCTGAGAAAAACTCATACTAATCTTCTAGCAACATGCTGTTGTCTAGCAACGCTATATCGTGACCCCTCTGTACTCCCGTAAGCCGTACCATGATTGTAGGATATGTATTCATTAATAGACTTTTAACAACAATAATGAGGACATTGTGTCAACTTCTAGAATATTAAATGACATAAAACTTATCAGTATTATTCAGCATTTTGTTTGTTTTCATCGCTAACATTACTTAATACGTTACATGATTCAGTAACTGTTGAGTGCACACTGGGTATATGCGTTTTTTTGTGCATGTTTAATAGGTAGTATTTTATGTCGGATTTACCTTTAAGGTTGTACCCTTCCACTGTCCGACAAATGCCTACCCACAGGGACCCTCCCACCGAGAGACCTGCCTCAAGGAATCCTCATCCACAGGGAGCCTAAGGTACACTTATACATCTAGGGCACCATAAGCCTCCCTGTCTGTATTCTCTATTGATAAGAAACTTACAGACGGAAACAAGCAGCGATTTATGGGTATTACGTAAACATGGAGATATTTGGAGTAATCGGTAAAAAAGAACAATTTGAAATATTCTACTGGGATATTAAAACTATCGGTCAAAAGTATATAAATATTAATCTGAATGCAGATATACCTGGTGTGAGATAATTCAAACAGACAATAATGACGAAGGTTATGCCAACAGACACTACTTACAAAGGAGATCCAACAAAAGTCATATTATGAAGGATATGCCAGCAGACAATAATTATAAAGGAGATGTCTTACATGAGGAGACAGACAGGGGAGTTTTGCATGACCGTGCGACCATATAACACGCATCATACGAGCTTTCCATCCCTCGATAACGGGGGACGAAAGAAAAATAGACGCAATGCGTCTGATGATGACGACCTGTAAAGGCCATACATGATCCATTCCATCAAAATATCTACCTTTTATACGAACGCGTTAACACCAAACAAAAAGTTGACAAAATGTGAATACAATAGAGTTCGAGCGTATTTGCATGTCTAGTAATTCCACTTTAACACCAAATCAATTCTAATTTTCAATGGCGCTTCGCATTATAATATACAATATGTTGGTGAAGTTTGATAATATTTGAAACGTCAATTAAAGTAATATTAATGAATATTTTCAATTTTAGGTCTTGTTTTACCTCCCCATACTCAATACATGTACCCCCGGGGCATGATATATACACTCTATACAAAGCCAAGTCCTTTATGCAGACGTTTCACACCTCGCTTCGGTCAACGTGTCCGTCGAATAATTTTAATACACAACATACCGTACATAATTATGTTGCTAAAATAAAACCCAAATATTTACTACATTTATTTCTATAATACTATCAGAAATAAATACAGTTTAACCAGTGCTAACAGACATCCGTGACCAACAGAACCTGTCCACAACAGACGAAAAACGCACTTTAAATGACCGTATCTAGCGGACATGCCCCAACCGAAGACAGTGGACAACAAAATAGCCAACTCGTTTCCCGAAATGCCATTTGGGCCTTCAAGGATGGATCTAAAACAACGTTTGTGTTTTATTCAGTCACAAGAATATTCTCTTGAATGTTCTAGGAAATGTATTTACGCAGGAATCGTTTGCTGTTTATCAATTAATATATATCAAAATATATTTACATACAAGTTTAAAACCCTCTTTTTAATACGTCTATGATGTGTAAAGCGGTGTGAATTTAAATACTAGAGAAACACACATTTTTACTATATTCCAAATAAAATTATTGAAAAGAATTAGAATATTAGAATTAGAATAATTACCTCCCTTGATTTACTAAAGTTATCAGACGATACGACGTTTATATGTATGACTGTTACTATGGAGACCGCTATTTATAACGAGGAATAAGCTATATTAAATTATTATATGTTTCAAGTTTGTTCAGATTAATAGTGACATTTATTGTTCGCAGTTTTAACTCAGTAATCTAGTAAGAGAAATTCCGCTAACTTCCAGGACAGCCCTCGTTACAGCGTCATAGCCACGCTGAGGTACATCGAGGTAGTTGTCTAAGCTAATATTTGCAGAGCAATAAAAATAAATTGTTCAATTAAATCCATCTTACAATCTTACAAACATTTATTCGATTGTGTTACAGTTAATAGAACGCAGTAAAAATGTATATGACGCTTGTTTTAACCTCTGAGCATCCTCAAAGGATACCTGATACTTAAATAAATGCGGCAACTTATCCTATTCTAAAATTTCAGTAATTTGATTTCCCAAGTTTTTATTTTTTTTAAACTTTTTTTTTTTTGTTATTTCTCTGCAAATTTTAGTCTCGGCGTGGCTACGTCGCTGTATTCTACTAAAATTCAGGTATACATCCATTATAATAAACATACCTTGTGTTGAACTACTATAGCCAGGGACACTGTATTAATTACGCGTTATATAGTATCTCTGTTACAATTGAGTGTCAACTTACAGCATATCAGGAAATAACAAGGAGATAATAACTTCATTCTTGTTTAATTATTTTTCTTTATAAGCTTATGTACCTGTTGATATAAGAACATAGTAAAGCAAAGATCCTTTCAGACACCAGTTTGCTTCGTCAAACTACTCGTTTGTTTACCACCCAGTTTTAATCGAAACCAGACTTAGTTTACTGCCCAATGTGTAGACAAACCAAAACTCGTTAATTATCAATATGATGCCCCAAATAGATAAAGCCCAAAAACATGCAACACATTCTAAAACCTAATCATTGAGATACAGCAAAAACATCTTGTAGGCTATTTAGAGGAAAGATTCAAAGACATGTAGATCATTTAAATGATGCACGACAATAGCAATTTACTTTTCCAGCAAAAAGGTATATCGTACGCACAGCGTTGTACAAAATGATGACGACGTCACTTACACCATGCGGGTTTCATTACATACGGCCCATACTTCAAACTAGTTCCACATGACTTCTATTTTGACAGCGGCAAAACAACTGAAATCATTAAACGTTTTGTATTCGTGTTCATTGTATCAGTTTGTTTAATGATATCTAATTACAACACTTTAAATTATTTTGTCGAAATCATTGTAACCGGTACAATTAAACATTATTACACCATTATGTTGTTTTTCATTGTCACCTTAAATGAGTTTTCCCGTTTTTTAAAGAGAAATTAATATGGTGTAGAGTGTAATGAAGAAATGTTTTGGCTCACGCACTTTCATGAAACGCACAATGCACGCTGAATGGATTGATATTTTTGTGTTAAAATCTAGTTCAGTAGCTTGTTTATCGCTATTTAGAAATGTAATACTTTAACAAGGAAGATTGTTTTGATGTTTCTGTACGTTTTATATAATGATAGTATTTATCTCCAAAAGTTCCTAGAACATAATGAGCGTCATTTAGTACATAATAAACTATAATTGGAAGAAATCTAACTTGCTCCTATAGATCAGTTCTTTGCATTCATATTATTCAATAGTTTCTTAGTACTTTTCCGAGTTCTGATAATGGCATCAAGTTTTCCTTGACTTTAAAAGATGTTTGTCTCAAGTGCGACCTCAGAAGTTGAGAGGTTATGATCTGTTCTATTAAGTACCTACCCCGCTATGTTGTGATCTATGTATTCCAATCCATCACAGAACCTGACAAACTTCGTAAGATGGCTTTGCCGCTTGCTTAAGACTGGTCGATGGATCTAGCCATGGGCACTCCTGAGGGTTTCCTCTAACGTTAAAGCTGGAAAGTTGCAAAAAGACCCTGGCTGTTTGAGCGACGTTAAACCGAACTACATCCATGACTTTACATCTGTTCTGTTTGTTTTGCAATGTGTTGTTGTCATGTAGGATGTTGATATAAATTATATCCGCTGTCTATTAAACTTTGTTCTTTGTTAGCTTCAACACACAACACTTATAATTATGTAATATTACATTGCCTTAAGGTCCGAAAATATTTCTCTGAAAGTAAAGTAATTAAGCCTGTCCAAAATATCAATATGTTTTGAAAACTGATAATGATTGGAATCCAAACACGATTAGTATTTTACTTCGCAGAGGGCAACCCGAATTAAGAATTTCACTCAGTATAAAACACAAGGAGTGGTGTTCCACATTATATGTAATTTGTTACAAAAAAACCTATCAAAACATGCCATGCTATGTTATAGCGCATCGAATACATAAAATAATCTTTTATCGTGAACCTATAATCTATATGACTCACAACTGAAATAAGAGACGCTGACAAATGACTTGAGAAAAATGTATTTTAAATTAAGACTTTTAAAGTAAAATAATTGTCAATGATAAATGTATAATACAGTGCAACCTCTATAAAGCAACACCCTTTGTGAGAAGCAAAATCATATCGTTGTTGAGAGGTTGTTGCTCTAGATAAATGGAATAGATAGGTAAAAGCATGCTGTTTTTTTAAGGGAGATTGTTGTTCAAGAGAGGCCGCTGTTGCGCTGTACTTAGAAATTTGGCGTATTCTAAAGGCGAGTTTTTCAAATCTTCGGAGTAAACACAACAAGACAGCACACATTGCGTCTAATACCATTCATCATACATCGCTAATCGTTAATGTTGACACGAACAGAATCCAGGAAAATCTAGTTAATTGTCTGTAAAGCTGAACAATTCACAAAATATATTTATTTAGACTTAACCCAATGTTTATCTAGGGCAAAGTAGAAGATAGCTTGACATTAATTTGCGGTGTCCCAGTGGACAATCACAATACTTACGTAATCAGTTTCTTTTGACGGCTTAATGTTCATTGATGAGATTCTCGTGAATACAAAGGATACGTTAATTATCTAAAATATCACATTACATTTGTATTACTAATGAGATATATATAACTAACGTAATCGGTGGTCGGGCGCCAATTTATGTTGAATTAGGAACACTATGTAGGATCCATCAATGTTTGTTTTTAAGGAGCGATACTTTAGATGGATAAAAAATACATTCCTTTTCTTACATAACCACATTCAAGTGTTAAAGTTCTTATATTATCGTTTTATTTATTAAAGAAAATATTTTAATTCAAAACTACTGATTGTATTATTTCATCCTTTGTTGAGGAAACTCTGCGTTTAGCTGCTCGCCTGAGTTGAGTTTCTCTTTTATTAAGCATAGACGGACACCAATGCCCGGTATTTTAAAACTATTATAGAAACAGACATTAACCAATGGCCTTTATTCGTCTATGGCGTCTATTAAACTAATAAGGAAATATGTCTATTTGAAATTCAAGTCCATTAAGCATTGTGGCCCATGAGGACAACACATTCACAGATATACAGAACATATTAATAAAATGTATGTAACAAGTTTGTTACCTACTAGACTTCTTGAACCATCACTATGAATCATTAGGGTCAGAGGCATTAAATGCTGATAATACCAATAAACGTTCAAACTAATAAGTTATTAGATGTCTATTATGCCTTAAGATAATACAGACATACCTCAAAACCCGTGTTTACAGACACCTCCGAATAAATGCAAATAAAGCCCTTCTTTAAAACAACATCATTGATTATTTAGAGCACAAAATTCTCCGAAGTAAGGCTTTCTGTCAATCAGGGGCATATTTTCGCAAGGTTGGCATTGTTCACCGGTTTGATTCTGTGTCCAAACTAATGCATAGATGGAAAGGTTTTTAAAAGCAGAGCAGACTGCCTATCCCTCTATAGTTTTCTGTTAAATTAGAAATGGGTGCTTTATTTATGCTGTCTAGACATTTCAAGTGTTTTAACTTAGCTAAATGATTTCATTACTTGTGTTAGCTTGTTAAGCGCTGTCAGATATATAAGACTACAACATGTTTATTGTTAATTCAAGCGCTCGTTCATACACCTACTTAAATTGCTTTTATAAAATACTTTCAAATTGTCTCAGAAAAAATACAATACGTTCGGTGTACTGTACAATACCGTTTTAAACGTTTAGTGCATTTGCCCATTTACGAAATAAACAATATACGAAAAGATGCGTATTTGATTGAACTGTTAGAACCACTAATTCCACCAGATCATCAGAGTCGAGCATCGAGTGCTACATTGTACCATTCAATAAGTGCAAAACATTCAGTGACCGAAGTTGCAGCACAATCAGACCCAAACTATGGAACAATTTACCATTGAGTTTGAAACAAAGCTCTTCGATTGACTGTTTTAAAAAAAATCTTAAAACGCACTTCTTTAAAGACTATTTCTCATTGTTTTAAAAACTGAATTAAAATTGTCTTTGATCATACTATATTTTAAATTAGTTTTAAAATGTTGCATTATTGAAATTTTAGTTTAATAGAATTCTTATATTTTAATTATTTTCTATTTCTTAATAAATATAGTTTAAATTGTTTTATTATATTATATGGATATTGTACAACGCCATTGAATATGCTGTAATGTAGAAGTAGGCTTTAAAGCCCCAGTAGCTTTTTGTTGTAGAAAAATATATGCAAAACATTTAATTGCTGATATTATCCCAAGATAATTATTACCGACGAAACAAACCATTTTTCGTCGGAAAACACTCATTTCACTGTGATTTTTACTTTTATAAACTTGAAATATATAGAGCGCGTGACGTCACTTTACTACGCGTGCATAACATGACTGCGGGAAAACTCAGGTGTTCTATAAATAGTATTTATTTCAATGGTATTGAAAGAAATACGATAACACTTTTTCTTGCTATAAAATATGCACGTGAGGAAAACACACCGGATTCCTCTGTTATAGAACAAGCAGAACCTATTAAGACCAATACATTTATAAGCTTATGGGACTTTAAAGTAAGTAAACCAGTATCAGTTTCAGATGTAATAACTTATTTAAGGAGATTGTAATACAGTACAACCTCTCTAGAGCGGCCAACTCTTGAGCAACAACCTCCTTCAACAACATCATGATTTCTGATAAATCTGATAAAATAAGACATGAAATGTAATTGCAAACAATACGTTTGCAATTACAGTTCATGTGTTATTTTATAACAATTGAGTTATATATACCACAAGTTAATGTGTTTGTTTCGCGACTAATTTGGATTCTCCTCATGGTGTTTATTTCAGCCTTTAGATCAATGTTGAGAACAGCTAAGTCAATTAATAAACAGTAACACAAGCAGATGTTCCTTGATGACTTTTCAAGCTAGTGTTAACGTTAATGGATTCCCTACTAAGACCTTTATTAGGACGGAAATTAGACACAAAGATTTTTTTTGGAATCTGTCCAAATAGAACAGAGTTGAACATAGGAAGTTTGAAATGTTTACACATTCACTAAATGAATACTAGTAATACCAACATTATTATAATTATCCGATAGCAGGGTTTAAAAAGATAGTACAATTTAATACATACAGTCAAACCTGTGTCAGCGACCACCTTCGAATAAAGGCCACCCTATGAATAAAGGCCACCCTATGAATAAAGACCATTCGTTTTGATTAGTTCGGCTTTCCATAACTTTCACTCGATCGGCGCGCGTGAATTTTGATGTACTAGTACTAGGTTTTTCTACACCCGCCATGCAATTGTTCAAGTTGTCCCCGTTCGATGTGACATCCAAATTAAGGCCACCTGTCTATAAATGTCACATTTTGTGTTTCCCAAGGATGGCCTATGTTCACAAGTTTAACTGTACATTTGTAAAATTGTAACTGATATTGTTTGAATTTAGATATTTGAATAAAGAATTATTTGACACTGCAAAACAAAATTGCAAAATCTCGGTAGAATAAGACATGTAGACAACGTATTGTTTTTGTATTTTACAAATAAACGAGGAAATTAGAGTTAGCGAATTGTTAGTAGTCATTTATGCACACAAAACCTTATAATAATGTATCATTTTTAGAATATTTCCGCCCACTTTCAACAATTATCATGCGGAGTAGTAAATCTAAAGTAAGTTAACGCCACTAAGCATGAATATACTGCATTGTATGCACATTTTATAGTCAGAAGCACGCTATTTAAACCCTGATTACAGTTCCGGAGAAATAACAAAATTAAAAACAATTAAAATTGTGCAGATTGATAAAGAAGAAAGAGTTCTATATACCCTTACAGTTCATATATGGAAACTAAATATCGATAAACGATTTATTCCAAGCTTAAAACAATACAACAGAATTACATGGACATTCATAAACAACAACAAGCCATGAGTTTATATACAGTTTATCTAGTTCCCGTTGACTCTATACACAGACTGTCTATACATATATTCCGTGGCCGTGTGGTTAGGGTGTCTGACTTCGGAGTGGGAGATCAAAGGTACGAATCCCAGTGGAGACTGGGTTAGCCAGGCGCCCGGCAAAAAGAGAAGGGGTTCGGGAGGTACTGTGCGAACATAAGATAGGTGTATCATAAGCCAGCTTGGCTGGTCCTTTCAATAGGGGTGACACTATAATAAACAAAACTTTAACATGGAATTTTAATATTTCTTTGCATATCATTGTTGTTTAAATACCTAGTATTTTTAATACCCACGGCCTAGTTATCTGTATTTCTAAAAGAGTACTGAATGTTTTAGATAAATTCTTATTTGTGAAGTCTTCTTAAAAAGTGAATACTAGCGATGTGACAAGACTCTCACTTCCTGGACTCTTATAAGGAAGAAATATCTTATGGATCATTTCACAGAAGGGTGTCAATGTATTCCTGGTCACATGTGTCAGATACTATATATAGATTTTTAGATTAGATTTTATATATAAATTAACAATGTACAGCTGAGATTAAAATCGGACTTCTAATTCAGTTCTGTATTGATGTAAAAATATTTAAGTCCCGAAAATTAACTTCAAACGACATTTAACATGATATTTCTATCATTTATTTCTATACATGCATTTTTTTAAAATCTGTTAAAGACACATTCTTATTTGCTGTAATGGAAGGTTCGCTTACAAAAATGGATTCAAATACTTTAAAAAAAACGACCATCTAATAGAATAAATGTGTAGTTTCCATTGGTGTTAACCATGTAGGCTTAAAAAGAATATATTTTGTAAAATAACAGACCAAATGTACCGAAAAATGTACGAAAAAAGCCAAAGAAGATACGAAGAGGTAAATATTTAAGAGAAATGATACCAATTAGATCATTCAATGTACATATGTATACTATACATTTAAAGGGGTATGCCCAGGAACTGCAGTGTCTTGCTTTTCGTACACCAAAAATGCGTTTGCCACTTGTAAAACCAATTATTACCGAAAAGTCGAAGAAGAATGTGCGTTCAAAAATGACCCTATAACGCGCACGTCGGCATTTGTATGTCGGCTTGAATAAAAGGCTGTCAGCCTTTTATTGATGACAACGATATTTCCGATCCGTCTGAGAGTTTAACTGAGCATGTGCGCTGCCTTTCAAGTGAACATAACATGAGCAATACTTACCATTTCAGTTTGTTGACATTTTTCCGCGATGTTTTCGGTTTTGACAGATCCCGAAAGGGTCGAGTTGTGAAAACGACGAATAATTTCTGAGGCCGAAATCGGCAGGTTTGGTAAATCTTGAAATGTGTATTTTGAGTAAACTAACGGGATATTTCGTAAATATTTTACAGGGCTTTCATTTATTGATTTAGGCATTAAAATGATATCAATTGGATAGTTATTCGAGACGCTTCAGTTCCAGGGCATGCCCCTTTAAAAGGTTGGCTGGGGACATTGATATTATATGATACATTTCTCTTTTTTTGTAAAAGGAAGGGTGACCATTAGTTATATACTGGTCATATCTTTGTTTGTGCAATAAATGACCTCCGAATAACTACCATTCAAGTTTAAACCCCACTATGCTACGCAAACAACATAAGCGTTACTTTCTACTTTTCTTCCTATTGTCGGGTTTCGTATCGCTTACAACATGTTCGGTTTAGTTATGCACGATGTGAACACTATCAGTGCACCTTAGTACAAGTAACACGTTTTTTATTACATCCCTTTACCAGAAACGAAGGCAATTCAACAAGAACTAAACTCAACGATTCTCTCATTTCTACTAACATTCTATATGGGACACAAATTAAATGAATATACGGCAAATGAAAATAATGTCAATAACAATAGACTTAACATTCAATTTGTCATTGTTTCGTATTTTTTTACAGCCGTCGGTATTGTCGGTTTTGATAGAAGTAAATGTCATCTTGGTAGTATTCGTCGTAATGCTTAATTACCCTTTCATTTGTTATGTTAAGCTGGATTTGTTAATGAAGTCTTCTGCGTGTCTGGTATGATTTCTCTGGATTAAAAGCTACAAATAAACGTACTTTTAAATCATTAGTCGCAGTAAATATTCGTAAGTAATTAATCAAAATAACTGTTGACTGCCATCTATGACAGTTCACCTAACCATCGTTCCTGGGAAGAACCAGTCGCCATCCTCCGTTGCCTACTTTCTCACATAAAGGGACATGGTCGGTAGCGGGGTCCGAACCCACGACCCTCTATCAGTGAGAGGTAACAGTAGTTTGAAGTCAGCGACCTTAACCACTCGACCAAGGAGGCGGGTCATATATATATGATATAGTGTTAAGAATTAAAACTCAAAATAGACACCTGGTTTCTGCTATAGGGCCATCGGTGGTCGAGTGGTAATGCGTTGGACTACTTTAAACGAAAGGTCGTGGGTTCGGGTCTCATCTCAGCCTTTCGAATCTCTCAGGAAAACTTTTTTTCAGTGTTCCCATCCCAACTACTGAGCCAAGTACTGAGTCTAGACAATGACAGGAAAAGGAGCGAGGCGTGTATCGATGCTTTACATCGGGCACGACATAAAAATTAGAAAAACTATTCGAACAAGAGTAGGAAGATACATACAAATGCCCGTTTCTAATCTATTCTGTGTCTAATCCTTCCTCTCTCTCTGGGGCGGCTCTAAAATAACCATAGGAGTCGAATGAGTCAGAAGATAAATAAAAGCTAAAATTCCAAAGAACTTAAGGTGGGTAGGTCGGCAGAACTTAGCAATGTTATTGGTGCAAATATCGTCAAAAATGAAACTGACCGAGACAGAAAATAAATAAAAGGTCGGCAGAGAAAAATAGGGTCCAAGTCTGACAAGCTTCTCTCTTACTGAATGCGACAGAAGATCTTAGTAGTATGCCAATGAAGACGAAGAAAAAATGTTTCCTGGTCAGAGCTCACCCGCCCAGAGACATAGATAACAGAGATTGGCAACTTCAGTTATTACCTAATAGTATATAATATCACGCATGACTGTTACTTTTCCCAAAAATGGTGATTTTGTAGCAAGTAAAACTTCTTACCTACTAATAACAAATGCATAAATTTTTAATTTTCTGAAAGTTTATTATTTAAACTACAGCTGTCGAGTTTTTCAAATATCAATTTTGATTGATAGTATTATTGCGGCCATGTTTATACTACCTACTTATGCAATATTTCTGAAAAATATCTACTGGTACTAATTTGTTCAGGCTGATAGCATTCTAGTGGGTATTGCTAAAAATTAACTTAGAAAATGTAATAAAATATTATTTCCAGCAAAGGCTTTCAGAAAATGTATAATTTATATATGTATGTTATTTAGTTTTTGAGTTTTACTTGCTACAGAATCTACAAAATGATGACATGTGTGATATCTTAAGTTGCCAATCTCTGATATCTGTCTCTGATCGGGTGAGCTCTGACCAGGAAACATTTTTTCTTCGTCTTCATTGGCATACTACTAAGATCTTCTGTCGCATTCAGTAAGAGAGAAGCTTGTCAGACTTGGAATCATTCTTAATGTAATGATACCTTATGATAATAATAGAGGAGGGATTCACGCATCAAATGTTATGGTAATCGATAGGGCAATCACATTTTTAAAAAAAAAACGTAATTATATGACAGTTAATTTAACTACGCACTCTCGCATGTGAACGGCTCATTTGTTGCTGTGGATGAAACGATCTGCGATTTCCCCGATGGCAAACAGATGATTTAAAAAAAGCCAGTGGAATGTTTGCCGGAATGTTCGACCTTAACATATCGTATGCAATATGGTAAACCAGTCCTTTACAAATTCTTATGTTCTTGTTTCGTTTGTATGACTTATGCTGTAACTTGTTGTTTGCTTGTTTGAACCTAAACTGATCGTCAGTTATGTTTGCATATTTCGTAATGGAATTTCCAGATCATTTTCAAAGTTGATGCAAATTTTATTATCTTCGATGGAGTGAAATAACACATAAGAAATAAGATATGTTTTGAGATGTTGCTGTAGTTTTTCTTTGTAACTGTCTAGCATATTGTCTGAATCGTTTCTGGTTGATGATTTGTTGTTGTATGGTTGTTGATGAAGGTTTATGGGACGGCTTAAGTTTTGGGTGATGTTCATCATACTGTAGAACTTGAGTATGCGCTGGTGTGAGCCGTGCGGGGTGGATTATTTATAAGAAGCATGTGTCGTACTGTCGAATTTATTTCACTCATTATTTCTTCAGAATCCATCTTTAATTGTATCTATATATTTTGGCACTCCCTATTTGGAAATACATCGTCAACGTAGCTTGGAAACTTAATCTTATGTTCAGGGGTAATATAAATTAATCTAATAGTATAAGTAATTACATAAAGCTATTATACGTCGATCCTGCTAATATATTTCTTAAGACGGTTCATAAATTACTGAACTCCTACTGTTTTACTAACATGAAAATAATTACATAATATAGAAATATGATAGCCATTATAAACATACTGGTGTTTTAATGGAACTTCGAAGTAACAGTATGAATTTTACTAACTTTGTGATGGTGTTTCGTTCCGTGTTTGCAATGTTGGTGTTGTTAGGGATGGGTTATGGTATGTTGGTACTTCAGAGGTGTGATTTTTGTATTCGGTTGTTTATTGGTATTTACCTATATGAATAGTACAAACATGGAAATTGAATGTATAGGAATGCCGTAAAAATAACACGATAACAAGATCGGAAGCAGTTACGACAAATATAATTATATTGAAATAAAGCCTCTAAAATTGTAAGTCAACAAAACATGTGAAGGGTTGCCAAGAAACGCAACATACAATATCCTTTCAATAGAGAGGTTCCCGTGACATGGAGTTTGGAGGTTAATTAATCATCAGTTCCACTGTTCATGTTCGTCTGATTGGCCAGAATCGTATGCCTAATATTATCCATGTATCCCTTGTTTGTGTACTTTGAACTGTACAGAACTTTGAATTGCTACATGCCTTCCATTATAGTTCACTTATGATGCGTGGGTTTCTGGTGATAGAATAGTGGTATGGTATTCCAGGCAGGTGGACTTTTTATATGTTTTATCAGATCAGTTATCTCGATTTTGATTGATATGCTTTCTTTGAGGATGTCATCTTCCTGACAAACATATACATTATTAAAGTTTATTATACGTCTCTAAAAGAACAGGGAATTTAAAGCAATTTCTGATTGATACTTTTGATTTGAATTCATAAATAAATATAATGTTTGAATTGATAATAAATCGACATAAATCTCTGAATGCAATCCTAATTCGACTAAAACACGCTAAGGATTTTTTACAAATGTAAGTGGCTCTTGCAGCTTTGCTTAATGGTCGTACAGAAAGTACAAACGAGTCGGTAAACTACGTGCGAACGTCCCAATATATGTTCCTGAAGTTAGTAACCAGTTAAATGATCAGGATCAGATGGAATATAACATTCACAATGATCATAATTGAAAATTTCAATGTGAAGACCATTTAAATTACAATATAATGTTTAGGACGCTTTGTCTGAACTAGATAATGCGACTACCAAAATATTTGGACCATTTTTCTTGGCCACATGGTGATGAATGTACTGTACAAGTAGTTTACATCATCGAATACTGATGTATGTTCATTAAAAACATAAATAAAAAATAAAAAAGTATCATTTAAAATATATCCTTATAAAAAATGAAAGTGTTTCGTAGGCCAAAATATTCTGAGCATTTTCGGCGGAATCCTTGTTGTTTCCTGTACTAGTGTTATTGACTGTGTCGGTGATAATACGCGTCATTATTTGGTTAAGCAAAACTGTCCACCGGATTACATATAACATGGCCAAATAAATACAGAACAAATCTACAAGCTATATAGACATGTCATAACTAATATTCCGCTGTGACTTTTCCATTAATCAGAACCATATTAGGTCCGACAAGCAATTTCGGTAAGAACATTATCGGAGAAGGAATGGATTATGTAATCTTCGGGTTAATTTGTGCAGTGATTCAAGCAATGGAAATGTATAGCAACGAATGTCTAGCCCAGTTTACCAAATGATAAAACAGTCGGGATTTATCAATCTCATCCTATAACTTTTACTATACAGTAAGGCTAAAGAAAACAGTCATGTACACGGTTACCTTCTCAATCAGATAAGGATAGGAAGGTAGAAAAGTTTTTTTTTCTTGTTTTTTTAAGTACGTTTGATGAGAATGCGAGATATGATTCGTCCCCAAATATTTTCGTACTTTGCAATTTGCCAGTGACACTGTTAAGGTCGAAATTAAAAGACAACAATACCAATAACTTAAAACTGAACAGAAGTTCACTAAGTACTAAGTGATTTACGATCTACAGACGAACAACAAGATACCATATTAAGAATATTAAGAACTACACTTTAACCTCCATGTACAGTTACTTCCGAACAATAGCCACCTCCCTGTTACAGTCAGTATTCTAGCAACCGCAATTGACCTTTTACTCTATGGTCACTCTCTCAACGATAGCCATGCAACTCCTTACAACACACCATTTTGTCCTTCCCATGGGTGACTGTTGTAGGGAGGGGTTGTACTGTACTTTACTCAGAGATCACAAAGCATTATAACCTAAACAACCTGTCTTAGGACTCAACCTGTCCGATAGGACTATGGCCGTGTTGATGTATTAATACATTCAGTAATAATCTACAAATATTCAAACGTAAAATCACCATATGTGTTTGTTGTTGCAAAAGGCTTTATGTTTTTCCGGTGGCAATTGTTTAATCACCATTGTCGGCTAACCATTTGTTAGAAATTCTAATACCTTACTTCAATATCGTCCATAATTACTATGCATATGCTCTTAATACTGTTTTGTTTTCGTGTCACGTAATAAATGTAACACTATGGGAGTCTTGAAGCACTACGTTCAGTTTGTCACATAATCAAGTTTTAATTTAGGAATCCGCATTTTAAGTGTTGGTTTTAAAGGCCAAATATTATCATCAAGCTATTTTTCAAATATGGCGATTCTGTGTTCATCTGGACATTTTATTACAACACAATTATTAGATTAAATTTCAATAAAAATCCGATTGTGTATTTGCAAACGTCAAATTCGAGTTAAGACGTATAATTCTAATGCAATAATGTCCCGCTGATTACATTCAAAGTTCCTATCAAATCATGAATTATTGGGTATCCGCCCGTCAACAATTATTCTAAAGCACAATTTTGATTTTGCTACGTGAAATCAGCGGAACGATTATTGACAAGTTTTAACAAAGTATTCAATAAGCGAATGTTACAAATGCATGGAGCGCCATGCCCTTAATAAAAAATGTTCAATACAATTGCGCTGATAAGTCCACCTCGTTGGTGGTGTGATGAAATTCAGGCGGAAAATAAGACACTTTTTTATTTCTCTTAACCTCTATCAGAACTTCAATGGGATAAAGAATATTTTGACATCCGTGAAATATTGGAAATGGAAGTAAAACCTACGAAAGACCGGTGGTGACATTTCAACTTCAAGATTTCACAATTTCAAACCATGAAATTATAATGAAGTTGAAATCGAAGAAAAATCGTGAAATCATGAAATTTTGAGGAAAATCGTGAAATTGTGCAGAAAAATCGTGAAATTGTGATACTGTTTGAAGTTGTAAATATCTCTTCTATAGCATTATGTTGCTTAACAGCAATATTATATCATCATTTTGCAAACCTTTATAACACATTTTCTTAAATAAGATTATTGACACATTTTATAGAATAAGGTTTATATGCAATGAACATGCATAGTATGACGTCATTAGATAAGAAAAAAATTAAGATAATGTGTGATTGCTGTTGTTTTTTTTCCTCAAAATGTTTACCGCTGCATGAAAATATTTCAGAACTAAAATTGACATCCTTTTGTGTTTACACTTTGTTTCATTACAGAAGTCATCGAGTAAATAAATCATATCCATTATTAACTAGTTACGTAATAAGTGATGTTTGAAATATTCTATATTAGATTTATACACAGCTGTAACGATGAAGTACTTACAAACACATCATCAGCACTAAATTCAATGACTCGTATAAATGCATGCACCCGAAGTTTAATATTATTATTTGTCTTAGTCCTAAAAGTAATGAAACCGTGTCGGAAAATTCAATCCGAATAAGACCTTAAAAGTGTATACATATGTATTCATTACTCAGTTTTGTATCTACCATGAATAGTAAAACTATAACATTTCCTTTAATTAGCCACCATTAAAAAATGGATGATTCGACATTAATTCTAAAGCCCCAATAGCTTTTTGCTGTAGAAAAATATATGCAAAAACATTTAATTGCTGATATTATCCCAAGGTAATTATTACCGACGAAACAAGCCCTTTTTCGTCTGAAAACACTCATTTCACTGTGATTTTTGCTTTTGTAAACTTAAATATGTAGAGCGCGTGACGTCACTTTACTACGTGTGCATAGCATGACTGCGGGCAAAAAATACGATTGTGGTTTCGGAAACATTTTTTCTTGCTATAAAGTATGCACGGGAGGAAAACACACCGGATTCCTCTGTTATAGAACAAACAGAAACTATTAGGACCAATACATTTATAAGCTTATGGGACTTTAAGTATAAGTCTACTAAAGCCATTAGCGATTTCCAGCAGATAAAATGTAATTATTAATACAGAGAAGAAAAAGATTCCCTGAAGGAAACATGTATATGTACAAAAAGTCCATCTTCTCCAAAATATTAACTCCCGAGGAGTTCAATAATTATCTTGCAAAAGAACAGGTTCATAATTATGCTCGTGTTCTCCAATCAAACACTTTAACACCTAAGTGTCTTCACCAGTTTTATGTCATTTCTTTAACCCAAACTGTGTCAAAAAGGTTATACATGAACTTCAAAGAACACACATACTTAACATTCAAAATGTGCCAGTCGGCGCTAGAATTTGATATATTTATTAAGTGTACATATATGATATAATTCTGCGACATGCAATCACTTTGACCAAGTATACAATAGATTAAACTAAACAATAAAGCATTTCAAACATGATTTCATAGCGACAGCGAATGAAGACAACAATAGCTTAATGCCAACAATTGGGTTATTTCAGATTGGTTCAGAGCTGATTTCTGATTAAAAAATTTATCATACGGACAGAGGGAATCTAAATTCATTGCCCGCGATGAATTCAATTTTTATGAAACTGAATATTCGATTAGCGCTGTATAATTAGATGTCGAGTGACACCTTTTCATTTGTGTTTTTCCAACTGATCTTGCACAAATCGCATGTTTAAGACTTACAATCCACAATGCAATTATACTTTTAATTGTCAATGTTTGCTTGCCATTTCGTCAGATCTTAATAAAATATCCTTTATATCGTTTCCAACGGTCGTCAGAAGAGTCCGACTTTTTTCTTTTTTAACAAACAATTGCGAAAAGGGATTGCACCAACCTCCACCAAAACATCCAATAATTCAATGTTGCAAATGCATGAACCAAACTTTATGCTTGTTAAACACTATCAATACAGCGATTATGTTGATGCGCTTCGTTTGTTACGTGATTGATATCTGGCGGCTAATATCGCCTTGTCTTGTCCAGAATAAACTTCTTCGCATTCAGTCGAAATGATAATATCTGACTATGTCGACATTATAAGTATGCATGCCATACTTAAAATGTATATTGCCAGAGAAAGAAAGGAATTATTACAAAAGTGAACGTATCTGTAGTGGTGTGATCCCTTGATTTATTTCTTCTTTTATTTGTTCTTTCTATTGGGTTTGCTTTGCTCATTTAACCCGGTGAAATTATGACAAACATGTCGATGTTCATCCATATGTGGAGAAGTTACCAGCTAATTGTTAAGGGTAAAGTTAGTACTCGCACTGCTTATTAGTAAAATGTCCACGAAAAGTTGTTAGACGAACATGCCGCCGTAAGTACCCTAAATGTCTTTGAAAACAAGCGTTTAACCCACTTATAACTCGAATTGTGTTATTTGTCTGTGAGGCTGCATTTGTATGTCAAAATTCTTACAAACGAATCTTTTTTTCATTTCGTAAATTAGGATTAAACTGTATTCACTCTGACACAAAAAGGCATATATAAAAATACACAATAACGTCTGAACCTACTATCATACAACTTGAACCTTTTGTGATATTGTTGTATAGCTAGCTGGTGCGTCGAATTTAACACATATTGCAGCAATTCACAAAATGAAGTACACTCCATCTGACAATGAATTAATTACTGAAGACATGCATAGATTATTTAAAAATCAGGCTAAACAATGTTAAAAGCTTATACACTTAGAACGCAATCCAAATAATTTCACATGGAACTACAATACGATGCAAAAGAACACAGGGTATTTGTTTGCCAGTCGAAAAAGGTTCAGAAGCATTTAAATAGCCCTCTTGCAGATAATTAGAGTTTTCAGTCGAATAATGGACAACTTAAATGGTTATCATTCACATGACATGTCCGCCCAGTTTACGACATTGTGTGCGTTGGTGTTTTTGTACCTTGGTCTTTACAATTTTTATTTAACGATAGAAGACAAAGTAGTCGCTCGGTCTGGATCTCCAAAACATGTCCAATTAGTTCACCGCATTAAAGATTTATTTAGAACATCGCTGTAGAGTAAAGATCGAAACACTTTATATGATTTTCCTCCAACAAAATATTCAGTTAAATAGAATTGGTACTGGTTTAAACCATGAATGGCAATAAATATCCTCAGCAACATTATTGTCTGCAAAAGAATGCACAGAATAATTGGTATTTAATCTTTTTTATTTGTAAATTAGTATAATGAGTCAGTGTTTTCAAATAATTACAAGACTTTTCTGCGCTCTGAACATATTGTTTCCTGAAATGGTTAGAAAATGTTTTTCGATTTTTATTAATGTCTTAATCAGTTTAGTTAAGTATCATGATTAGATATTGGCATGCGAATATGTGGGTTATACGTGTAGCAGTAAGGAAATATTAGTTACTTAACACATTGATGAAGATTGAGATCAAATTCACCAAGCAACGACATGCAATAGTTACATTCTTGCAGTGAGTATTCATATCAATGGAATATAAAGAATTCAGATATATATTTTCACGAATACTGGTACAGTTACTTATTTCATACGGATTGTATTTAAAAGATATTGTCATGTAGATTTATGCATGTATACGTCTCCATGTTTCAATAGGATTAAAAATAATATTTTGTAAAAAGAACAAGTAGGAAGAAGTCAAATTTGCGATTTCAAGGTTCATAACTTGCTGTTTTTGTTTAAAAGTATCCCAATCTACCACTTTTATTGTCTCCGTCTTGCAAATGTATCCACAAAGAAACTGTTTTGACAGCTTAACTCGTATATGATTAAATGCAAATTGTTACGGCATTTTCTAAGCTAAGCTATATTTCTTCTCTTCTAATTTCCAAGCAATGTGATTAATCCGAATCTTCTACAAAAACATTCGATAATTCAATGTTGCAGTTGCATAAACCTTCATGCTTATTTAACACTGTCAATAAAATGATTATGTTGATACTCTCGCATCGGTTGTTCTGTGATGGAAACCCCACAGCGAACAAAACAGCGTGCTTTCTCTCGATTCATTTTGTCTTAATACAGTTGGATGGGTAGTTTAGAAATATCGAAATGTAGTGCAAAACGCATATAAAAGCAATTTAAATTCCGAATGATGCAAATTTAATTGACAAAGACCATTTTCCAAAAGTAGGCTTTAGACGCCGAAGACATAATTGCTTTTCGAATTAATTTTGACGTGCATAAAATGTTGCCATTGCACGATTTTTGTAACCAGGATGCACTACTATGGAAGTTTGATTTCTTCACGCAAATCCTTTAGAAGTTTAAAATTCTCCCAGTTCACAGGCAGATGCTCGCCTGGGTCTGCTGGTTAGAAACATCGAAGAAGAAAGAAATTCTGCAACAATGAAGCTTTCAACAATTTCAAAGGTCTTTACCATTTCACAACACGTGGTAGACATTACAGTTACCTGAAGAATGACATTGCTACATCTAATTGCACAGAGATAATTCGTAATTCGATGATAACGGTATGCATTTGTACGGCTGCCCGACTACCCATATTTTGTAAAACTAGGTCAGGAGTTTACCAGAAGATCTGAGAATGTCTGATACTGTGGACACATTTAGGAAAAAACTTTTTTCAGAGATTTTGAATGATTCATAACTTAATTACAACATTATAACTTTATTACTGCATGTTTAGTCTTTAGCATGTCTTTGTGCCATCCTTTTGTAATATTTTGTTTATAGATAATTACTTTGATCTAATGTATAACCCCAGTGAATATACTTAGTGCAAAATAAGAGTTTGATCAAAATACAGTTAAAGCTTTTTTTGTTGTTTGGGTTTTTTGTGGCGCTGAACCCTAAATTTCTACCGGCGACCTATTTTTTGTAGAATCTGATGTACCATACCTCATATTCTCTCAAGTGGTGTTCAGAAAGAATGAATAGAAATAATTAGTTCTTCCACCTACTCGACCATATTCAGCTGGTCAAGTGACCCTGATGTTAACTATTTCTTTAGCTTTATTATGTGTCATTTATAAACATAAGGAGATGAATTAAGATGGTTTACGCTGTTCATTAACACAAAATTTACATTACCATGTTTTATTTATGTTCTGTTTCTTAAATAACATTTTGTTTTACATACAAATGATGTCTGAAGTGTTGGCAAGATTGAAAGCATTTACATTCCTTTGTCGTTCGAGTTACCGTCTTACATATTAGATTTCCGATCACGAATGTTTTTTCTTTCAATCTCTTTGACACTGAGTAATTTGAAATCCGTTGAAACTAAATAAAAATCATCAATTTTCGCGCAATAATTTCTTGTTCTTTACACTTAACTTGATTTTTAGCAATTGCTTTTCTCCAAGTTGTCTTTGTAAGTTATATATCAAAATTGTTTGTGAGACATAAGTCTAAATCAAATTTACGCTTTTCTTCCTAAGACGAATTTGTCATGTCAATGTAGACATAACCCAAGCTATGTTTTATTCTTTGGAGTTTTACCGGATTCTAAACGATTTGATGGGTGGACATAAGTCAATTTGTTAAGGATATTGCCCGTCAAACGTTCATTGAAAATTGAATAGAAGAAGCAGTGAGTCTGAATGTAACAAGGAAATATATGACAGACAAATATTTAATTTAACACAATTTCTAATGAAATAGAGACGAATCTGAACTGGGACCAAGAAGATGATGCACTATTGAAATATCGAAATGTAATTTGTTATACGTCTCAAATGAGTTTTTCTCATGTCTCTTCCAAATTATTGACTTACCTCCAGGTTTATTATGTGTATCATTTCTATTTAAATTTTTTTTCTTTTAGGCAAAATTATGTGTTATCTGTAATGTGTTTTTCAAAGTTAAGTGCAAAAAAATGGCGAATTTATTACATTTAGCAGTACATAGTAAACAAGTTTCGTTACATTCACAATTAGCGTTTTCGAAATCACTAGATTTAAGATAATTTAAACATGATTTATTTCATACTTTTTTCTGAATGCGGTTAAGCTAAGAAGGACTCAATAGGAAGAAATGTATAATATCGTATTATAACGTGGTGTTTGACATATAATACGATAGCATTATATGTGTATGCTGTTAGAGATAGACATACAAAAATTAGTCTCGGATCGGTAATAAAACATGTAAAATTATGTTAAAGTTGACAATGCTTTAAGCAATGAACCACATTCATGTTTGTACCTTTTCTGATAACAGTTTCTTCACATCTATCCAAGTATTCACCATAGTCCCAAGATCCACTTTTGAGACACATGGCTTGTGATGATGGCCAATGTACAGAGACGAAGAGACGGATATATAAAAAATTCACTGCATTTCCAAACACCATTACATTAATGTAGTGTCATATGCCAATCTAAATGCTTGTAATTATGTTCTTTTTTCTCGGTGTAATGAATCAAGTGTTATGAATGTTTCTCCGGTCCCTTTATGTAAACATTTATTCGATTAGGCTAGACTAATACAATCTGATATCCACGTTTAAGAATATGCTTGTGATTTGTGTTACCACTGAGCCAATGCCCAGCCATGAAAATGTGAAATTATATATTCATGCAGTACATTAATTTGTTCTCTGTTTGATCCATTAGGTTATATTATTACTCTTCCATATCCCACAGTTACCATTTTCCAAACTGTTCTGCACAATTGAAAGCCTGTATAGTTTCATATTATGCAATATTACTACGATGTTAACATCTTTGAGGACGAGATAATACATTATGAACTATCAAAGTAACCGTACCATGGGGGACTTATATCATTGAAATTCATTTACCAAATCCCTTGAGGGTTTTTTTCTCACGCAATGAAGACGAGATGTGTTGGGATAAATCTCCCTGCCGACTGAATTACGTGTTTTAAGACTATTTGTCGCATGTGTGCTTGATAAAATGCAAATTGGAAATGTTGCAATTCATCGATGGAATCATTTAGCGCGCGTGTATCAGATCAGATCTGGAGACCAAAATAAATTCAGCTAACTCCGAAACAGATATTTGGGGTAAGATTAGGCGGGTAAAAGGTTCATATTTTGTTACTTGGCTCAAAAATGTGATAGGTAGATGTGAAACTTCTTTTCTGATTGCTTTTCTAAACATACCTTTTTTACTTTGGAGGGATGATTCGTTCCTATATTGTCTCGTCCAGTTTATAGTTAATAACTTTAGTGTAGGGTTCCGAAAATCAGATTGGTCCTTATAAGCTTATACGTTTTCCTTACTTACGGTTAAAATCACTACTTGTTGTTAAGATTAATTACTTGCGTTTAAAGTTGAGAGTTGTAGTTAAACTGATTACTTGTGGCTATAATTAAACATTGGGATTAAACTTATTTCTAATGGATATTTTTTATGCCCCCTTTCGAAGAAATGATTGATTTGCACATGTAGATCGGTCCGTCCGTCGGTCCGGGCAATAATTAGAGAACTATTTGGCATAAGCTCCTCACAAAAATTACAAAAAAGTAGATATTTTGAATGAAAAACATTATGTCTCTCTACGTTCTTTTAAAGGTTTATGCTTATTTTAATATAAAATGTTTAAGTCGAAGTTTAATTTAGTATAAAACTATTGTAATCCCATGACAGTAATAAAGGGCATTTCTGCAACAAATCTGAAAGTATATATTCAAAAGTGTCCAAATTAACTCTCATCTATCTTAACGGATTGTATAAAGCCATATTCTTAATAATAAATTAAACTTAAGTAAGTATAAACTTAATTTCCCTTGCATGTGGAATTATTAAGAAAATCTTCCTTTATGTCTACCCCTTAGTAATAACTATATAATTTCTGCGTCAAAAAATCGAGACAATAACTAATTTTGCTTTCCTGGAAACACAATTTTTATGTTATCCCAGCTTTGCATTGTTTTTATTTTCCACGAATATGTACTTAGATAGACAAACAACAAGAAAACTAGTAGCAAGTCTATTGTCTGACTCTCCTAGGACTAATATTGTGTATGTGCAATAAAATACGCACGTCCAAAGATTGATGGAGTGACGGTCGTGACGAAAGCAATTTAGAATCTCATATCGAGTTAAGTGGAATGAATCAACTAGAATCTGGTGTAAATAAATGAAACAATTTTCGTTCCCCATGACGAGTACGTAATGAATAAAGTGAAACCTTTTATCTTAAAATACTGATTAATTACATTTTCATCACCTCCCGTGGACACTTCTAATAATGATCCCAGTGTACATCGCCACAACCGTACATGTCAGCTGTCGACGGCGTAAATGGAATAATTGATTAGAAGGACGTCTCGTTGTCACAAATTCGTGTTGTTTATGTAGAAGCTAAAATGACGGAACTAGTAACCCAGACTGGCACTGTGTCCAGTGTGTAAAATATGGTTACCTTTTAATGGAATATAATCTATATAGACTTTGCATACACAAACATTAATATGTTTGATCTCTTCAGATTCTAAAAGAAAATGTTAGATCAGATATGAGCAGTAAGTTTTCATACACTAAAATAAAATTATTCTTCAGACGAATTAGAGCATTTTCCTTTCAATATTTACAAAGAAATAGCTTGTAAAACTCGTATGGTCCTTCAAAAGTAAAACATGGGTGTGTACACATTTTGCTTTGCAATCAATCGTATAAAGCTCATTGTCCAATGTAACGTAGGTTAAGACATTTCAAAAATGAAATTTGATAGCAAACAAAAATCTAAACTTAGTATGAAAATAATGATCATAATCAAGTCCAATGGTTCTGGTATAAGATACGATGAATGTACACAATGTGTGTATGATCACAGAAATGAACCTTTTGGAGATCACGGAAAGGAAATCTGGAATCCAATGCCTTGCTATTACAAATCAAACTCCATAATAAGCAATAACATTTAAGTACATGTAAGTAGCAGATACTCTTTTGTATGTGGAGTTCCAGTGCAACCGCGCACAATTTCTACAATGAAAGAATTAAAGAGGAAATATTTTGTATGTGTAGTTCCAAGGAATAAAGTCACGCTCATTTTCTACAAATAGCAGAATTAAAGAGGATATAAATTTTATGCATCCTGGTAATTGGTAGTTCAAGCCTAAGTGTAGAATTAATGAATTCGACTCGTCTGTGTTGTATCACCTTCAATCAGCTTCAGTCTTATTTGGTTATCTGTTAGCGTAATTGCCCTTAATTATAAAGCGCTTACGATTGCACCAATCATGTTGTCTGATGATATTAATGATTTTAAACTTTAAGGCTTCTGCGAAATGAGAGGATGAATCAAGCTGTTGGGAACTATAGTATTTAAAGTAATCTAGTTGCAGAATTTGTATTTTTATAGACAAAGAATCATTTTGATAAATATTTCATAATAAGTGGGTTTTATAGGCAAGCCATTGAATGTTAAAAGCGTCATCGCACATCGAACTCAGATAATCCTCCGTTAACAAATAATTGCATCAAAAAAGGAAGTTTTCCTGAACAAGATAAAGTCCACAGTCAGTCTTTAAAATTTTCGCTGAATAAGCTGTTTAGCACAAACCATCCTCGAGATGGTCCCAATTTATTGGAACAAAACTACCATCCTGATAATTGTTTTCAGGACAATAATTGCATCGGTCTCATGAAGTAATTCCGAGTCTAATAAAACCATTCTAAGGTTCCTTAACATTCCAGACGATGCACACTGATTCTAATATTGACCAGACAGAACTCTGCTAGGACTTGTTGTATCTTCTTTATTAACTGAATAAACATCGCCTGTGTGGGCTTCATCATCCGAGAAGATTAAATCACGCATTGCGAAAATTTATCTTGATTGATTTGGAATAAATAACTGCGATTGCTTCACGTTGTGTTAAATTACCGTATGTCCTTTTTCTTCTCAAAATCCCTTAATGTCGTTAGATGCCACAGTAAGAAAGATGTTTTCTGGCAAGTATGTTTACTTAATTTGTTTGGTATAATGTAGACAGCTGAGGAATACTGATTCGTGAAATTTGAATAATCTTTATAAAGAACCTGATAAATTCTCTTCCGTTGACATTTCAAACTGTTTTCAATCCTATTATGATTGGCACATATTGTTTCTGTATTTAATGACGGAATTTGAAAACAATACAGCTCGGGGAGGAAGTCTCAAAATTATGCGGTGGTATTTAGCATGATACAAAACAGTGTTTCCCCTTCGTATTGATGTATTGAGTTCTAATCCACACCAACACAAAAAACTGTCAAGTTCGATCGAATTCAATATGTAAATGAGCTTTGGAACACCATAATAGATGACATTAATGTTTTGTTTTTCTGTCTCGGGTTCGTGACGAACCCAATACGTCGTACAAAAGTCATAATACAAATAATCTTTAAAGCTGGACGTTTCGTACTTTTTGCCGCGATATTAATTTAACAAAATTTCTTCAAAAAATCTTCACCACTAAAAATGACGCATCCATAAAAGATATTCTTACATATAATTATTATGTTATGAAGAAGATATCAATTTCCTGACATGAAGTGGAAGACTAAATAACAGCGAACCACGAAGAGAGAAGAACACAAGCTTAAAGAAACACTGTAATGTTGATAATGGTGAATTTATTTCTTTGAAGGGTATAAAATTTCTATTATATATTTCTCTGATTACAGGACCACCCTTAACAATTGAGACTGACATTCTGATAAGAAGCATTGGACAGATATCTGAAAGTGATATGGTAAGAAATAACTTGTACATTTTCATTATACCCCCGCAAACGAAGTTTGAGAGGTGGTATATTGGAGTCACTCTGTCGGTCGGTTGGTCGGTCAGTCGTTCCGTCCGCATAAGGTTTGTGGAGCGAACTACTTCCACATTTTTTAAGCTATTGCAATTAAACTTGGTATATGTTATCACCATCAAGTGTAGATGTGCAAGACACAATTTACATGCCCAGCGATGCACTCATTGCAGAGTTATGTCCCCTTGAACTTAGCCGTATAGTGTACTATTGCAGTATTAGTGTCAAAGCGGCGGCGGTGGTATTAGTCACCTCTGTGACAGCTCTAATTGTCTTCTAAATACAGGCCACAATCATAGAAAAGCCTGTGTTTGCAGACACCCTGTGAATAAAGCTCATTCATTAATAATTAACGGATTGAATATTAAGGGCTAACTGAATTTCGAATAATGTCATTTTATCGGTAAAGGCCGCCTTCTGTCTGTCCCGAGAGATTTGATTTTATCCTCGTCATATGGTTTTAAGTCAGAGTGCATACATTTTAGTCAATGCTTTATATAAGTTTGCAATATAATTATGTACTGTGCAATGTAATAGACTTAATAAATATACATTGTATATATATATATTCCTCATAACGTAAGATGAGCTTCTGCTAAGGGGCTTCGTCTGACGCCCTATTATGTACAGACAACTTATTCATGAATGACCTATGCGAATAAGGATACTGCCATTGCCCACAATGGTTACGTTTATTTTAAATTTGGTTAAAATGGATGTTGTAAAACGCATTTGTCATATTTGAAAAGCAATTTCATTTATTCGTTACATACGTCCCAAGTTTGCAAGATGTTAGCAGTCCGAAGACTAACCCGCAACTCTTTTTTTCTAAACTAACTTACATCCTATAATTTACACAAAAAGTACATGTATACATATTGTTACTATGGATAATTCCAAGATAAAGAACTGACCAATGGATGGTCAGCAATGTTCAGCTACTAATATTACTTAGTTGCATGGTATACAGGTAACTAATCATGATCTTATAGCTTATACATGCGATCTACAAGCGGCTGTTGAGTTGCAGTGTTTTTGGATAATTAGTCATCCATATTGCTACGTAACATACACCATTGTACCTAATCAACTGCAGTCACAGACGGTCATTAATTTATTGCCATTTAAGTTTTTAAAATACATATTTGTATGTACACAACCTATCTTAAAAACATAAATGGCAATAAATTAATGACCGTCTGTGACTGCAGTTGATTAGGTACAATGGTGTATGTTACGTAGCAATAGGTGAACGTCCGAATTGCTTTTCTCTGATTGATGTCTACCATAAAAGCTTGTATCTACGGACTTTTTTATTCGTTGCGTGCCTTTATGATTCATTTATGTTCATTGCCTGTTCAACGCCGAATGATATTTTACGACTTTGCCCAAACCTCTGAACGTTGGATTTCCATTATTGTTTCGACATACCGTTAGTGTTGTACATTACCAATGGGGGCTATTTTATCGATGATTTAATCTTGTTAATACGTTGATCTCAATATTTCTATACACTGAACGATTACATTTTAGTCTTGATCTTTGTTAGAAAATATCACATACAGTACATACTCTTCAGAGCGGCGGCCTCTGAAGTAACAATCTCTCCACAACAACATAATTTTGCTACCCCTAAAGGGTGTTGGTTTGGAGAGGTTGTGCTGTATATTTCATTGTGGTATGCACATTTTACACAGTTCCTTTTCAAATATATCCAATCAGACAATTCTAAATCTGGAATCATTTTATCAAAACATTAGCTCAACACTTTTTAAATTGCTCTGTTACATTGTTTGCAATAACAATTGTATCAGAATACCAGTCGTGCTCTTCAAAGAAATAATTTCCAACAAATATATTTACAGGAAATAGTTTCTATATTTTTTTCAGAGCAGGTTATGTAACATCGTATAAGTTGTTTGGGGGGTCTATGCTGAGTTATAAAAAACTAAGTGGCCGTAACTCACCCTTTCCGAAGCTGATATGAAACATCATGGGGGTTCCTTTGAGATATTGACGTGATGACTTCAATGCAGACAGATGTCGAGGCACATTGAATAGGATTGCAGTTTAATCAATCACCTTACTGACACAGTTGTTTAGCATGATTTAGAGCAGGAAATGAAGACATTGAAAGCTATTTTCAGAATGACATAAGCCTTTACGTAATAAACTCTGCGAAATGCGTTCCTAATGTCAGCACCGATATTCCTAGGGGAGGTAGTGTTGTGTCCCCTGTGTCTGTAAGTTTCTGTTTTGGACTGGTGGTGATTTTGGGAGGGTGGGAACACGTTTACAAGGGTTTACGCATACTGCCAGCGCGCAACGCCGTTTTTTTATCATTCTGAGTGCAATAACGTATACTGCCAGTCAAAACAAGAATTTTCATTAAAACAGAGAGGTAAAACCTCTATTCTAGACAATAAATTATTAGTATCTGTGAAATAACTCATCGTTGCACGGAACATCTGCATGTTTCGTGATTATAAATAGCACATTGTTTAATCATATTTTCTTCTTAGATCTTTGAAATAGTGAAAATAGTGAAAACAGTTTCGAACGTCACTACGGACAATGTTTAAGAACGGGTGGCGATTTGCCAGTAATTCCGTTTTGATCGCTTATTTCAAAAATACATGCTGACCGAGGTGCGAAAACGATTGTTTACATGAACTACAATTGTAAACGTACGGGATTTTTGCTTAAATAGTTTGATTTATGATGAAGAAAGATATTTCTTTCGTAACGCATCATGCAAAATTCCTGCACCGTGTTATTCGTTGTGCTGAAACAGAGGGCTGACAACGCATACTTCTAAATCCTCAAATTTTACAAATATTTGAATATCTAGCTAATTTGTAATTGATGTCATTCTTAGATTAGTTATTGCTTCTTTCGTTCGACCATATATCTCCTGTACATTTGACGCCTGACATGAACCGCAGCAGTTTTCCAGGGAAAAGACGACACATAAATAGCCAAAATGTACTTGTAACTGTCGGCAGTGTAGCTCATAGCATTTGTTTTAGTAAGACTGTGCCATCTAAAAGCACCGATGAACAATAAAAAGGGAGTATTCGTCAAAGGAATTATTCTAGAATATACCAAGCCCTGAAAGTCGTAAAATAAGTCAACAGCACAAAATTTTACTGAACCAAAATGCAAGACTTGTAAGCTCTATACATCGAGTATGTATATATTTTCTTAACGGTAATTTGGCTAACTTATAGAGCTTACATGCCGAGTGACCAAAACTAAAGGCCAATTAGTCAGAATTTTTCATAAAAAATGTAAAAATGCGAAGTCTTACGCATGTCCACTGAAAAGATACGGTACGAATTTGCAAAATATTTCCTGCATGATGCGTTGCCACGCTAAAGGCAGTATGCGGAGCTATAATTTAGTCGAAACTTTCATGATACGTCGCACTCCTTTTGTTAGATTCTTCTGAAATAAATGCCTTTAAGTGATTTTATGACCATGATAATGAGTGCGTATATAGACAGATATATAGATGTCATTTTCGTGCCAAAGTGGACAACCATTTCATGTTTCTTCACGATACAAACGAATTTAATCAGAACTCACGCCTTTGAAATTTGCTAATTGGTCTAACTGTTTACACTAATCTGACAAAGTACAAATGATATCGTTGATAATTCGGTTATGGACTCTTAATATACGCAGACGTTCCGTGCAATAGGTTATAAAACAATAATTACTGTCTATAACAACTTAAAGTGTCATTTTTGTCGCGACCAGGCGTCGGTTTCTGCATGTTTTGACGTTGGTGAACTTTAAATGATAAAAAACAGGCGTTGCGCGCTGGCAGTGTGCGTAAACCCTTATCACCGTGAGGAATGCCGTATGTGATACTTTCTGTGAGTCCTTCTCAGAGGCATAACCTGAAGTGCTGGCATGCAAGAGTGTGTGTGGTGCTTTTGTATTTTCCTAACTGGATGATTCATATTTTTCGGCTTCATATGTTCGTTTTCCATCGTGCTCAGTAAAATACGATATCTTATTACTAACCAAAATTAGATTACTATAATGCGTATTGAGGATGATTAATATAATCTAGTAGCTTGAAATAAATATAAATAAGATCTGAATAAAAGCTTACGGTGATATTTAGGAATCATTTCTGGACAACAAATATTTCATTGTTTCTTTAAACACCAGTTACTTGGTGAAATATGTATTTTGATCCAGTTGTGAGATAAAATACCATCAATTATTTTGTATAGATAATGTACTGGTTAACAGTTTTAGACATAAGGAAAAGCCTGCTAAACTTTTGATTGAAATCGATTATTAAATTGGTATATATCAGTTATTCAGTACATCGCAGTATGGATTGATTTATTTGTTTGTTATTTTCTGGCCACACGGAGTTTGCTTGGTGTAGTTCGATTAGAATCAGACGGTGCGATAATAAGTGATATATAGGATATTCTTAACGATGTAGACACAAAGAAGGGCATTAATTTCGATTGAGGACATGGTGCAACATGTATTGAACAAGGAATTGGAATAATCTTATTACCCTATACATTAGATATTCTTGCCCTACGTAATCATCGTTTTATATTAATTGTTGAATATGCATATCGGAAAATCCTATTAAATTTCGGATGTGGTCTTCGTCTGATATTTACGTTAATAATAAAGAAGGCCTATCGTTAGTTCATAGTTCATTTACAGACTGGATGTAACATAACTTTAAAAAGTATTTTGTATATTTACCGCCTTACAACATGTAAATCTTCATAGTACGTAAACCTTACCTTTCGCAATGCATGCCTACATGTATATATTGTGTAAATGATAATGTTTCTATGATTTGTCTATTTAAAGGACTATTCCTTTCAATGTTACTTTCGTCAAAGATGGACAGACGAACGGTTGAAGTTTGATATTAGGAACATCACTGAGGTGACGCTGAATAATCTGTTTCTCGCCAATATATGGAAGCCAAACACATACTTCCTCAATGGACATAAGTCACACCAGCATAATATACCTAGGCCAAACCTATTTGTGAGAATCCGCCATGATGGTCGCGTATATTTGTCAAGAAGGTAAAGAATCTTTATTACAATTTCAGCCAGAATTTTAAGTACTTTATTGAGAGCATGAAAGCATTTAGAACCAATCTGTCTCTTTAACATTTTAACATGCTCGATGTTGGTGTAAATGGCTTGATCGTCATGAATTCATTGTTATTATCAATATAAGAAAAGCCTAGTTTTACAGTAAAATAGAGTTTCATAAAGTTTTCCACTCGCATCATTTTCGGAGCCTCTCAGAGAATTACCGCAGACATTTACAGTTTCCACGTGTTCACGCTATGGTTAAAAGTCACACATTTTCAACATTGGTTTGTGTTATTGCATTAACATCTCGTGATACTGTCATGATTTTTATTGTTGTAATTATTTATGTGTGAGTTGAAAGAACACCATTTATACCAAAGCAATATTGATGTTGCTGACAATCAACACAGCTTCATTCACTTCGCTGGAAGCACTCACTGGATATTTATCAAGAACCAAAACAACTATTGCATTAATTGAAAGATATCGTTATAGCGACAGAGTGTCACAAGAACTCTAGAAGGACGATGGGAATTGTAGTAACATATTAAAGTCACATTAGCTTTTTGCTATAAAAAATATATGCAAAAAACAAACAATTGCTGATATTATCCCAATATAATTATCACCGACGAAACAAGCCCTTTTTCTTCTAAAAACGCACATTTCGCTGTGAATTTGCTTTTGTAAACTCGAAATATATAGAGCGCGTGCCGTTACTTCATGCCGTGTGCATAATATGACTGTGGGAAAACACAGCTGTTCTATAAATAGTATTTTTTTCAATGATATTGAAAAAAATACGAAAGTGGTTTTGAAAACATTTTTTCTTGCTATAGAGTACGCTCGGGAGGAAAACACACCAGATTCCTCTGTTATGGAACAAACAGAAACTATTACGACCGATAATTTTTTATGATAATGGGACTTTAATTGAGTCTTGTATGTTAAAGCTAAAAAAATACATTTAGTTCTGTTTTAGGTTACTTGACAGAAAATTATTATTATGAAACTGGTTTTTTTTCTAAACACCCTCTGAAAACATGAAGTGCGATTATGCTTTTAGATTTTTTATGGTTGTCGCACAACAATACGACTGTCAGGAAATCGCAAACAGGACTATTTTTATGGCTTTATGTTGAAGTTGCCATATACTAAAGGGTCCATATTTGCACAAATGTCTTATTTATTTGCAGATTAACGGTCAAGGCAGCATGTCCTATGAAATTAAATCTATACCCAATGGATAGACCTGTTTGTTCTCTTGCGTTAGGCAGCTGTAAGTTTTTTATGAGTATTAATACATTTTGAATAACCTAGATTTATTTAATATGATCTTCAATATGATCATGTTTAATATTTGTTGATTTTTCTATCTCATTTTATTTTCAATAATCGAAATCCTTTGAAACCTGATAAAAAATTATGTACATAATTGACGCAAGCAAACGCCGCGTCTACAACTCGGGGATTTAAAAGACGCAGTCAGTTTCTAACCCACTTTAACTTGATCATATGTCTGACTTTCCATCCATAGACCATGACGGTTACCACAAACCAATTGTTCACATTCACTTATTCCACCTTGTTACTTATATCAGTTACTCGTATACGTGTGTTAAAGCAGTTACGTTATCGATAAATGAAGTTTCTGACTGCGTACCAACAGATAGTCAATCATTTTAACGTGTGTTTTTGTAAGATAGTCATTGTCCTATTGTATCACTCGTCTATCGTCGGTAAACATTTTAGTCTGAATAAATACATCGATTATTGTTATGTTGTTACAATAACAATATTTTCTATCACTTGTTTAGACGGATATACAACCAATGATATTATATATTTATGGAAGTATGGGAATGATATATCCGTAGAAGTGAATAAAGATGTCCGTCTAGCTCAGTTTGATCTCATGGCTGTAGAATCTAGTAACCACACAGAAAAATCTCCGTTGGGTAAGTATACATTAGATTACAGGTAAGGTATGGTGCATATTTTCCCGCATACTAAATGAACAAAACCTTTGCATTTTGGTCGAGTCTCTATATCGTATAATTATATTTCATTCTTATATCAGATAAGATATACACAAATGTAGTTATTTATCATTCGCACAAAAACTCTTACATCTGTGTAAAATGTATTCTGGCGTTTTATTCATTCAACTGATGGCATGTATTCAATTATCGTGAAATCATACTATGTGATAATGATAGGTTACCAATATACTTATCACCATATTCTTTAATGAGCAATCGGACATACGTTACATGGGCGAACGATGAAATATAGATAATATGTAGATTTGACAAACAACATTATACACATGGCCAAATATACGTGTCCGAATGTGCAAAATCTCACCAACAAAGTGAAGTTCAAAATAAAAACCTGTACTGTTCATCTGTTCTCAATAAGTTTAGACTATATCGTCTGATCAGATTCTCCATTGTTAAGACAAACCTCATCAATACGTAAAAATAAACAAAACTATTACACGTATTATATGCCTTACAAAGATATCTTCAGTGCTACGACATACATGTTATTTGTGGAAAGATTATAATGAATAATTAGCCACCTGGTACCTTATAACCATCTTCTTGTTTTCCATAATTACTGGCTGATAATGGTTGTTTTCGAAAGTAATACATTTCTGTACATTACCTGACGGTATCAACGCACAGTTAATTAACAATTATATCGAAAAACGATGACAGTGTATATATACTTAGATGTCTACATGAATCTACAAAACACCTAACATATATCATTTTCTCCTAGAAAATATTGAAGAAGCATTACCGCAAGGTTCTTATTGGTGCGTATTATTATATGATTATGCAAAGTTCTTATTTTACAATAATTATATTCACGTTTTTCAGGAACATTTTCCGTCCTCAAAGTGTTCATTTATTTCGAACGCCATATTGGATTCTTTGTACTACAAACTTACCTCCCCTGCAGTCTGATCACGTGTCTTTCGTGGGTCTCGTTCTGGATCAATCGTGATGCTGCACCAGCACGAGTTCTTTTAGGTATTCATTAATCTAATAATAAAGTAGTTGCAATGCAAAGTACGTAGTGTTAAGCCTTGTGTACAATCGCCATATTTCAGGCTTGTCGGTTGTTAAGTATTTCTTGTCACCTACATTTGGTGTTGTGTAATACATGTATAATTTACATGTATAATTATTTTATTTATTCATTTCTTCGGACTTTTCAACATAATTTTAGTCATATCTAGGCGGTTAGTTATCCTAACCAGCTTCCCTGGATCACATTTAGGCCTTAACCAGTACTAACCCACATTCAACCTGCTAGCTACTACCAAGCCATCCCACATAATTCAGAGATAGAGGACAATTTAACATAGGATGTAATATCTTCAGTCAAACTTGTCATGGACAGCGTGAGCCTTGCCCGGGGTTCGAGCTCACAACCTTTTGATCAGTAGACCAATGTTCTAACTACTGAGCTAACAGGGCTGGTTGTGTCATATATACTTTGCCGAAGAGCAATATATCAGGAAATTCAATATGACACGGTCAGTTGACAAGACTCGTTATTCCGAACATGTTGTCTAATTTAGTTTGCTTATTAGTTCAGTGTTTATACTTTATTTCTCGTTTCTCATTTCCAGCAGTGATGCCAATTTAATGCATACCTAATCACTATCATTATTTATGCCATTCTATCTGAGTGTGTACTTTCATGGGTCCACTTTTTATAAATGTGGGCATTAGTTCACACTTCCGCAAATAGCTGACATCTTTTCCGTTGTCAATGGCAACATAATGTCTCCTACGTTGTTATACTAAAGTTTTGTATCCACTCCATGACCGCAAAACGGTGTGTGGGCACCACTTGTTTCATGTTATAAACGTGTTAGTTCGGAGTTTCATAATACTCAACATCACAAATCTCCATAATTATCTCCTAAACGTGTCCCTACTCACTCCTCCTTGATATTGCTTCACTTAATCAGAATAGGATCATCTCCTATACGACCCGCGTCAGCTTACCTTTTAGCTTGACGAAATCGTGTACTTTTATGCAGATTACTGGTTTTCCTGTCGCTTATAAAGCATTAGATATTGATACACTTCCTACGACTTCCTTGGCTGTAGCGTGTGTTTTATCATCACATCTTGTTTTGCTTCTTATTGAAAGTTCGCGATAAATTTGATTCCAATTCGGATTGGTTTACATCTCTATGATGTAATTTGTGTCTCCAAAAAAAGCCTGTAATGCAATATATGCGTCCATCTAAGAGTTGAAAATAGAACTGAGATGTGCTTAGGATCTTGAAATAGAGATAAAAATAACAGACTTCACTTGATGAGCATTTGATCCTGTATCAACTCCATCCAGTGGTATTCCGACATGTCATCATTAATCCCTCTGATGGAAAGCCTACGTCCGCTTTAATTGTATACCCAGCAGATTTAATGACCACAAGAATGTTATGTCTTCCACAATATGTGTTTATATTACATCCTAGTGTCCTAAAAGCTCACGTATTCATTTTTTAAAGTGTCCGTTTGTCACGTACCTCCAAATAGCGAATGTGGTTTTGAATCGTTCACAGTAAATGAAATACAGAACAAAAACCTTAACAAAATACAAAAAGTTAATCATGGGAGTTTTAGGTTTTTATATTTCTTTTCATTTAGAAAAGACTTTATTCCATGTGACCTACATAACAAAACAAATATCTTAACATAAATAAAGAATTATTGGTGTTATAATTTTAATTTCTCTGCTTTATGAGAAAGTGTATTAGAATAATTGATAAAAATAGTTAAATATCCTTATTCATTGCCAAATGAGGGTCCAATCTTAATATTTGGATCAATTAGTAAGTAATAGTTGTAAATGATAGACTTAATTAATACAACTAGTCTATTGAAAGTCTGGTGAAGATAAACATGAAAAAGAATAGTGTCGACTTTAGAGGCATATGAAAATTACTTGGTGGAATAATATGTAACAAGTGCTTAGTAGTGATCTAACTAGGAACAATAAAGCTGCCAATTTCAATATCCCTGACTTCTTTTAGGAGTATATTAGTTTTACCTTTGACTGGTTATAATTATATATCAATCAATCTTTTGACTTTTATACATGGAGATATTCTATGAAGATCTATGATTTTAAAAGTCCACAATGCTTCAACCAGTCGCATATTATACATCAATATTTCTGTTTATCATTGCTATTGTCTGAATAACCATTGCTTCGACATGATCTTATACCCTTAACTTGTACTCTTTATTATAATCTATCCTTTACTAAGTATATTAAGTCTTACAGATTCACTTTTAATACCTCCCTATATTCGTGATGTTTAAAATCTTTAGTGATCTTATCCCTAGTGGTTTCATTGTATTAATTCACTTTTATCATCTAGCAATCTGTTTAAAACAACACTACCATTCGGGGTTTTTCTTCTTTAGATAAGGGTGTAATTCACCTTGGGAAATGTTACAAATATTGAGTTACAATCTGAGCAATCGGCATTATTGTTTTCGTCCTAACTTTTATTACCATCCAGAGGCAACTTAATATCTTTGGCCACTGTTTTATACTCGCGTTTTTCAATTTCAATCACATAAAAAGGGTACGGTTGATTCCATCACAAACGTCAGTCGAAGTGTCAGAAAACATTCCGAATACAGATTGCTTAATTTTCTAAGGCGTCACCTTGTCTGTATCCAGTTCGCTTCTTCAAATAATAGTCGCTCAAACGGTATTTGATTCACACAGAAACAAACAAAATCAAGGAAACCAGTCAATTGGATTCTTAAGAAGATTGTTTATTGGTGTTTATAAATGATATTTTTCTCTCTTTGTAAGAGAGTGTCATATTTTTGTTCTGCTCATTTTTTGCTTTGTTGCTTGTTAATGATCTGTACGTTTGACCTTTTGTTGCCCTAACTGTACAAAGATGAAGACGTTTGATAACATGATGAAAACATGGTGTTTGTATGTGTAATGTTTCAAGCAGTTGAATTAATGATTTGTTGTTTTTGTTGCAACCATACGTCAATCATTTTATTTTGTCAGATACAGAACACGGATACGTCCATTACAATCAAAATCATGTCTAAGATATGTCCCAGGTTAATAATATTTCTCGTTTTCTTTAATTTGTTATTTGTGCCAAGCTTTTGTTTAACTTTTCCAAACTTTCCATTTTTTTCTTATAACATAAATAGTATCTTTGTTCGTGATATCTTATTGTTGAATGTCCGCGTAGAACATAACTCGACGAGGCTAGTGGTACTTAAATGTAAATGCGGAGTTTTTGCACCAATAATGTTCGCCGATGATCAAACTTCATCAATATTTTCGTTCTCAACAGCAATTCATCCAAAGTTAACCGAACTGTTAGTACTAAACGGCTTTATTTAACTTGTTCGAATTTATTCGAAATTGTCTCTTAAGACGTGTGTCAAATAATATACCTCGCTCTTGACTCGAACTCTCACATAACATCAGCCACAAAGCGCCAATCCATCAGAAATTATCACTTAATTTTGAAAGCATATGGCATCTATTTTACCATCATGACATTGTTATGATATTACAATACACTTGGCGACCTCTTTATTCTGTATTAAGAAAGCTGTATTATGATGGCCATATATTTTGATCGGTTATTAAGTATCACTCATATCGAGGCCAATCCAAATTAAGACCATGTTAATTTGTTTTCAATGATTTTTGCGATATCAAGATTTATTTGCTCTATTTATTTAAATATGAAGCTGACTTTCAATGAGAAAATGCACACAAAAATCCTACTCTGGCTCTCCCCAAAGGACCACCAGACCCAAAACCCATTAAGATGTAATGAATGGAGGTGTTGCGTTGATAGAAAATACCAACATTCTTTTACATCTCTTTGATTTAATGGACTCATGCAGGACTCCTTTGGTGTTATTCGTATTGATCAAAATATTCTTATTACTGGATGGGGGGAATAGCTAGGTTGTCATATCAGTGTTTCATGTAGTACCTGATTTATCGCATCCATGTTCAGATTGATGGAATTTTCTTAAGACAATAATATTTGGACTCATACACTCGTCAAATATTGGGTACATAATTAACTGAGAGAAAATGTGCTTGTCATATCTAATTCTGATTGCGGTTCTACTCTATGCAATTTCGTCCAGATAGTTTCTCTGCTTATTCGATAAATCTTTGCTCATTTAATGTAACCATATCATAAAAAACCGGACATGTGCCAAATCAGTTTCGCTCGATTTAAAAACGACAATCAGGCCATAAATTATTTGCAACCGATATGAAGGTAATTTGACTCATCTAAAAAGACGTAGGGGTGTTTGATGAATATCACATAGATGGAGGAAGGGCTATAATGTTTAACCATTGAGCAAAAACGAAGATACCTTCAATTCCTATGCTTACTGACGAAAGTCGAATTACGGCGATTGTTCTTGTATATAATTATCTTCGTTTTTTTTCGTCATAACCCGAATTGTCAGTGAAGCAAAATGATAAAATGAATAAAAACTGTTCCAGGAATTGATAAAAGAGGATTAATTGGAAGATGTGTTTAATCAGAGACGTCTTTATCTTGATCTCAGTCCTGAATTACTTTGTTTAGAATCTGTTTAGTGCTAAAGTAAGACTTCACCCAATCCTTATTTTGGATTTTCTTCACTAAGCTCTGGCTGAATCAACATTAAAATGCTATCAATACTGATATTATGTTACCATCCAGTTAGTGTCAATCTCTTTTTTCTTCTATAGGGGTGACAACCATTTTAGCAACAGCGGGTATAGGAATGACTGTTCGAGAAGGTCTACCAAGAGTGTCCTATGCAACAGCATTAGATACTTACCTTAATGTTTGTGTTGTGTATGAGATGGCCGCTATGATTGAATATGCTGCGGTGAATTATTTTACTAAGGTAATTAGGCCACCAAGTTACTATATTTTCACTATCAACCCCACACTAAAATGACAGAGGGTAAGTCAGCAGGGACTGGTTCTTTTCAGTTCGAAAATTCAGTCTTGTGTCATATGAAAATGAACTCAGCAAGAAAAGCATCGATTTGGGTAGACAAAAAAGTATATTTTATCTTGCGGTTAAACGTCCCCAGTTCTAAATGTTTTAACTATTTTGTTTTGAGACATTCTTGATTTTTCGTCAAGAGAGTGAAACGTAGTAACAAAACTAATGATAATGGTATAAATCTTTAAAAATATTTGTCTAACAGTTGTATACTAAAAATACCCTAACTTCACATACACTCGACCAAAATCCCTGTCATCAAATAATTGTATTTATTAGTTTGTTGTTTGTTTTGCTGATCAGAATGTCGTTTAATGGACATATTTAAAGTAATATTGCAATGTCTTAATACTCATAACATGCCAATGGTGTGTATATGGCTTTTAATTTCACAACTGCTAGATTATGTTAAACGAGATGTTTTAATTTCGGAAAAAGAATACCACGATATAAAAGCTGAAAATGTTGATGAAAATATATGCTTATGAAACGAAAAGAGTGGCAGACCTAGAATGTACGAAATATATGTGTATTTTTGACTGCATGCAGATTATTCACGTCTAAGAATATTAGATACCAATTAAGTCAATCCATCTTTTCTGTAGGTTTTAGCTATGGAAGCAGGTCGTGATTCAGATGATGAGGCTGAGGAAACAGCAGGTACAAGCACCGATCAAACAGCGAATCCATCTGTTCGGGTTTATCTATATCAGCCGACGGTAAGTTATAAATTACGTAAGGAATTACCTGCTTCCCTGTCGCATTAGCGGACACCAGGATCAGGATTTCTACACCTAACTGTCTGATCTAGTGCGTGTGTTCAAGATCTATCGTCCATTCCTTCCCAGTCCATTGTATTAGTTCGCTTTTACGCAATGTGCCAAACATATTGTCGCTGATTGTGATCAGACATTCAATAGCGAATATATTCTGCTCTTTTAGACCGATTCCCAAAACCACCGACAATTACGAATAGTGTTCTCAACAAAAGATCCTGGGAGTACGCAATGTAGCATGTTATTACATACTTGTATCCATACAAGAATACTCAAATGATCAATTAGATTGATTTATTTATATGCAAGTTCAATGAATATCATTGGCATGGAATTATACTAGTAGTCGACCCATTTATCAGTCTTCAAGTGGTCTAGATCTATAAACGTTTACTTGCAATAGCTTTGCTTCAAAGTATTATGATAAAACAGCATTTGTTTTGCGTATTGATCCGTCAATCAGTCAAAAAAATAGGAATAACCCAAACAGATCTCGGGACGAAGTCCGTCGGTCTATATTCAATGGAAAATGAACATCAAAACTTTTTTATTGATTTGAATAAATCACAATATAGATTAAGCCTAAATTTCTGATCAGACAATTGCAAAATATTTATTTTAAAATCAAAAATTGTACTTGGTTCCTTTTGACTGTTTTGTCATTTGGAATGATTTTCTCAGTATGATATTGTAAGATATGAAGATTTGAGTTGAAGACTAAATATTTAGCGTGTGTAAAACGACAAGCTGTCGGGTTCGTTTAAATGCTTTAATCCAAGAACAAGTCTCAATGTCCCTGCCTCTTCTCAGTTATGCTAAATGTAACAAATAGAATTCGACAACAACACTTGAACATCAGGGCGACATCTTTGACAAAACATGTCCAAACCATATGAAAAACATTACTCTAGAGTGTCTAGATCTCTATAACACAAGTTCTTACATTTCCTCCGAGTAACATTTTAAACACTTGGATATTTGTGTTGGTAAAAAGCATGCTTGAACTGTTTACCAAATAATGCAAATTGTTTGGTTTGAAAAAAAAACACGAAAGCATCCAATCAAGAATGCAATGGAATGCAGGAATGGGATCTCAGAAAATGCAACATTCTTTTAATGTTCTGTGATCAAACAGGCTGCATTCCTGCGCAACGTAACCGACGAGGTTGATGCTTAATAGAACGAAAAGAGCATCTAATACTAGACATCTTTCGCTTTGAACAAGACTCGGAGACTTTAAGTAATGATCCATCGACTTGGTTTTTATTCTCCATTTTGAGTTAAGCATATGCTTGTCAAAGCGTAGGATTATTTAAAATAGTTAACATTTATTGTATGTACCAAATTAAGGATAAATTACATCTATATAAATATATTTACGGTTCTTTTTTACTACACTGTCCCATTGTTCAAAAACAATGTTGTTCTTTTGCTTTCTGTTGCTGAAAATTACGTAATTGTATCTTGTTCAACTGTTTTTTACGTTATCCCTATGTTTGCATAGCTATAAGTATCCAAAATGGCTATCTCTTCCTCAGCTCGATAAAAAAATATTCAGAAAACATGAAATTAATTCATACATATTCGTCATTTCAGGAAGTAAATGGACGCTCTATGCCAATGACAAGTTGTTCCACTAGAGATATAGCATCGCATTCCAGATCTAGAAGACGACAAAATAATCATTCATTCCGCCATTTGTTCTTAAAATGTTTGACCGGAAATCTACAATACAGGTCAAAACTTCGAGAACGAGGCAACCCGGAACAAGGAAACGGTGTTAGTAATATTGATGTTTGGTGCAGATACGCTTTCCCATTGACATTTACCATATTTAACATCTCCTATTGGCTTGCATATTTGTTTTTCTTATAACATTATTTATAATACTATTGAAAATATCATACATAATTTATGCAATCTGTGATTAAAGTTGATTAAATGTTTGTTCCAGACAATAATAAGATGATCAATTATATAAACTAAACTTTTCTTAACCTGAAAATATTTTGGTTTTCCATTGACATTCTGCTGTTTCTTTCAAGTATCAAAAAGGGTCACAAGCCGCAGAAAAGGGTATTGCAGTTATCATTACTTCGTCGACAAACTTCAGAAAACAGCACAGTAAAATGATGAGCAAAAATCATCAATGCAAAATATGATACAGTTGAAATTTCGGTGAATTGACTATTGTTTTGCGCGTTACCGTCAATGATGTAGCTTTTTCATGTCCCCCAAAAGGCTTCTGTTCTGGTCAATGGTTTCGTCAATTAAATCAACTTAATCAAAAAAATTCGGTTAAATAAAAATATATACGAAATAATTTTTGAAAAGATCCAAGATTTATCAAAGTAAATGGAACTAAAGTGCAATTTGATCGTAAACTGGGTGAATATTTTTTTACCAACTATTCGTTCTTGTTCCAGTCATACTGCCGATACAATTTGATGCGCTTTGTGTGTTAACAATGCTATCACTTTCTGTAATAGGACATAACTATTGAATATGCAGATTTGTGGCTTTATATATTGAGATTCTACTCTAAATGCTAGTAAATAAGTCTGAATGAATAGGTCAACGTAGTGTGTATTGCATTTATTGTTCCTCATACAATTCTTCCCAGATAGTTAACGTTTTTAATCAATCAAACTTTGACGGTCAGAACTACTAGGGCAGTACATATAAAACACCCGAAGAAGTAGCAGAATACCAGGAAATGCTTTTCCCAAGCCGATAGACTAAAATAATACAAAGTAAAAACGGCTGTTACTAATAAACGAATACAAAATCAAAACATATACTAGTATCACATCAGTGGTTCAGGTAATACAGATTTATAGTGATATGCAGTCAACATCTACACAGGTCTTAAAACAATGTGACGGACCCGCAGTCGTAACCATATTCTGAGCATAGAGATGCGCTGAAAATAATTTCCTCGTATCTTTTCAAGTACTGCTTTCTGATGTATTTATACAATGTCGACTATGTCCAAACAAAGGTCAAACTGTAAAGTGACTGCTTAAAGGCCCCCTAAGCTTTTTGAATTTAGTAATACAGAACAATAAATAAAATGATAGTAAGATATAGTGCTCTAAAACGATATTTACAAAATGCCATTGTTTACCCACACTTTCGTTTTTTATTGCAATATCAATTAAGAAATACTGTGCTACATTTCTATATGTTGTTTCGTGATTAAAAAAATCGGAATGTTTTTATTGCAAGAAAAGTCAGTTTCAGATCTAGGTAAATAAGACCTACTTTAATTTTCAACATTCAAAAAGCTGTTGTCGCTGTTGTCATAAATAATATGGTGCGCGTTCATTGTCCACAAGTATGCATACGATTACCAAACAGCTTTGGCATAATAGGTGCAGGGAATGTTATTATGATATACATAATGTAGAATAAAAGACACTGGCTTGATCTAAAAATAATAAGAATGTATCCAGACGGAGATATCATGCAATATGCTTGTCGTTTTCAGTTTCGTCTTTTTTTGCTTTACATTTAGAGTATGAACGTTGACCGTGGCCAAAATGTATGTTGAGCTTGTCTGTGATACCACTAGGTATATCACGACAATAATTACCGGACTTGTAACATGCAGTATCTGAATATGTCACAACACACCGATTCAACATTAACAATGTGTTTTAGAAATACATGTAGATAGTGTGCGATGCAGCTACATGAATTATTTCATTACCGCTCATGACCAGTTTCATAGACATGTCCTAGCTCTGATCGCCACTTTTAGTCTTAAAATTCGACTTCGTCCATGAAACGGGCTCCATTTAATGTCCGATTTCCAGCCTATGTCAAATTGTCTCCGCCCTGTCAAACAGTTATTTATATTTCATGAAATATTCACGAAGTATGCAAGAATAGTTCAAGAAAATTTAATGTTTCAATGAATCCATTTCAAAGTGGTTTTGATTAGCATGTTAGCATACACATTTAGTGAAAGGTTAACGGGTAGCAGCCGGTGATAATATCTTAGCAAAACCTTTTCAAACATAAAGATCGTACCAATTGTTAACACTACACTATTTTATCTCGATAAATAATACTTTATACGATTAATGAGAACAAAACTGATGATAAACACATCTGTGTGACATGGTTTGTAGCGATATCAATAATATACTTGTATTAATTAGTGAGTGTATTCATATGACATATAATTCAAGTGTTTTCCCTCTTCATTGTGAAGAGGCATTGGTCTGTTTTGTCTCTGATTTTGGGAAGAATTATCGCTAAAATTGCGATCTGGAAAACAAAAGAAAGCTGTTGCAAGCTTGGATTTTTGGGGTAAATCTGCATGATTTTATAGGAATTTCAATAGGGAAGTGGCCTTTTTAAAGAAGGTGAAAAAACCTGTCTTTGTAAGTGTGGGTGGGGATTGCTAAGTAGAAGCATTCACGGTAAAATACTTGACAACATATAAGAAACGGATTCCTGTAAGCACAAACAAACTTCCCCTTATGTTACCCTTTCCAAATCTCTAATCCCAAAACCGACCAAACTCATTAAAAACCATTGAAATTCAGGTCAGAACACATCTTACTGGATGGTACCGCCTTGGAACGGTCTGTTGTAAAGGGTGAACTAGTTTTTGTGGGTTCAATCTCACATTTACGCTTTGTGAATAAAAAAGAAAGGACAAGTGTCAATACGCAAATGATATAGCTTATTGAAATATTGCAAATTCGGATGTATACAATATTCAATTTTATTTAGTTTCGTGAACAATTTGAATAAGTAACTTATATAGTATCTAATTTCATTCTCAAGAGATTAATTGTCAGTTCATTTTGTCTTTTTGATAAATTGTATTTTATTTGAAGTAACAAAAGTGACTTAAACAATGAATGATTTATTATCGGTATATGTTTGTGTTATTTTATGTAGTTAATGATGAATATGAATGAATAGGGGAAGCTGTATATTCCCCAGCTGAACAAAAGTCTGAAAATCCGTATTTTTCCAAAATAAGAGTTTTCTTCATAAATCAACCACTTGAAGCAATAACTATAGATGCGACTATTATGCAAATATCAATCATTCTTATAAAATACTTTTGTAAAAGATATAGGAAAGGTAATTGTACTTATTTGTGCCATTTATGAACGGGAATTCACTCATAAATCGTATTCCGATGTGAATGGACGTTTTCCCTTGTGAAATTAAACGGTCAAAATACATCACTAATGACATAGCTGAGTCTACAAGAAGTGGTGAAAGGAAATCAGTTCTGGAAATCACAGACGAATTTACTTCATTGTCACAAGTCTAGTCGAGAAGCAATATTAAATGTTCACCGAAGCTCATCCAAATAATCTCAAATCAGAGTCAGAATACTTTGAGCCTTTCACCTTGGAAAAAGCGATCGGCGCGATATGATCCGAGTGCTCTTGCAGTCTAAAAGGTTAAACATTTTATGAAATTGTGCTCTATTTCAAATATTCTTTGTGCACTATATAATTAAACTTTAATTTGGACAATCATCAGATCACAACAATTCAATATTTATTAGAGCTGGGAGGTTTTATCGGTTTATCGGTATATCGCGATATCAGCTAGACAATATAAATATCACAATATTTTTTCAGCATACCGATATATCGGATTTAGCTTAAATAACTGAACTTTATGTTTATTATACTAAAAAATAGTTCATACATTGTGATAAAGTGTTATTCATGTCTAAATGCTGGCCAATCTTGTAATATTATTGACTGTGCATGCATACATATTTATATGTATACATGCATTAATAGTTTCAACAGTGCTAAAAAAGAACAAATTTTTTGAAGTGTGAAACTACACTGTCAGCTATAGTCTGTATTATTACCCAAGACATTATATAAATGTTAATTTTTAATGCTTTTCTGTAAATTTACCGTTTATATATATCGCGATACGTGTCGCGATACAGCATGAAATATTGTGATATATCGTGATACGCTTTTAAGGACCGATACCCAGCTCTAATATTTATACAGTTTATTCTCTATTTGAATGTGTCAATAAGCGTCTACAAACTTTCCGGACAACCCTCGTATACGATATACAGTATGGACTTAATTCGAGGTGGCCGCTAACACAGGTTTAACTGTATACACACAATCAACGTTACGTTACCGTATGTGCTGAGGTATGCTGAAAAAACACCAGTACAAATGGTGACAAAGTGGGCTTTTTGCCTAATACGCTTCTTGTGAATTCATCCAACTGTCTATACATTTGTTATAACATTGACCAGTACATTATTTCTACAGCCAGAACTACTTATAGACTGGTTAAATAGAAAGTCAATGATCATAATGTGCTTATAAATGCCTCATGATTACAAACCATCCGAGACGTGTAACAGATTGGTCTAGGTCATAGAGCATTACAAATATTTTACCAGATAGGAAAACTAACTGACGGAAGATGCATATTTAATTGATCGAATTATTTATAAATATACATTAGTGCAGTAAGTACATGTTAAAAACATATAATCGACCAGACGCATCTGTCATTCCAGTTTTAAAAGATGTGTTCGTTACAAACGATATCGCCACTATACATCTTCATGTCACAAATCAACGGTCATAGATACATCAAGTGAAATTTACATCAGCTAACAGACGAACAAATATATCACCAAAACATATGTTTTAATAAAAAAAAGTCCTCATTTCTGCTGACAGTTTTTCTGCCTCGAGTATTCTTTTGCCCATTTTTTCTATTCATATGACTATATTTCTAAACCAAGTAGAGCTATTGGAATTAAAAATGTTCTGCCTTCCTGCCCATCCTTCGGTATCATTGGAAATGTTAGCGGAACCAGATAATGTTTGGCTAACAGATAAGATGTATAAATTCGGACTATAACAGTTTATCTTTACAATCATAAATATTATGAATATTGTTGGTACTAGTTAGGATTTTATATTCACGAAATTTAGTGAAAACGTTTATGGCCATAGTAACTTGATCATTTTTATGACCAACCAAATTGCGCCAGAAACGCAACAATATGGCCCCCGGTTCAACAGAATGATGAAATAGACCTTGTCCGCTCTCCTGGTAAAACATTTCCTGGCCAATCCACACCAGATCATTGTGAAGGACGTACTCCTTGACAGTTCAACACCCTCAAATAAGCAGAAGAAAGATGTATCAATTATGCCAGAGACAAATTATACACTTACTAACTTCTTGCTAAACAAACACAAACATCACACCATTTCTGCAGCTTCTTTTTTGAGACACTCCGGAAATATTCTCCTACTCAATTGCAGTCATTACTTCAAGGATTTCTCCGAACTAAGTGAAAACTCTCAACTGTAGCGACTAATTGAACAACAGAGACTGTCTACTTCATAACACCCAGGTCATTCACTTGTTTCGTGTGTCTATGCCGTTAAAAGGTTTATGTTATTTGGACATGTTTTGTCTGTATTGTCAAAGTATAAGCAAAGTCTGTCTTTTTCGGACTGTAGTTCTCTCCAAAAGTAACAAGTGGTAAAATCAACAGGGTGGCTATCAAACGTGACTTAGTGGGTTTCATCGCCACTTTTAGCAGTAATTTTGCATCACTTGAAACCCGCGGTTCGCGTGCATGAGTAAAATAAGTCTCTATCTGATTTGAATTATGGTACCAGGGAGAGAGAAAACTGCACGCTTTGCATGGCTTTTTTGTCGCTTTAAAATTGGTATAAAAATAAGGGCACTAGCTCAAGAAGTATTACCTTGCACCTAGTGTGTGCGCCGCCATTCAACTCCATATCATTTCTTACGTCATAAGTCACTCACGTGGGATGGCCACCCTGATCAACTTTACTTCTTACGCCCTGGAGAATTTAAAATATGTTGATAGCATCTTAACATCGCTGAACACAATAGGAATGAATGCCTTTCTCCAGGAAAGCCATAAAAGAAGATTGTATGCAAACTACATTACTTATCTTTGTTCAAAAATATTCCGATATGAAATGTTGTTTATAGATATAAATTAAACTACTAAATTATACACATTAATTTATATCACTAATGCCGGATCTGATACTAACAGCATTACGCCAGTCATGATATGCGCAAAAGCAAAACAATATCACTACAGTCATGTATTTGTTATTGGTTTATCAAACTTTTGTAAACTAATTCATGAAATTCAAAGTCAAATCATCGCCGTTTTTGTGTTTTCTTCTCAACAAGAGCCGATGATTATCGAAGTTTATTATTGAGGTTTGTCTGAAGTTTCAATCAACGTCAATGAACAATCAAAGGGACAAATTAATTCAAATGCTTCATTATCCCCATTTCCAATCGTCATTGATTCACGGACCAAATTATCCAAATTTTGTGGGATGAGTAATTTGTAGGGCTCGAAATAAGGGATGAAATCCATCAAATTGATGGGTGCAAAAATGTAATCGAAGTTGGAAGAAAGAATAAGTAGGCGCTGGGTTTCTCAACCACGTGATAGCTATAACGAAAACGTTCATTGGTCAAATATTACGTGTGCACGTAATAGCTATTGCGTGACCACCTAATATATAATAAATTGTCTATGTCCCCTTTATGCGGCCATACACAACGATGAAAGAAAAACAATGTTTCAGAAAGAAAGACCACTACACATTTTAAGGCAAGTTTCAAGCCTGTACTTCAAATATCTATACCTTTTTGTACGTTTCACAATAAACGTTGAATATATGTAAGTGAGGACACTCGTAGAAAAACGTGCTTATCTGATTTGTGTGCCTCTAAATATGATAAATACTTCGATATGGATGTGTTTTTCAATCGAGAACTTTTAATTTCCGGTATGACATTTTACAATCCCGACGGGGCACTGAAATATAATACTCACACAGACGGCAGAAAATATGGGACGACATAAAAAGAATGGCTTTGATAATATTCATGGAATCTGTATTTGTGAAGTACGGATATAACTTTAATGAAGCATGAAATACATCAACACATCCGAAGAACGTTGAAGAGTATAAAACTATAAAAGGAAGACTGATGTAGCGCTAATTGTTGTGACACTTTCGTTTTACAAGTGACGTGTCTTTCGAGAAGTGTACATGTTTGTCGACTTTCAAATAAGATTTTATATCCACAACTATTGGTTATACATATATAGCATGTCTTATATCAAGCCGTTGACACAGCTTGTTCTGAATGTACAAAGGTTGAAATAATTTGACAAAGATCCAAGTAGTTGATGGAATTGTCATTTATTTTAAACATAATAAATGACGCATAATACATCACAACTTTAAAACATACATATGAACTGCTTGGATAACATATAACAAAATTTCATTAATATATAAAACAACATATGAACTGTACATGAAGAAGGTGGTGCATTATTGATATAAGCGGTGTTTTCTATGTTTGATCGGGATATGTGTGGGGTTGGGTCCACCAAACGTTTCAACTTCCCCTGGAACTTTGCAACAGACCGTCATCTAGTTTTATATATTCCTATGTGTTTTGTAGGCTTTGTTAAATAGCACATCGGGAAGATGGTTTTTTGTACACTGTATGCGTTTTTCCCCTGGAAATTCTTTTCTTATCTCTGTGATATTTGTATTCGAATTAATATGTATTTAAATAGTGAATGGAGACTCGTGTCTTTTATCCATTGTATTGTCGCCAAACATATCTCTACATTATGGCCTAGCTAAGGTTCGTTGCAGTTTTTTGACAAATGGTTATATTTAATGATAATAATATCAATTTATAAATAATCTTGAAGAATTGTGACCTTAAGAAAAATGCTTGCTTGGAATTTTGTTCAGATGGCAATTTTCAATGTTAATGGTATTAGGCAGCCCAAGTTATGTGTAAGAAACACATTTATATCTCATTTGAACATCTGTGTCTTTGAAAACGTCTTAGATCGAATACGTATATTCAAACCAATTGTTCAAAGAGAAAAGATGTAGCAGAATTTTTCGCAACAAACTCAAGTATCTTTTATTTCACTTAAAGGAATTCAAAGAACTTCTTTGATATATAACATGAAAGACAAAGAAACTACGATTCAGTGATTAGTCTTCATAATGGCAAACATAATGATTAGAAATATAACAATAAAAGTCGGAAATGGCACTCATGTACTTAATGCGCCGCCACAAAAGTGTTTTATTAAAATATATGCTTTACCAGATAGATGGGATTATATTCTACATCAATAATTTGAAACTCATTTGGTTTTCGGGCTACTACATTTACATTGTATTTTCTTTGAGCCCTTCATAACAAAAGAGAAAGTTAGGTAAATCTATTACACCATAAGACTACCATCATAGCACACATACGCACATGTCATGCAATAAGTGCATGTATTGCTTTCTGTTTCGTCAGATGATTATTAGTTCGTCTGGGTTTTTGTTTTTTTTTAAAGAAAAGCCGAACTATTGTGACCACTGCGGCGTTTGTGGCGTGCAAAAACTTTAATGTAGCTCATAACTCAGAAACTATAAGCTACATGAAACTTCATAGGTGGATAGATCTCACTGAGACGGTGAACAGACAAGCGTTGGCATCGCATGCAGCGCTCTTGTTTTATTTGCTTTACATCAGCTGTTGTTAAGTGTTTTCAATAATGTCGAATTGGAAACTAAACATCGTATACCCGCAATATATCATCAAACTTTCAAGATCTTGTAATAAATTCAGACCTATCAGTGCATGCCGCTATGAAATGTTCTTAATTACATACATACGTGTGCACCATACAACGTTCATCAAAACCTTAACATAGAGCTTAGCTCGGGGTAAGAAAAGAACCGATTTTTGTGTTGATCTAATTACGAAATTATTTAATAAAGATATTTCCTAATGTAATAGTAATGGACAAACAACAAACCAATACACTGACATGGAAGTAATTATATGACAATCTCCTTGTAGCGACTTATTTTCGCGGTTTTGTGACAAGAGAGTGATTCGCGGCGTTTTAACTTTCGCTGTAATGACCCGATCGCTAAACTCGCTAATTTAAATTGCGCGAAATAATTTCCTGGTTTACAGTATCAAGCTGAGGCAAAAAATAGGGATTTTTTTTGTTAGATGCTCTATAAAAATAGAATAGGCAGTGCATTCGAAGTGGGTTGTTTTAATTTTTGAAAGCGTGTGGAAAGATATTTAATTGAGACAGTGGATGTACTGTTCCTCGGACCTTATAAAATGTCATGGGTCGCGGGGAAAATTAGGGTAGGTCGGTTAACAAGAAGCAAACCGTTTATTACGCCAGAAATATATAGATGTAGAGGAAATGGACAGAATAGTGTTAAATAAGGAGGTAGTGTTCGTAATGTAGGTGTCAACTTGTCGGAATTTACAGAATTTCAGAGGTTGATTGAAAGTAATACGGAATCAAGAAATGTCTTGGTCTGCATTGAATCCTTCTTTAAATTCGACGATTCAGTTGACAGCTTAGAAGCAAAGCAACATATTACCGTAATTGATGTCTCATTTTAATGAGCCAGTTGAAAGCAAAATAAACGACACGTCTTGATTTTTAAGTAAGCCCGCAACCATTAGACAAGTGATGTATCTAACTGCAAGATTGCTAAATTACAGCTATACAAAATTCAATAGGAATTTGATTGGGATTCGTGAGCATTTGAATAAGTGTCTTCTTATGTAAGATACATGGTGTCTGGTTTCATTCTCAAGAGAGGGTTACCAAACTATTAACTGTCACTTCGTGGTGTCTTTGATAGATTGTATTTAATTTGAAGTTACAAAAGTTACTAGTATAACAATTGATACTTAATTTTCTGTGTAATTTTGCAGTTTTCCCTGTCGGCGTAAAATACAAATGCAATGGAAGAAGCAGACACTGTCTGTTGGTAAGACGTAACATCCCAGTGAAAAAAAGCTTTCAAAAAGTACTACAGTGAAATACAAGCGTGTAAGAAATGTCACAAACACTTATAGGATAAGAAATGGCATATACGCAAAACAAGGCTTCCACTCTCAGACGAGACATTGTATAAAATGAATCTAAATATGCTTTATAATTTACAGAATACAAAAAACAAGCATTCATTGGTCAGTTTTAATGTCTGATGTAATAAAAGTAAAAGTGTTGTTTTAATTGGCAGTCATTTCGGATAAGTGTTTTGACGTTCAGCATACAAGTACATTACAACCTCTCTAAGGCATCACCCTTTGAGAGAAGCTTATATATTCTGTTGTTAAGGGCTTGTTGTTCTAGAGACGCTAAATTAATAGATAAATTTTGTAGTTGGGAAAAACATGCTGTTGTTGAAGGGATGGTGTTGCTTAAGAAAGGGTCGCTCTGGAGAGGTTGCACTGTAATACTAGTACATTCCAACGAAATTAAAGAAAACAGAAATAAGTTCTTGTTTTCTTCAGTTTCGCTGGAATATTTACACAACACATTTTATATTCCGTCATAAGATGTCTATAGAAGGGCCAAAAACACCCCGCTTCTTAAAATTTCACAATAAAACGTATAGCAGCGTCTGCTATGCTGTCTTCGTTGACAATGTGTGGATAGGAAGGTGTTTATTTACGATATGGTGTATATATACTTCGATATCATGTGTTCCTAGAAATTGTGAATGTTTTTCATCGCGGATGGCATGTGGTTAAATTCACGTTTACTGTGTACCAGTATAGGTTTTCAGAACTAGTAAATTCGTCATTGGTCTTTTTAGCTGAACTACGTAATTCTCAAATATTGGGAACGTACTTTCTGTATGATAACGTATACTCAGAAACTCAATATATTTGTATGACAAATATTATGAATGTCTTCATGGGAAACGCATTCATCAGGTATAATTGGAAATCCTAGAATTGACACTCGAACTACTGCAACGTCTATCTGAGATGGAGTATAATTTAGGAGCGATAACCTTGCAATTTGTTCTACAATCTCTAACAGTAATCTACTGTCGCAGAGGTTCTGCAACTCATTTATCGAAAGTGACAACTTCTGATTAATAAATGGGTTTTGGGTAATAACGTCATGGAATATGGTATTTAACATGACGTGACTTTGCGTTTTTATAAAACTAGGGCTAAGGATCGTTGGGATAGTGGCGATCCGATCTAATCACACGATCCACATATCGAGTCACGAATCTTTTTCTATCAAGTAACCCATCAAAAACTTCAAGATTGCAGTCCAGAAGACAGCTCGATTTAATTTTCTTTAAGGAATAATGAAGTAAATCAATATAAATGGTTATATGGCTTAAATTTATACGTGCTCCCTTCCTATTAAATGGATTTACCAGCATCATTTTTTTGGGGGTTGAGCCCGTGACCCAATAGTTAAAGATCCGATTTGAACTCCGCAAACAAAGAGATTTTGAAGAACAAAGAATACACTTTTAATTTATTTAAAAAATAAGATCGTGAACCACGTACGAATCTCAGTAATGACGATTACTCGTACTCGATTTTTCAGTTTGATTATTGATTACTCGAGTACTCGGACACTCGCCACAGCCCTAATAATGACTTATAATAATCAAAGCGAAAGTAACCCTGGCTTCTCAGAAGAAGCATTCAAACCTGAACTACGCTGATCAAATATACAAGTGATTAGTCGTTTTATTCTTATACACCAAAGTGACGTGTTGTCCGTGCACGGATTATGGAGGATATATCAACAAAACAATGGCGTGTCAGAAATGAATTGTTTGTTTATAATGATGGGTAAAAGACAAAGCCAAGTCTAGTCGTGGCGTGTTAAGACTTTATGAATGACAAGCTCGGTGATAAAATGACTATGGGAATCGTCAAGAACTGATGTTTGGAAAGGTCACTGACATGTTTACCAACAAAATTGTTTAAATGATGTGATGATAACTTATATTTGTTCAAGAGAACTGTAACCTGACGATTATTCCATAATATGATTTGTACAGAAGTGTGAGACAAAAAGGAGCGGTGATCACTGGACTCTTTAGACTAAAATTAAGCAAATGACACGGTAATAGTGAACTCTACAATAAGAGCACGCATAATTTAGCTAAAATCTGAGGACACAATGTATCCTCCCCGTATTATTATACATGCTTTAAAATAGATATTCTTATATTTTTGGAATATATACTTATACTTTTTATACGATATCGCACAGCCCAGTGGACGTATATTTTAGGCTCGTCCCTTTGTTCTTTATATCACCACGACACATGAAGTTCATTGTCCCCTTTTCTGTATCAAAAAAAACAACTCAAAAATGCCGAATTGATTTTGTTCGTAATGGTTGCAATATTTTCTCATTCGATGAGAAATGGTGACTTCATCAACAGAAATAAATTGTACCTTAATATAATTTGATCTTCATCAGTGAAGCTGATTCAAATTGGAAGTTCTCAAGGACGTCGTGAATTTTGAAGTTCACTTGTTGGGTAATTGGTGTTAAATTGTTCAAGCTAACGAGTTGAACTTCAGAATAAATCTAGAAATAATTTACAAGTGGACGATCTCGTGAATGCTTGCACAAAAACAGAGCAAATGATTTTCACTGGGCGTAGTGATACTAGAGTACATTATTTTGGCGGCTGTTTACTTTGTAAAGGGAAACAACTATATGATTTTTTTATGTCGCAGAAGCATCTGATTAACTGCGCAATTCGCCTAAAATAGCGGAAGTGTTTGTTAGTAATTTCGCCCACTGATTGTGTTTTCTAACAATATCATATAAAAACTATATTGTTTTATCTAGCGTTTTAATCTGACTGAATTCATCTGTAATAATTATCAGATCATCTGTTAATCACAAAAATGAATTCTTTTTGTCAGTAAATGGCTCTGCCTACAGATGCAGAATCCCAAATAGGAAAACAATGGTGAGTCCGTAAAATATCGTAATTTAAAAAGAACTACAGTGCCATTCGAGTTGTCGATCAGAATATTTGTTGCAAATAACAACATAGTGAGGTCGGTCTATCATGAAACGTAGAACGTGTTTAACTAATGAACTGACAAAGAACTCCAGTGTGACGGAAACTAACTATGGTCCTCACTACAGGTTTCTTGGTTTAACGATGAAAGTAAATGTGATGTATTGTCATGTTATGGTAATATTGGACGCTGTAACGACTTATTATTGTATCTCTATATTCTGTCCATTTTAGGATAGCTTGTTACGGTGGATATTGGACATTCTATAAACCAAATAAGCCGTCATTTCAACCTCTAAAATAGAATATTCATTATTTCTGAAGGCACATAAAATGTAACATCATAAGGTACTTGCCAATCAAATCAACAAGGAAGAAAATCCCTGTCGAGCGATGCAGGACAACAGTGTTGGTGTGACAAGGCCCGCATTAGCTTTAGAATTTAGTAATATAAAACAATATATAGTAAAATATAAGAAATACAGTTTATCTGCTGAAAAACAATATAAATTTACGTACGTAATGCCTTTCTTAGGCACATCTCGTAAAAATGTTGTCAGAAGCTTTTTCTTATTTTTTTGCAATATCATTGAACAAATTAATACTGTACAACATTTTTATATGTACCATGCGGAACATTTTGTGATTCAAAAAAGCAAATTTCGGAATGTTTTATTTCAAGTAAAAGTCAGTTTCACTTCAAAGACATCTTTTTAGGTAAAATAAGACCAACTTTAATTCTAACATAAAAAAGCTAATGGGGCTTTTTTAACCTTGTATTGTTAATGAGAATGCCAAACAAAATCTCCGTTTTAAGCTTATTCTACTGGAATCATTATAATTTCCCATGGAATAAACACAAATAAAGTTACGTCGCCACTTGTTGAAGAATTGAAGAAATTTGCATTGTTTTAATAGAGATATGACTTGCGATTTCTGCCATACTGTATTTGAACAATCAAAATTTCCCTGGAATAATATACAGTCAAACCTGTGAACAAAGGCCATCTTTGGGAAAGACGTAGTATGGCCTTTATTGAGATATGACCTTTATTCGGAGGTCATTTTGTTCTAAATTATCTATGCCAGTTTTTAAAAAATGCCCTCTATTCAAATGATGGCCTTTATTCGGCGGTGCCCGCTAACACTGGTTTGACTGTAATGGTGATTTTGAATGAGTATAGAATCAATAATGAATATTACAAAGCAATGTTTGTTTATGTGTTTGGGTTTATGGCGTATCAACACTAGACACAGTCGAACCTCCCTAATCCGGAATCCTCTCTAAACCGAACACGTCATCTGTTCCCAATATTTTTAATGTACTGAAGAACGCTTTAATTTCGCGAGGTCAAAATTTCGCGTTTTTTATTTGTTAAAAATCAGCTGTTTTCGTTATTCGCGTATTTATGAATTCGCGACGTCGTCAGACAGAATTAAATCGCGATCAAAGACACACTGTCGTTGCACTGATATTTGTGTGTCACACCTGATCTGTTTGACTTTTAAGTTTTGATTCAATGTTTTATATCTAATAAAGCATAATAACAACAAAAACCAGTTCTACAGTATTTAATACTTGAAATCTGGACTTTTCATATCCAGACACCTCTCTAATTCGAACATTTGTGTCGGTCCGAACAAGTTCGGATTAGAAAGGTTCGGGTACCACATGTATAGACCATAGGGGGCTAGCACGTTGTAGTGATCGTGTAATGTGGCAAAATGGTCCGTGTTGCCATTTTACACTATCACTGCAACGTGCTAGCCCGCATGGTATAGACTATGTTGCGTTAATTTATTGCCAATTAATTGAGCGCTTTATATAGTCTATACATTACGGTAATCTATAAAGCATATATCATATAAGTTTTTTAGTCGTATCGATACGATTTAAATGTAGATAAAGAGATTAAAACCTTTGATTATAAATAAATTGTCATATTTAATCAGAGTTAGATGATACGGTGCGGACTGATCTTGCAAATGATTATTATTTGAGTGAATGTCTGTAAATCATAACAATTAACTGTACTTTTGCATGTTTACATGCAGGGGTAAAAGTTTCATGTTTTTGCCTAATATACAGGTTTTTCAATGATCGGAAGGGTAATTTTTTTCAAATAACGTAAATTCAATGAGTAATTTGGAGGGATGACCATTAGATTTACCGATGCTAACCATGTCCGTAAATTCGCTTTTTGTGTTTGCGTATTTTTAATTTCCAACTTCAGTCCCGAGATGTGTCTAACGACGGTATTTATGACGTATTACCACATGTTGACAGATTAACCAATAATTTAGAAGTAACATTGATATGAAAATAATTATGCAAATTCCATATTTTGAAGTCTTAATTTGTATTGACAGACTAAGTGCATGGGAGTATATAGTTTACAGTCAATCTAAACCTCTGTTTTGTAGTTTTTCCCTTGAAAATTGTAATGACTCAATCTAGTTGGGGGCTGGAACAGGTCCCCTTGTAGAGGGGGTATAGTTTGGGACCCCTTGTTTGGATACTTTTCCGACAAAAAAAAATAGTGAAGAATGTGCCATGGATTAACTTGTATACTTTTATCTGTTCAAAATTAAGTTGATGGGTCAAATATCTCGTTTTCACTGTTTTTAAACCCTTGTCTGAGGTCAACCTTACAGTCTATAAAGTGTGTGTGACACGTACCTGACCTAATCTTGTAATTATAAGAAGGGTATCCTGAATTGTAGATTAAATGAAAATATAACACTATTTAAGTTAACCTTGTTGTTTTTTACTAGCTGTTGTTGGCTTTGACAAGTCCCTGGCTTTGATATCATATGGAACAATTTTGGTCAATTTACGTAAGTAGTCTCCCTTTCGAGATCGAGCTGATTAAGCTGATACCAACTATTGGATTGTTTCCCTTTAGGTCATCTGATAGAACACATGATACTGGTCAAAATTTACCGTGTCACCAATATAGCCCCAGGAAATTGATAGGCAATAAAACCGCGGGTGGTATTATACAAGCTTGTAATATACGTAATTATCTGTGTATGAACATCGATAGTATAATGTACAACAGAGAAAATGCCTGCATAGTTGGCAAGTAAAAGATGTTAATGCAGTTATAGAAAAAATATTATTATTTTTTTATTGATTTTTTAAAATCCGAAAATCCATGATTATATTATTTTATTAATTTGGTTGTTAATAGCGTTATACAGCACGAGAACCAATTTTCTTAGTACAAGTATTCGAAAACGAAAGTTTGTATGCATGTAAAATTTAATATAATTTATGTGTTGCTTATTGTGTCTTAGCCATAAAATGAGTAAAACATTGATAAATTAATATGTCGTGTATGACTTTGAAATAGAAAGACAATTCGGATTTTGATCCATTAATCATTAACACCCAGAATTAGCATTAGGTTACACTGGCTGTGTGTAATAAGAATATTTAAACATAATCTAAATAGTCTAGAACAAAGATCGAGGACTTATATATGTAGTTGTAATTGTTTCTTGAACAATTTCCTCAAAGTCAAAATCCTTCTCACTTCACGCGTACGTGAAAATATGAGGAACATAATGTACAAACAATGGTATAAACTCTTAACAAAATCAAAATACTGACTATCAATATTTACATGATGCTCAATATCAAAGATATCTAAATAAAAAATTATCGCTTTTTAAATGGCGTATTTCGCACCTTTTCGAAACAACAATCAGAAGACCTGCTCAATTCTAATTGCATGAAAACTGTTTATCGACTTTGTGAATAAAGTGAAACTGAAAACTATTTACATGTGTATGTCAGTTCGTACTAAAATAAAGCGCAGAAACAATCATGGTGAATAATAAAGATTTTGGTACATGATTTATTAAAATTAAATATTAGAACTGTACGTATCATAAACACTCGTTTAATCATTTAAAAATATAATGCTTTAAGTTTTTACAAAAAAAAAATGAAAATTTCTGTTTAAAATGATTCACTCTTGAGATATTTACTACCGCAGTAGAATTTGTATTAACTTTATAAAAAATACTCAAAACTTTCCTTACAGTAACGCCATAATTGTATACTGGAATCATCAATTTACAATATCTTATCTTATTGCAATAGAATTATGGAACTGAAATTGTATTTTAGACTTAGTATAACAGCTCATCGCCACTACAACATACACAAAACTATGAGTACATGAAATAAAATTTAATGCAATTATTTAATAAATAACAATTCAGTACATGTACAATGGAAAGAAATATTAGATCGTATCAAGGGCATATATATATATATATACATACATACATATGTATATAAGTCCTTGATCGATATAGCAAATAAATACGGTATTATCACGATTTTTATTGATATATTGTTTCATGCATCTTTTCAAATTCACAAGAACTTAAATTTACGTCTACAAGGGACTTTCTACCATAAAGCTGTTTAAGGATATATCTACATTCCAATGTGTATAAGCCACCCGCTGTGCTAATTTTGTACATGCATCGGTAACGTCGGCCAAACGGAAATTACCGAAGATCGAGCTCAAACTAAAGCAATATTTGTCCAAACATGGTGTTACAAATCATTAAAAATACTGTACAAGATGTATATTTATTTCATTTTGGTTTATATCATTTTACGGGAAAAGAATTTCTCTAAAATGTCATATGTGGTAATTTATTGGCAACTTATGAATTGTTTGTCAATTTTTAGTCTGAAATTTGGCAAAAAATCATTTTCTTCAATATTTACATAGAACATAGAGTAAATTTTGAACCGTTTTACCTATTTCATACAAGTGCAAAAATACTGCCCAAGATAGATAGTTATTTTAAATTAAATTACACCATTTGAAAGGTAATGATTTTATCTACAATGTCATATGTGGTAATTTATTGGCATTTACCGAATAAAGATTTTATAGCAAGTTTTAAATTATTTCCCTATATAATCTATTAATCTGTTATCTGATTGTGGTTTATCGAGTCATTTCAAGGGAGATAACAACATCGATTAAGACGATTATTTTTCAGTATTGTTCCATATGATCTAAACAGGTCAAAACAAATTTATTGTCAGACAAGTTTATGACATAAGAAAGTTACCATGTTTATTTTATCAAAATATAACGTCACCACACGTACGATTCTGAACGATTTTTGTCAGTAACGAAGATGAGACGGAAACGATAAAATAGTGTCGCTCAATTTTACACCAAACCTCAAAAAAAGATGGCGGGTGTTTCGTTGCAGGAAAGAGGCTGGTAAATGAAAGCTTTTATTATATCATTGTTACTTAGATTGCAAATGCTCCAAGCAACGGCTACCTCGGTCTTAACATTATTCAGAAAATAGTATTATAAACTTTATGTGTCTGAATGTGTGTGTTTTTCTGGAAACGTTTATTCTGCGAACACGTCACAGAATCTTTGGCATATTTCGTGGGTGGAGTGTCTCATAGGAATTATGATGGTCTGTAATTTCAAGCTTTCAGTCTCCTATAATAATAATGAAGTTCCATGTGAAAAAAATATTTTTGTCAGTATTTTTTTTGTCATACTTAATTATGAGCTGCTTACAGTGGTGATAAAATTGTGTACAACAATCTACTGGGCTACTGACTACTGTGTGCGTCAGATTCAAAATGCATAAATATTCATTATCATGGAACCAGACATATACATACATTGATATGCAACTGCTAAAAATAACTCAAAGGATGTCGAGAGACAATTCCAAATTTCATTGAGATACTCGACAATTTCCAACAGCTGTAGTCAATGTTTCTTTTGTTTGGGTTTTACGCCGCTTTTCAACAGTCAGAGTCATATGAGGCGGACAGCTCACCTAGTCATTGTTTCTGGGAAGAACCAGTACTAGACCCCCATCCTCTGTAAGCAACTTACTACTTTCTCACTTTTAGAGAAGTGCCAGAATCCACAACCCTTCATGATTTATCAGTGACAGGTCGGGTGTTTTAAAACTTAAATACATCTTGTAAACAGAAGCATGAATTCCTGTTGATTCACGTTGCCTCGGGGGCCTTCCACGTGATTTGATCACTTCTAACTGTAAATACGGATGCTGTGAATCCGTGCATGTATAAAAGTCCTTGTTACAGTCAATTTAAATATGTGACAATGTCGCATAAGTTTGGTTTGGCATGTGCTCATGACATATACTGTGACGATATACAGTACGGTTCGGGTGATTTGTCCGATTTTCGCGAATCGCCACGAAATTAAAATCGCGCTAAGCCACAGGTAGATCGCTTCAACGCGGCGATTTGAATTTTGGCCGTCACATTCAGAGCGACGATGATCGACGGTGACCGTCACCACTGAAGGGCAATATTTCGCGGTGGATTGTGGTGACGATCACTCAACCCGGTGATACGCGATGTCGCCTCGTTAGTTATACTCAAAACACTGTTATTCATACATTATTTAATTGCGCTTTTGTGAACAAATTGTTACCTGATATGTGTGAAAAATTAGCGTTGACATAAATTATAATCAACGAGTGTTGAGAACTTAATAGTAGTTGATGTGCTTTAATTAATTTGTCAGCGTTCGTATATTATTGTGCGAAATAATATTACATGTAAACAGTGGACTGGTTTTATTGATAAGAGCACTGAGCTACATTCGTAAAATGAGAGACTGCGGCTTGGTCTAAAAAATGATTCTCGCCCTGGTACTCGATATATAAAACACTAAAAATAGACATATGAATCTCGCCCTGTACGTAACGCTGCATATGTAAAACATAGCTACACAGTGTACATGTTCGCTTAGGAATTCGCCGGTTTTTCTACATATTTACTTCAAGAATGGGATTTCCTACTTGACAAAATTTAATCAGATGTCTGGATTTCAGTCGGTCTTGGCCGACGGATTTAGTAAGTGTTAAATCCTGAATTATCTTACCATGTGACTGTTTTCGGAAAATGAACGGTCAACAGAAAGGGAAAGTAGAAGAAAGATTCACAATAAATATCATTTTATTTACTTCAGAGTCGGCTTTAGACGTTCGCGAATCACCGTGATCCATCGCTATCAAAGATTACCGACTGATAAATAAGTCATAAAACACGGTGATTAGCGACATTGCGGTGATTCACGTTTTTTTCAAGATCAATGCCGCGGTGAAAATCGCCGCTACGGGTGATAAATTGACGATTACGAACGCGGGGGAAACGCGAAAATCGGACAAATCACCCGAACCGTACTGTATCTCATAAACTGTTTGTAACAGAATCAGATATTCCTACATGTATACTGGTTATATGCGTTACTGTGAGTCTAATTCTTTAATACCTGTCTTAAAATTCATGACAGTACTAGTGTACAATCATGATACCATTTATGCTCATTTCTCAGGAACAAGTATTCTTCATGTCTTAAATTAAAAAACATGAGAAATACTCTTATCACAATAAAATCATACATCAACTGCTAGTATTCTTTGAAACACTGAGGACCATATTGATTTTTACTTAGTAGGGATACATAAAAAATTATATTAATGCAAATCAGCTAATCAAATGCTAGATATAAAGTCAGACGGGAAATTCCTGTTACTGCACTAAACAAGTGCACAGACCAGGTATCATTTGCAGAAGTATTAAAATAGAGTTTTATGGGATAAAATGGATTAAAATGTGATAAAAATTAAATTGCAGTAATAATATTAATTGAATTTACATGCTTGTATAAAAGATTGGACTTGACTTTAGAAATGACATACAGGGTTCTCAATAACAGCAGCTGCAGGCCAATTTAGCCGCTTAGAAATGTGTTTGGGCCGGTTAGGAATCTCGAAAGTTTATAAAATATTGCTTGAAAATGCCCACACACCCTAGCAGGCCTGTTAGTCTAGCTTATGGGCCTGTTGGCCACAAACTTATTGAGAACCCTGGACATAATTCATCGTTGAAAATGTTTGACAGAACTTTGCAGTACTTATGTACTGTAAACAAGATGTTTTGGGCATTTAAAAAAATACTAATGTTATATAGTAAATAAGATTACTACCTACATGAACCTACCTAGTACTAAAATTATGGGTCGGAGCACTCCAAACAAACTTATTTTTATTTTCAGCCTAGGCTGTCAGTCATGACCTTTATATTATATAATTAATGGCATTCAAAAAAAGAATGATAAAATGACAGGAAATTTGCAGTAACTAGATTGAGTCAGGTTGTATACAAAAGGAACAGAAATATGAAAGGTTCTTCAGTTGTTTAATGAACAGCTGCACTCTGTAATGTTAATGAGAGGTTTAATTTATTATAGGTTTCTTTCTGATGATGGTTTGACTCAGTGTACACAGAATGGTAGAAAAGACTCTGAATCTGTCATTAAAACAGCTCTGGATGTAAGTACACGACCTTTTTCCTCCCTGTATTGATCCTGATACTAGTTAGTCAAAATTCAAATCAAATTGGAAATTCTTGATAGTGATGCAAAACAATATTCAATGCATTCATGATTTATAATTATTAGCTCATCTGTTTTCAAAGAAAAAGTCGTGCTATTATGATCACTGCGGTGTCTCATAACTCAGAAACCATAATAGGTAGCAACATGAAACTTCATGATCTCAGTGAGGCTGTGAATAGGCAAGCGTTGGCACCACTCAAGAGTGCTCAGTCTCTTGTATAGAATAAGTATCTAAACTGTGTAAAATGAGACCATAACACTGGCCAGGTTGGAAATTGCTGTATTTGTAATTGATCATTTGTTGTAGATTATTGAATAATCAATTAGTCCTATTTGTGTTTCACAAAATTTGATAATACATTTATGATACTGTGGAATCATTTATTTTCATTGGAGAATTAATTTCGTGGGTCGGCTCATTCACGAAATCAAATCCCCACAAATTTAAAAGCTGAGATAAGGCATTTCTTTTCAAAAATCAAAATCCGTGAATTTATGTCCCCACGAAATAACCATTTTAGTAAAAACCACGAAAATTGAGCCGTACGAAAATAAATGAAAATACAGTAATTGCTATGCTGTTTTAAAATACGATGCATAAAAGTAAATTATTAAAGTGGTTTCCAGTTTTAAGTGACTTATAAATATAAAAAATTTTATCAAAAAGTGTAACAGAATTCTTCAAATTTTACTCTTGGTTAAACTTAAATTAATGTAACATGAACTGCATTCACCATTCACAGATTGACTTGAGAGAGATCAGTAAAGGATGGCTGCCAGATGATGTAAATAGAGGCAGAGCTGACTATGTAAGTAATTTATTCAAATTATTGACAGCAAAATAAAGGTTCTTGAAAATGTTCAGACATTTTGTACATTAGTTCATGATGTTCATTTGTTTCTAAGAAGTAACGCTTGATGGACGCTTAACAATTTGCACATGTTTCAGTATTTTTCCAAGACAAAATGGTCTTTGTAAGTTATTTTGCAATTGTTTGAATGTAATTTATTTATTTCATCGGATATAACACCATTTTCAACATTATTTCAGTCATATTGTGGTGGGCAGTTATCCTAACCAGCTTTCCTAGACTTCTTTTAGGCCTTAACTAGTACTAACCACATTCTATCCGCAAGCTACTACCAAGCTACCCCGCATAATTCATAGGTGGAGGATAATTTAACGTAGGATGTAATATCTTCAGTCAAATTTGTCACAGACAGTGTTAGCCTCACTCAGGGTTCAAACTCACAACCTCTTGATCAGTAGACCAACGCTCTAACCACTGGGCTAATCGGGCAGGCATTTGAATGTAAACTCGAGACACACGATGTATTTATTTTAAAACCATTCTTGCTTGTATTTGCTTGCATGTTACAAGTGGAGTATTATCTTGTTTAGTGAATGTCTCGAAGCTGTAGCCATGGTCCTATGGTAAGTACGCTGAATTTGTAACGTGGAGATCCGGGTTTGATTCCCGGTTGTGGCAGGTTATACCCTTCTATGAAAATATCACAGCAACGTTGGTTCCTCCACATGTTGAGAAGTGGCTGGTTCCTAGTGGAAAGGTTAGTTAGTACTGGTTAGAATACCGTCCAGAAAAAACATGTAAGATGGATCGACTGTCGTATATGACTGAAAAATTGTTGAAAATCAGCGTTAAACCCACATAAATAACACCAATGTCATCTTTATCAATATTGCAGGTTCAAGGTCCCGGAGTGCTTCAACTTCAGAAGATCAGAAATGTTTCAGCACCAAAAGATAATGAGGAATCTCAATTTGCACCAAGATTAATGAAACTTGTCTTGACAGACGGACAGACGACTTGTTCAGCTGTTGAAACAGAACTACTCAAAGACATAGGGTTAGTATCTGTGTATGTTGAAGATAATGAACTACTACTGTAGCTGAGGTCTGACTTTGTTGAAAACATAACTGGACCAGACAAAATATTAAAGGCCCACAATGTACATTGACTGAAATCTTCTCTAACACATGTTTTCAAATTCTAGGCATAAGAGTCAATAATTTCCTGAATTGATAATTTAACCTTATAACACTTTACAGTTTATGTATCAACTGTAGAATAAACTAATTTAACCCATTTTTAGCTCGTTATTGTGATCACTCTTCTGTGCAAAAACTTTAATGTAGCTCATGACTCGGAAACTATAAGGGATAGCAACATGAAACTTAGTGGTTGGATAGATCTCACTGAGGTGGTGAACAGACGAGCGTTGGCACTGCTTGTTTTAAAACAACTTTTATGTATAAATTAAAATCTAAGTATGGGAGGTACTCCTGACTTGATGGAGGACTTCTCATTCTAAATCCGAGAATACAGTTGACCAAAAACGTTTGTGTCAAACTTTATTTGCGTAATTTTTTTTCATTCTTCAACAAAGTTGTAGTAGTTATAAGCGGCCATGCGTAGTGTACTGGGCTTATTATCCTGTTATATAAATGAAATGTTGTTGATGTGGCATTAATCCAACTGAAACCAAATGTAGTGAAAAAAAATGTGTTGCATAATAAAAAATGAGTTTTTACATTTATGATTATAATTCTGCAATGGAAACAGGAAAAAATAGTGAAGAAATCGTTATGACAATTGAAATACAGTGTAACCTCTCCAAAGCAACACGGGAACCTTTAGGAGTAGCAGAATTATGTTGGTGTTGAGAGATTGTTGCTTTAGAGGTTAAATTGTGCAGTGGGAAAAATCAGACTGTCGTTGAAGGGAGGTTGTTGCTTAAGAGAGGGCCGCTCTAGAGAGGTTGGACTGTATTTCTAATGTTGTTTTTTAATGGTTGTTTTTAATGGTTGTTTTTTAATGGTTGTTTTTTTGAATGGTTGTTTTTTAATGGTTGTTTTTTAATGGTTGTTTTTAATGTTTTTTTTAATGGTTGTTTTTTAATGGTTGTTTTTAATGGTTGTTTTTTTAAATGTTTTTTTTTAATGGTTGTTTTTAATGGTTGTTTTTAATGGTTGTTTTTTTTAATGGTTGTTTTTAATGTTTTTTTTTGTGTAATGGTTGTTTTTTTATGGTTGTTTTTTAATGGTTGTTTTTCAGGTCAAATACTCCTCCTGGCAGTAAAATCTTGCTCATGAAAACTGTTGATGTCGAGCATGGATTTCTTCTGCTGAATAATAAAAACACAAGATGTCTTGGTGGAAGAGTGGAGAAACTGGCTGAAGGATGGGAACTTAAAAAGGTATGATGCTTACTGTGTATGATGAGAATTTCTATAAGTTACTATCATGGAATATTCCGGTTACCATGATGAAAGTGCCTATTAGTTAAATTAGTTATTTATTTCCTACCTGTCTTCTGTTAAAGCAGGTTTTTTTCTCGTTATTTTGGGAATATGACCAATAACCCTTGGGATTGGGAATTTTTCGCGGTGTTTTAATCAAAATTGGGGAAAAATGTATAACTACAATTTTTGTAATGTTCAACTTATTCTGCTTATTCTCCCATAGAACAGTAGCAGTATAAGGTATTTACTACCAATAGTGATGTTAATGAACTTATAAAATTAATAAAAAAGAAATAAAATAATTTTTTTTTTTGGATTGGGAATTTTTGTCTGTGAATTGGGAAAAACAGATACTATTTTTCCATCGGGAATATGACCGAATTTCGGCTATAAAGTGGCCCCAAAAAAATAAAATCCCTGTAAAGTGATTAAAATTGTTCTAATATCCCCTCTTTATGTATTTCAAATCTTAAGATTTATGTTTTGGTCTTGTAAAACGAACAACAATCTTTTAAAAGGAATGAAAAATCTTACCAGTTTTACTTGATTTTTTTCAATCTAAGACAAAAATTTGAAAATATTTGTGATATTCTTATTTGCTCCATTGTTCAGTATCTGGTATCTGCAGCATTGTATGTATTATTTTTACAGAAATTAGCTAAGCAGCAACGATCTAACTATGGTAATGAAGGCGGTCCACCACCGTTTGTACCTTTTGGTCAGCGTATTGCTTCAGATGCCTACAAAGCATCATCAAGACGAGGTATGTTACTGCTCTAGTTACCATTACCAATGTAGCATTGATTCCAGCACTGAAGAAGATTGAAAAAAAAAACTGTCCTCTGCTGTCACAATTATTCTTTGTAGTTTTGTTGCCTGGACTCAACTACTGTAATACAAGGTTCTCAATAACAGCAGGCTGCAGGCCAATTTAGCCGCTTAGAAATGTGTTGCTAGAAAATACCCGGAACCCGCCCCCCTAGCAGGCCTGTTAGTCTAGCTTTTGGGCCTGTTGGCCACAAACTTATTGAGAACCCTGGACATATCAATAGGGCCCAACAAAGCCACAGGACAAAAGTGTTCCTTTAGTTACAATGATATTAGTAAACAAGTTGCGCCGACCTAAATTTATATTGATAATTTCCTGGCTGCCTGTCAACCAGAATTTGTAAAGATGGGAAATTTCAAAAACCTTCCTCTTGAGAATATGATGAGGTCATAACACTCGAAAGAGGGGTGTGACTGTAACGATGGTAAGATAGCATTCAGGTGTGACAATATTTTGAATTTATGCATCCAGAAAGAGCTATTTTTTATGAGCAAAATAAAAGTTACGATATCTCAAGAAATGGCAAAGTTACGGTCAATTTAATCTGCTTTCAAGGATTTGCTTTAATACGAACTGAGTTAAATATGGAAAAAAAGGGGTTGAAGGCCTCTTGTCTAGAAAAAAAATTGTTGGCCGCGTGTGATTTTCAGGATTTTTAATTTGGCTGTATTGACACCCCTGAGTATTTGAACAATCTTATTTTTAATTTTTAAAGAGCATTGCCAATGTAAGCCTGTGTAGAACCGCAGACTTGTAGCTAGTGAGGAACTCTCTAAGAAGCTTACGGAAGGTGGTGCGTTCTACCCAGATGTATGGCAGGGAATCTTTCTCTACTGTTTAAGCTGGTAAAAGTTGTTGTATGATCCCTGACTATTGGTGTGTCATCACACCAGAAACAAAAATAAAACATGAACACAATGAGTGGATTTTTTTTTAGCTCGACTGTTTTCTATGAAAAAGTCAAGCTGTTAAGATCGCTGCGTCAGCATCTGCAAAAACTTTAATGTAGCTCATTACGCAGAAACTGTAAGAGGTAGCAATAATAAACTTTATAGGTTGATAGATCTCACTGAGGCAGTGAACAGATGAGTGTTGGCACCGCTTGTGGCGGTCTTGTTTGAAGTATTATTTTGTTTATTTCAGATAATTTCAAGTCTTTAGATACCAATAAAGCTGAGAAGAAATCAGAGGATGGTGAATTTGAACAACAAAGAAAAGCCACAATTGCTGAAGCAATGCAAGCTAAGGAAGATGGACAATCTAAGAAATTTGGAGGTGGTCAGAAACAGGTATTGATATATTTTTTAACCTGTATGAATGATACAGGATTTAGGTTATCATTATATTTCTTTATCCTGTAATCAAATTCTCTTGAACACCACAATTATTTTACCCATCCAAAAGTTCTTACTCTTTGTTGTGACTTGAGTATTAATGTGGTAAAACATGGTTATAGTGATAGTGAAGTATTAGATATTGTGAAATAAATCATCTATCTCAATCAAGTTCTTTCTTGCAATATGAATAGTTATTGTAATTTTTATTGTTTTTTTGGCCTGTCTGTCTGTTTGTACCAAACTTTAACCTTGTCTATAAAATCAAAACGCTTCCACCTATGTACAGTCATCAAACTTCATATGTTGGTACCTCATGACTGGACCTGTACATTTTAAGGTCAGTAGGTCAAAGGCCACCCTGATGGGATGTTGTGTTTCAAATTATGTAGTTTAGTGAATATTTTTGTCCTAGAGAATTCACTTTAGCCATGTCCTACTGATTTCAGGTATACTAATTTAAATATAGTTTTACCTGTTCTGGCTGATGAGCTAGTATCTTTGGTTAATACTGAAAACTTTTTATGTTTTTTTTTGTACATTCACATTTTTCTTCCTGCAGGAAACTTTTGATTTTACTTACTATATTAATGACAAATGTATAGTTCTAAAGGTGTTGCCTCGTGCAAAAAACTTTAATTTAGCTCATAAGTCGGAAACTATAAGAGGTAGCAACATGAAATTTCATATGTGGATAGATCTCAACGAGGCTGTGAACAGACTGGCCTTGGCAATGCTCGTGGAGCTCTTGTTTATGAATAGATTAATGCATTCTTGTTTTATTTCTTCCAGGTAATTAGTGATCTTGATGTAGCAAGGATTACAGAGATGGGTTTCAGAGCTGAAGAAGCTGTTAACGCATTAAAACTCAACAATGGAAATGTTTCTCAATCTATAGAGCATTTATTAAGAAATAAGGATTCAGGTCCACGTGACAGGAGATCTGTACCAGGAGCCACATTTAACAAACAATCTAATTATGATTCTGATCGTGGTGATAGAGGGCGTGGAAGAAGAGATCGTAGAGATGAGGATTCAGGTTTGTTGATTCATCTTATTTTTACACGCCCGTTTGAAGAGCAGGTTGTATAATGAGAACACCCATGGCTGGTGGCGTCCACAACGGTGTCTGGTTTCTAATTCAAACACTTTTATCCGGATGCCCACCAAACTCAATGGAAATGTTTAAGGCCATGAGATCTTGGTCAAGTTCGATAACCAGGCACTTCTGAGTTATGCCCCTTGACGCTTTGAACAATGAATTTTGAAGGGCATATTTTGTGACCTGGCACTCTTGTTATGATTGGGGATGTGTAATGATTTAAGCATTTTTTTTAACAGTTTGATCTGTTTGAATGATCAGATTGCCACTATGGCATAATGGGAAGTATGACCCTTTTCCAACGCATTAAGGGGGTTTAGGTTACGAATTTACAAAGTCTGGTAACCAAGAGGTGCTGCAAAGATACATGTTTTTTGTGTGGTTAAGAATGATTCTATTGGCACTTTGGTACAGCCATAGGTGTTCATAATACTGGAATAGCTGAGCGTCCATATTTCTGAGTTAGTTGTCAGTGAAGAATGAAAACAATGTGTCCTTTCTTTCAAAAAATGTCCCTAATACCGGGGTGTCCATGCGGTGGGCTTTTACATTACATGGAACTGACCTTGTCAGTACTGTAGGCTTAAGAATGGAACAATAGAACGACTTTAAAGAATACAAAAGTTCAATGACAAGGCTAGATAAATCATGTTTATGGGTTTATGGTTACTTCATCTTTCTTGACCTAATAGAAATCAAGATTTTTTCTAATTATTTTTCTTCTCATACCTTTTGTACATTGAAGGTGTGACATGACCCCAACTATTTTAGTAC